>JASJOG010000122.1:600000-1043525 GCA_030142905.1 Heliopora coerulea | reverse complement strand
AAAAATAACAGGGAGTCAAGTCATTGATTACTGGTGATCGATGAAATATAATGCGTGCAATGAAAGAACACTACCCTCCATAATGATATTTTGTGGAAACAAACCAGAATAATTAAATGCTTGTTAGCTTATACTGCATGGAGAAAATTTGAAAACTGATTGAAGTCCTACAGCGTTTATACTTTCCTAACGATCCTCTAGGGAGTCTTACCAGGTAGCTTTTGACAAAGACAAGCGATTATCAAAAACGCACTTTGGCTTTAGAACAGCTAACATTAATAAAATGTTCTTCACTCTAAATATTCATGACTATTAGATATGTTATTTCCCTGATCGGACTTTAGTGTTGTATCGTGTTCACGAGAAGCTCATCTACCACAACTACATAGAAAAAAAACTTTAATATTGGTTTTAGTTACGAATCACAAGTGCAAGCCTAGTACAATTTAACGAAGACCACCTTACAAAAATCTCAATTTAATTAACGGATTATCAGTGAAGGAAAATTCACGTGTGGATTACACTGTTTGGCTCTCCTTTAAGACCATCTAGCTTACGAACTTGCTCGATGAAAATTTACCGTATTTTGCATACCCAGGAATGCATGAGGTAATATTTACATTGTATAATTGAATTATTTTTATACATCTTAAAGCTTGGGGAGCCACACCATCGGGTAAAAATTCGATATGCCGAAACCCCTGTGTCTAGATTTTGAAATCTGTTTTCTATTTTTACTTTGTACAAATAGTACTAAGTATAAGACATGAGGTTTGGACTGGCATCGTGGAGTTGCCACATAAAATTCGTACCGCGAAGAACCTAACTCCGTAATTCTGCAATAAAAGATAGAACCAGTACTTGAAAGTGCACAAGTGCGAAATCTTATCTAGGGTTTTCCGTAAGTTCCCAGCAATGATTCTTTTTGGAATCGAGGAGTATGCTACCTTGGATATCAATCTGTTGTTCGATAGAAAATGGGTGTGATTACTGATTACCGTAGAAAACCTGTTTTAATTGCACTTTGCACGCGAAGCATACCTGACTGTCTATGACCTTAAGCTATGAATCGTTTGATATTTAAATTTTTAACCATAGTTCTCACCTTAAGCTGAGGGACAGCAAAGTTCTGTTTATGACCATAAGAACACGTAGAATGGAAAAGGTAGAGCAAGTACATTTTAAAGTTGAATAACGAGAATTTGCAAGCGAACTGCCTTTTAAACTATTTACGTTCAAAGAATTGGCCACAGCTTTATCGCAAATTACCATATTCGTTCTCGATTTCTTTTGCCTTCCTTTCGTACCAAATTTGTTAACATAATGAAGTGGTAAGTGCGCATGATCTGAGTTATACATAATCTAATGCGCTGACTTATGGCTTCCATTCGTCCCACTCAGCAACGAAGTGCAAATGACAACATTCCTGTTTTCAAACTTCGTTGCCACTTCAGTAGAGTCTTTTTCTCTGCTTTCGGACAAAACGTTGCTCATTAGTTATTTTCATACGTAAATTCCTGTGTGAAATATTTCCATCAAAAATAAATAAGGAAGATGAAATGTCTTTTAGTTTTGCTCGGTATTTAATTTAATGGATTAGATATTCTGAATTCAATGGTTTTTTTGGAAATAACGTTTTTAGTTGTGGTTGTGTATGTTCTTTTACTTAAAATTAATTTCTCCTTTCTTTTTACTATGCTTTAGCATAGCTTTCAATAACTAACTAATTACTAATAACATCTTTCAATAACTTTCTGTTTGAGGTTGGTCTGGCGTTATCAGTTTGTTTACTGAACTATATACATGTTTTAAACAATCTAACTCTACCTGAACTTCTTATTGAAGTTCTTTACTTTATTTTAGTTTACTTTGTTTTACTTTACTTTCCTTAAAAATACACGGTTAAAAGCGCTTTAGAGCTTAAATCTGTTTAGATCTTAAATAATTTATAATATTACATTTGTTGACTCGCCTTTCTTTGTTTAATGTCAATTTACTTATCTAAAATGATGTTGCAATTCTTCTTATATGTCCTTGAGTTGCGTTCGCTCTACTTCAGGTTGCATGGCTATGATGAAAACCTCCAGTAAAAACGTCATTTTGCTTTTGGTTCCTTGAACTAGATTTCAATGAATGAAACTATTGCATGCGTTTGTTTGCGATTTCTCGCACGCATTCATTTTGTTCAGTTTGCTTGCTTACTTTAAACTATTTATTATGCATTGCGTTAGTTCAAACCCAGTCTCAACGTGTTTAAACGTCTTGGACTTACATGTACTCTTACGCCGCGTAATGCTTGTTATATTCTTCAAAGCAGTGGAATGGCTATTACTGATGTTTTACATGGTGCTTGCCTGCAGGAACTCGTTTGCGCGCCGATGGGCTCGTGACGTTTTTGGGCGAAAACCTGGTTTGCCTGACCGCTCTCGATGTGTTTTTCTCGGTTCTGATTGAAACACTCTCACTGCCGTTAAAGAATCTTAGATATAGAGAAATCTGTCACTAAATTTGGTGATTTGGGATCATGCAAGTAAACGTCTTTTAAAATGCATGTTGTAAAATTGAAGAGATATGAAACTAGGGTGGGTATAGGGGAACAAACACAAGCTTACAAAATGTCAATTTAAAAAAGGATTATATGCTCAGGAAAATTCATGTGACGATTGTATAGTTTGGCTTTCTGTTAACGCCTTGAAGCAGAATAGCTTGCTCAACGAAATATGGCCTTATTTATGCAGATCCATGAATCCCACATGAAATATTCACATCGTATCACTGAACTACTTTTAATCATCCCGAAGCAAAGGGAGATACACGGTTGTGTCATAATTTTGTTTGCCCAAATCCATGGAGTGTCTAGATTTTAAAATCTATGTTCTGCTTTACTTTCAGCCAATTTAGCTAGTTTAAGACATAACGTTTGTTCTGGCACGAACGAGTTGCCCGATCAGATTCATACCACGACGAAATTACCTACTTAATTTTAGAACAGAAGAAAGTTCTAGTTCTTAAAGTGCATCAGTACGAAATCGCAACAAGAGTTTAGCGAAGAAGTTCACATAAACCATTCTTCTTGTAACTTAGGACTATACGACTTTGGATATCAGTCCATAGTTCGATTGAAGGTAGATGTGACAGCCTTAATTGGAAAACCATTCTAAGACTCATTTGCATGAGGAGAAAACCCAAGTGCCGCTATGGCCTTACACAGTCTAACTATGATATTTACTTAAACATGTTTCTCACCTTACGTTGAGGAGAGCAAAATTCTTTTTATCAAAATACGAACGCGTAGAAGGGAAATGGTAAAGCAATTCTATTGTTGTTGGAGATTTGTAATCGATGAGCGTCGTTAAGGTACGGAAACTGTGTAGTCCAGGCCATATACTTTCGAACGATCACCTCCAGGTTTATTTCAAACCACCATATTCCTTCGCGATTTCTTTCGCGTGCCTTTCGTGTCATGAGTGTTAACATAATAAACTGTAAAATACGCATGATCTGAGTTAAACGTAATCACGCACTGACTCGTGGCTTCCTTTCGTCGACTCGGCTACGAAGTGCAAATAACAACATTCTTGGTGTCAAATATCATTGCGCGTTGAATAAAGCATTTCCCTTCACTTTCTGATCAATCGTAACTCAATGGTCATTTTTCCTATTGCAAACTCTTTCTCAAGAATGTCTTTCAAAAGTAATTAGGTAAGATGAAATGTCTTTTGGTTTTGCTGCGTAATTTATTCAATAAATTTGATATTTTGAATACAATATTTTTCTTCCTAATAGCGCTTTTATTTGTGGTTTTGTGTATTCTTCAACTTAACTTTATTTTGTTTTTGCGTTTTACTATGCTTTGGCATAGCTTCATTTCTTTCAGTAACTGTCTAGTGGAGCTTGGCCAAACGCTATCACTTCGTTTACTCAACCTGATATACTTTAATGAATCTAACTCTACTTGAACTTCCCATTAAGTCTTACTGATTCTTTTACTTGAACATACACGGTAAAAAGCGCTTTAGTGCTTAAATCTTGATAACATTCGAAAATATTGCATTTGTTAACTAACCTTGTTTAATACCAATTCACACATCTAAAATCGTGTTGTATAGTTCCTCTCACCTGCTGTTGAGTTGGGTTCGCTTTCCCATGACCTACATGCCTTAGATAAAATCCTCTAGAAGAAGCGTCACTTTGCTTTTGGTTTCGTCAGCAAGGTTTCACAGGCTGAAACTGTTTTGTGCCTTTGTATGTGATTGGTTTAACGCAGTCCGTTGCTTCAGTTTGCTTGCTCACTTCAAAATGTTTATTTTGTGTTGCGGCAGGTTCAGCATAGCCTCCAACGTATTTAGACGTGAACGTATATGCTCTGCGGTATAGCTGTTGCCACGATATCCTTGATGCAAAGCGGTGCAATGGGTCTTGCTTATGTTATGCGCGATGTTCGTTTAAAATAACTTGTTTGTGTGCCGATACGGCCTTACTGTTTGCGGGCCCAGCTTTAGTTGACGTGTATTTTGGTTTTGACCATAACTCATCTACTTAATTCTGACTGCTTTCTTCGTTTGTTACTCTGTAGATCGGGGCAACGGACCTCGCCTACCAGCAGAGCTTGATCTTTTCTGGTTTACAACGTCTAAATGGCGTCAAGAGTCCTGAAGATCAGGACGTCTGTCACTAAATTAGTTAATTCGCATTTCTGGTGGTAAACATCCTTAAAACGTATCATGTAAGATCGAAAGATTATAGAATCTCGGACCAAATATAATCCCATCTCTTACAAGTTGAAGTTTAAAATTTGGATTTGACAAATCTGAAATTTAATCCATATGAAATGTTGATTCTTGTTTAAAAAGGCATTTTACCCTAAAATTTGTGTTTAATTCCAAAATTTCACACTGTGTGAAACATTCACTTGTGAAATTCTTAATTCACATAATATTCTTTAACATCATACATAAACTGAGTATTTCTCCTTTCTTGTTAAGCCAACAATTCATACGTGAAAGTCATTCCACAATAATATACATATTTGATTCAAATATTGAACGCCAATTTTTGTTGACAAAAATATTATCGTGTACGAAATTAAGAATTTTATGTATGATTTGTAGGTAAACCATGCCAATTTCTAATGTGAAATTCTCAATTTCGTATATGAAATTGACTTTTTACTTATTAAGTAGCTTCTTATATAAAATATCAAGTTAATAATTTAATATAAGAAAAGTCATTTTACACTGAAATTCATA
The DNA here is from genome assembly GCA_030142905.1 of Heliopora coerulea. Taxonomy (NCBI): domain Eukaryota; kingdom Metazoa; phylum Cnidaria; class Anthozoa; order Scleralcyonacea; family Helioporidae; genus Heliopora; species Heliopora coerulea. The sequence goes on along the minus strand of JASJOG010000122.1, from coordinate 1,038,276 downwards.
TTTGATTCTAGTATTAAATGTGAAATTTTCATCTGTAAAAAACAATCACTTATCACGTCTTCAAATCTCATTAGAAATTAAAAATTTCACATATGATTTGAAGGGATATGATGCCAATCCCGTGAATGAATTCATAAATTTAAACATAAAATTGTCATTTCAAATGTTAAAGCAATTTCATAAATGAAATTGCTCATTCCGTAATACGAAATTGACGTCTCATATAATGTGAAATCTCATGTGAATTTTTTTAAGGGTTGACTACCCTTCATAATGATGTTTTGCTGAAAGCAACCACGATAATATGTAAGTCCTTGTTAGGTTATACTGCATAGAGAGGATTTGGAAACGAATTTGAATGTCTGAAGGATATACATATCCCTGACATACCATTTGGGAGTAATTAAACTCGTTAGTTATAGAGTCAATTCCAAGGTAGCTTTTGATAAGGAAAAAATTGTAATACTGCGTGGTTTAAGCAACGTCAGACTAACTTATAAAATGTAAATTTAACAAACACGTTATTGGTGCAAGAAAATTCATGTGACGATTACACAATTTGGCTTATCGAGAAGACCTTGTAGCATAAGAACTTGATCAACGAAGTATTACTATATTTAAGCATACCAACGAACGCCGTATCAAATGTCCACATTTTGTATCGGCGAATTGTTTTTATGCATCCTAGTGCGAAGGGAGCAACATATTTGGTTCAGAATTTCATATGGACAGCAATGAATGCCACATGGAAATATTTACATTGTATCATTGAACTACTTTTATGCGTCCCAAAGGAAAGGGAGCGGTACAGTCGGTTCAGAATTTCATATGCTAAAATCTGTGCCCAAAGTCTAGATTTTGAAATCTATTATTCTATTTTACTTTCTACCAATGTTGCTAGTTTAAGACACAACGTTTGTTGTGGGATCAAGGAGTTACCATATCAAATTCATAACGAGATGGAACTGCCTCCTGAATCGTAGAATAGAAAACAGAACTAGAATTTAAAAGTGGCCTATTGCGAAATTGCCAAAAACAATCCTCCATAAAAGTTCACATGAATGATTCTTTGTGTAATCTAGGACTATGCTACCTTGGATATGAATCTGTAGTTCGATTCTATATAGATATGACTACGTGAGAAATATCATGTAGCATAAATTTTACATTCACAGCCCACCAGAGTGCCTATATGGGATTAAGCTATGCACGTATGATATTTACATTTTTAATAGTTCTCACCTTATGTCGAGGAGAGAAGTGTTCTGTTTATAACAGTAAGAACGCGTAGAAAGGAAAAGATAGAGCAATTGTCCTTTGAAATTGGTGCAGTGATTTATGAGCGATGAGTATCATCAAGATAAGGAAACTGCAGTTCAAGCCATATACTTTCGAACGATCAGCCATGGTTGATGACGAATCACCATATTCCTTCGCGATTTCCTCCGCCTTTCTTTCGTACCAAGTTTGTTAACATAGACTGTTAACTGCGCATGATTTGAGTGCAACATAATCGAAGACGGACTTACTGTTTTCTTCAGTCATCACTGCAACGAAGTGCCATTAACCCAGTCCTGGTGTCAAACTTTATTGCCACATGATTAGAGTATTTCCCTTCGCTTTCGGATCAACCATTTGCTCAATGGTCATTTTCGTATGTGAACCCTATGCCCAGGACTTCTTCCAAAACTAATAAGGTAGGTTGAAATGTCTTTTAGTTTTGAATTTTTTAATGATCTGATATCTTGAATGCAATGATTTTCGTCCTAATAGCGCTGTTGTTTGTGATTTTGTATGTTCTTTAACTTAACTTTAACTTGCACTTGCGTTTTACTATATTTTAGCATAGCTCTATCTTGTTCAGTAACTTTCTGGTTGAGATTGGTCTAGTGATCCCACTTTGTTTAATCAACCTGATGTGCTTTAAACAATCTAGCTATGCCCGAACTTCCTGTTAAGTATTTTTTAATCCTTCGCTTTGACACAGATTAGAAGCGCTTTAGAGCTTAAATCTACGTAACATAATATAATTTAGAATATTGCATTCGATGACTCGCCTTTGCTTATTTAATGTGAATTCACTTATCTAAAATCGTGTTGTAGTTGTTTTTTTCATGCCCTTGAGTTTCGTTCGCCTTACTTTGAGTTACATGGCTATGGTGAAAACCTTCGGAGAAACCGTCATCCTGCTTTCGATTTCTTCAACTCAGTTTCAACGACTGAAACTGTTTTGTGCATTTGTTTACGATTGGTTTCACGCATTCGTTTTTTTCGGTTTGCCTGCTCACTTTAAACCTTAAACTTTAAACTCAATTTAAATAAACAGTTTCATAACATGATATTGACGTTTCATGTAAAGAATCTTCTGTGAAATACCCTGAAGGGTTCACTGCCCTTCATAATGATGTTTTGTGGAAACCAACCAGAAAAATGTGTGAATGCTTGTTAGCTTGCTGTGTATGAAGAAGATTTTGAATCTGATTTGAAGGCCACAAGCTTTACATCTCCCTGACATTCGGCTAGGGAGTCATTGGACTCTTTACTTGTAGACTTACTTCCAAAGCAGTTTTTGATAAGGAAAAATGGTTATCAAGAAACGCACGTTAGCTTTAGACCTTCTTTTGTGTAAATTTTCTTGACGATTATTAAATATATTGCTTCTCTCATTGAACTTTCTCTTGTTATCATGTACGTCAGATACTCAAGTACACATGCAAGCAAAAGACTACAAGAGTGGTCTTAGGTACGAAGCAAAAGTGGAAACCAAGCAGAATTTTACAACGACCATCTTATAAAATGTCAATGTGACAAACGAATTCTCACTGCAGGGAAATTATTGTAAAAATGAGGTAGTTTGCTCATCGTTAGGACCTTCCAGCGTAAAAGCTTGCTCAATGAAATGTTACCGTATTTATGCATACGAATGAATGTCACATTAAATATTCACATTGCATCAGTAAGTTATGTATACAAAACTCAAAGTAAAGGGAGCTTCACAATCGGTTCTGAATTTAATATATCAAAATCCGTGGCGTAGGTCTAAATTTCGAAATGTATTTTCGATTTTACTTTGTTCCAATGTTGCTAGTTTAAGACATGAAGTTTCTTGTGGGATCAAGGTAGACGTGATTGCCTGAGAAAATTTAGCTAACATGCATTGTACATACGCAGCACACCAGCACACCCGAATGTCTCTATGACTTTTCACTATGCCCTATGATATTTACGTCTTTAACTACAGTTCACACCTGATGTCGAGGAGAGCAAAGTTTTGTTTATAAAAATAACACGTAGAAAGGAAAAGGTAGAGCAATTACATTTTGAAAGTTGATGCAGTTTTTTAGCGATGAGCATCGTCAGCATAAGCAAACTGCGGTCCAAGCCATACGCTTTACAAACATCAGGTCCTAGTTTATCACGAATCACCATACTCCTTTGCGGTTTCCTTGGCTATCCTTTTGCGTCAAGCTTGTCAAGATTATAAACTGGTAACTGCGCATGATCTGAATAAAACGTAATCGCAGACTGACTTACAGTTTCCTTCGGTCGACACAGCAACTAAGTGCCATTAATAATACTCCTGGTGTGAAACTTCAATGCCACTTGACTAGAGTATATCCCTTAGCTTTCTAATCAACCGTTACTCAGCGGTCATTTTCGTATGTGAACCCAGTGCAGAGGATTTCTTTCAAAAGTATAATAAGGTAGGTTGAAATGTGTTTTAGTTTTGCTGTGTATTTTAATTTAGTGGATCTGATATTTTGAATGCGATGGTTTTCTTCCTGATGGCGCTTTTGTATGTTCTTTAACTTTAATTTGTTCTTGTGTTTTACTATGCTGTGGCATAGCATGATTTCTTTCAGTAACTTTCGGGTTGAGGTTGATCTAGTGAGACTAGTTTTTATCAACCTGATTTACTTTCAACAATGTTACCTTACCTGAGATTCCTTTTAAGGCCTACTGAATCCTCCACTTTAATATGCACGGTTAACAGCGCTTCAGAGCTTAAATGTGGGTGACATTATTTAAAATACAGTATTCTTTGACTCACCTTTACTTATGTAATGTCAATTCACATATCTAGCATCGTGTTGTAGTTCCTCTTACATGCGTTTACTTTGGTTTACATGGCTATGACGAAAACATTCAGAGAAAGCGTCATTTTGCTTTGGGTTTCTTCAACTCGGTTTCAATTACTTAAAAATGTTTTCTGCCTTTGTTTGCGATTGGTTTGTCGTATTCATTTTCTCCAGTTTGCTTGCTCAGTTTAATTGGGTATAATGGTTCCGTCAGGTTCAGCTTGGTTCCATCGAATTTAAGCATCTGGAACTTATTCGTACTCTGTATTATGGTGTTGCCATATTATTGTTCACAGCAGTGGAATGGCTCTTGCTGATGTTTTGCATCGTATTCGTTTAAATGAACTCGTTTGTGTTAAGACAATACTGGCTTTGCTCTGGCATTAAAGAGTTGACAGATCAAATTTATACCATGGCTAAACTACAAACCGTAATTCTACCACTGAAGAAAGAATACTTAAAAGTGCTCCAGTGGGAAATCGGAAGAATAGTTCTCCGTAAAAGTTTACGGTAACGATACTTGTCGTAATCTAGGACTCTGATATCTAGGATATGAATATCTTTCGATTCAAGATGGGTGTGACTAGCTGAGAAAACACAGGTTAAACGCATTTTACATGCGCAATACACTCGAGTGTCTCTATGGCCCTGCGCCATGCAAGTACGATATTTAAAGTTTTAACTACAGTTATTACCTGATGTCGAGGAGAGCAAAGTTCTGTTTATAACAGTAGGAACACGTAGAAAGGAAAAGGTGGAGCAATTTTACTTTGAAAGTTGATACTGGAGCCTTTCGAGCGACGAGTATCGTCAAGGTAAGCAAGCTGCCGTCTAAACCATTTCCTTGTTAAAGATCAGCCACATATTCCTTCTCGATTTCTTTCGCTTTCCTTTCGTGTCAAGTTTGATAGCATAATGAACTGGTAACTGCGCATGATCTGAGTAAAGCGTAATCGCTTTCTGATTTACATATTCCTTTCGTTGACATACCGTAGAAGGGCCGATAACAGCATTCCTGGTGTCAAACTTCACTAGCGCCTAGATTATTTTTCTTCGTTTTCTGTTACGCGGTTATTCAATATACGCTTTCATATATAAACCCTGTGCCACAGGCTTCCTTCAAAAATAATTAGGTAAGATGAAATATCTTTTAGTTTTGCCTGGTATTCAGATTTGATATCATTCTAGATGCTTTTTTTTTTAAATAGCGGATTTGTACGTCGTTTAACTTGTATTTCTTCGTGAGTTTTACTTTGGTTTAGCATGGCTAGACCTCTTTCAACAAATTTCTGCTTCAAGTCGATCTAGCGCTATCACTTTGTTTACTCAACCTGATATGTGTTAGACAATCTGACAATACCTCAACTTCCTCTCTAGTCTTACCCCAATCCTTCTTTTTAATATACCGGTACGTGGTTAAAAGTGCTTTAGAGCTCAAATGAAGATAAGATGTTATAATACAAATTATTGCATTCGCTTACTCGCCTTTTTTGCTTCACATCAATTCACATATCTGAAATCGTGTCCTAGTTCCTTCTACATGTTCTTGAGCTGCGTACGCTAAAACTTCGCTTCACTTCGTGTTACATGATTTAGATGAAGACCTTCAGAAAAAGCGTCATTTTGCTTTCTATTTCTTGTACTTGCCGACGGGCGACATTGTCAAAGTAAATAGCAAGATCCAAACATTATGCTAAATATATTTACAAAAGGTATCAGATTGAAATTTAAGCCAATAAGAATAAAGAAGGTGAAAGATGAGACGAGGAAGTTTCACATCCTTTATGTTCTAGGATTCTCACATACTCAACTGAAACTTGCCATTGCATCTCTTCTCCATTCTTTCTTCTTGCAATTCACCTCTTTATTTGCTTAGTTAAATTCTTCGCATTTCATAACATAAACCCTCTCTTAATAAGAACGTCGCTTCCGTTCTGTTTGGGTTATTTTCCTCCCTCTATCTTTCTCGTCTCATCTTTCACATTCCTTTTTCTAATTGGCTAACTGTTATAATCTGATAATTAATAATATTTGGGTCATGTTATTCAGGTGGTGTTTACAGGAAGCCAGATTGAATTTGAATCGGATTGTATACAATCCTATTCTGTTGATTCTTCATATTTTGTTTTCATGAAGCCGATTGACTTAAAATCAAACCACTCGAAAAAGTCGATCGATTTGAGATGGAGGATTCACTTGAAATCTCAATCGGTTTGACTGGAAGTAATCCAATCCGCTTCATGTAAACAAACGAATTCCGGAAATACCTATTAGGCGCATGCGTGAAAGTGTCAATGATATTAAAATGAAGGACTAGAATGGAAGATGGGTGTGCAAGGAGGAGACGGTGAGAGAATTTTTGGAGATACTGAAGCGTTTAAGATCCAAAGATTGGGTAAAAATAATGAATCAGTTTCGGACAAGGTGACATTATTTGAACATGCCCGCCTTCAAGTCGCTAAGGTTTTCCAAGACACTGAGCCAATTACTCTAACTCTTCCACCAAAGGACGTAAATTTGTTGACGAGTGATGAGTACATCGTGTATGAAATCGTAAAAGAAAGCAACAGCTAAAAGACGCCTATAACAAAGTAGCAAGAAAGTACAAGAACCTGAAATCACTGTTTAGTACGGATGTTGCAGAAAATATTTGTTCAGGCTCAAGAAAGATTACAAGCAACCCCTGGATACCTGTTGTTATTTGCGGCAAGGTTCAGCGTCCTCATAACACAGTGATTTCGGAGTCCAGACGCTTGTAATTCAAGAAAACGGTAGTGCATATCTGTGGTGCCTGCCCAAGAGCAGGGCAGTTGATTTGGAAATAGTGTCGAAAATGATTTATCTGTCATCAGTACACCGAAAAACGAACACTACCAAAGTAAGCAAAATAAGACAAAAGTACCTGTGGAAGGATTTGTCGATTCTAAACGTGAAAATGGGCACTGAATGTTCGGGCAAGGATGGAAAGAAGGTATTTCCATTAGGAACTCCCAAGAGATTTAGAACTGGAAGAAAACATTATTGAACAATTGGGTTATACAGGTAAAGATGACCAGACAGGATCTGTGATGTAGGCCATTGCAGCATCGATTGCTGTGCTAAGCGAATCATCCGCTCCCAGCATGAAAATGGTGAAAAAAATTTTTCAAACTCAGCAACCACAATACCATCAACAAACAGGATTGTTTGCCAAGGTTTCCTAACTTAGATGCTTGCACCTGTGGCACAGGCTAATTCTCAATTTCTATACAGGAGTTGTTCAGCTGCCCCAGGAACAAGTGCTCTTGCACACTTTCAATCACAAACAATTGGCCATCAAGTCTTATTAAATGAAACCCCAGGCGTAGTGTAACTGCATCAACACTGTTATCTCCAAGAAAAATGATTTGCAAAACATTATGCACAGACTATATATTAACAGTTGTGTTATCATGTCTGCTACTTAACCATGACAATAAAGTTATAACAGTGATGTTAGTTGTCCAAAACAATTATTGAATATTTGTTTTTGTTTGTTCAACATAGAAAATAAAATTTATATTGCTATGCTCTCTGCTATTACAGTGTATCATAGTGTATATATAGAACAGATGTTTCTATTGTATCACGATAGTTATATTGTCATCAAATGAAACATTTAAACAGTTTTATGCTGCTGTTTAAACGTACGTAAAATCCATTTAGTGATTAACTGAGGTAATATTGGGAGAAGTATTCCTTGAACATGACCCTAACCTTCTTTATCTCACTAGAAGAATAGGTGAAGATCATTTGACTGTTGGTAGTTGGTTTTATCAGTTGATCATTTGTCTTCTCAAACTGCATCATCAATATTGCTGCGATTTTCTTCACACCAATTATGCAGAATAAAACATGTATAAATCAGTTACAGGATGTCGCAAAGTTTAAAGTATATGTGTTTGGTTCAAATATGCCACATGGCCTTCAACCTTACAAAGGTACACTCAGTTCCTTAACGTCTGATTAAAAGTCCAACGTTTTTCACTGGCACAGTGAGGATAGTCTTTTCAGACCCAAAGTAACGGTAGCTACGCAGGATCAGCAAGCTGAATGACAAGCATTACAATGCCAAATTGATCTTGACTGGGTAAACGTGGGGATAGTTGTTTGGAATTAGTTTGCTTCTTAGGACAATATTTATTGTACTTAATGCAAAGAACTATTGCATCACGAGTACTAGCAGGTAACCTGATGTCAACATCCATGAGGTGACCCTCCGCATTACTGACTGCTTGGACATTAAATTTATATTTAAGCTTCAAGGAAAAATACCGTTGAGAATTGGTGTATGGTTTGATTATTAGAATATATGTTCCATCTACTGCCCTTAACACTTGGGGAAATTCTTATTTTAACTCCCAGGCAGCATAATTTCTTGTCAGCTTCTCATGGCTGTTGGGGAGATGAATGTACAAAGGACCCAAAGCTTTTGTTGCTGCCGGACAAACATCTCGAAAGGTCTCTGTCACTATTGCAAATGAAACACTAAAAGTGCATTTTAGCAGTCCCAGTGTCCTTGAGGAAATATGTGATGGCAACTTTGAAAATAGAGTAGAAAAAACATAGATGCCTTAAAAGTAACTTTAGAAAACAAAAGTTTTGAAAAATTGATGCATATAACTTCCATTTGACTTCAGCAGAAGATGACTGTTTCTTTAAAATAATCTTTTGAGAAAAAGTGTGCGAGACTATTTCTTTAAAATAATCTTATGGGGAAGGTGTGTGAACTTAAGGGACTTACGCTGAACTTATGCCATTTTTCAAATCAGAACAGACAAAAATTGATGCTTGAGGTGACAAATTGAAAACAAGCTACATCTGGATGGGTACATGGTTCATCTGAAATAATCTGGATACGTCTTGAAGAGTATTGAGTGAATTTGGTAGAGAGAAATGCCCAGATTATGAAGTTAAAATTTAGAAGAGAGCTTGGAAATAGATATTTCTTGGTGTACCAGACTTTTTCTAAAGTTTTTTACAACTGCAGGTCTGGAATAATATATCAATAATTAGCCTAAAATTCGTATATGAATAGTGTTTTTTACTCAATCTGATTGGATCCTCTAGGAGGAACATCTGCACTATTCATCTCAGAGCAAAACAAGACGGCTTATCGATTTGTTTCAGTTTCGGGAAGAGAAAATCGTTTTGAATTAACAAAGCCGCCGTGCTAGACAATACCAAAAAGGCAACGGAATTTGGCAATTAAACAATCAAGTATCCTGGGATATTTCTTTTACTTTTTAGAGATAAATACACTCAAGATATGTTCAGAATGTTTTGTTTACAAATGACGAGCGGGCGACGAGCCAACTTTTGGTAAAATTGTTTTAAATATTAAAAAAAAAGATACGTGTGAAATCAATTACGTGAGGTATGTACTAAAACAATTATTCACCTTAGAGTCGGTGAATATAGTAAATATCCACCATTGTTATATAGCTGGAGTTTCGCTGGTGGTAACACTGCCATTGGTTGAATTATGGTCACTTGGCCTTATCTAAATCTAAGTGTATCCCGAGCGGGCAATAATTTTGAAATTGTTGCCCGAAGGGGCTATAACAGCACGTAAACGAAGTATGTCTTTGGCACATGATTAAAGCGTGTCGCATGAAATCCGGCGATAAATAACACTAAGTCCAGAAGCAGATGAATGTTTGTTTCATACGAAGACGTAAATAGAGCCTGAAGTCAAGAAACTACGTTTTTCCAAGCCTTCACACGGTGAAATACGACATCTTTTAGGGGGAAAAGACTCGACAAATCCACAAAAGGCTACCAAAAATGATGTTACATCACGTTTTGCATTTCCTATGTGTTACGTGCCGATAGAATGGAAACGCGCACACTCTGAGATCCAGTGCAAATCTGACTTTATTCTTTTTCCAAACTCTGTTTTTATCTTTGTTATGTTACTATTTTTATATTTTTAATTTCCTCCGAGTAATTAAGTTAACATAAAGATTACACAAACAGGATACACAGTAATTAACACATTTTACACTCCTACAGGCCGCTTGTCTGAAATATTGACAGACATTGAACAGTTACACACTCCCCCCACTTAAGTTTTCGTCCCGAAAACTAAAAATTTTTACAAAAGCATATTTGATATTCAGCCACAAACCTAAGAGAATATTACAAAAGCACATCTTATGTTTTCCTAGCGACAAGTAAGTGAATCAGTAACGAATGTCATCAGGATAACGTACTGGAGGACGTATATTTTGCCGGAGTTGATAACGTTGCCTTAAGGGGGGCTTCACCTCTAGGCCTGCAGCGAAATGGTCGAGCATTGGGGTGTTGAGGCAAGTTGTGGACCACTGTAAACTCTCCCGATTCATGTCCAGGAGACACAACTCGCCCCTTATCCAACGGTATATAACACAACTTAAGATTGTCGTGATGAACTACCATCTTTCTTCCTTCCTCCGACCGCACACGGTATGTCACTCCTAGTCTATTCAACACCTCATATGGACCGATCCACTTCCTACCGAGCTTCCATTTCTTAGGGCGTCTCACCCAAACTGTTTGACCCGTAACATACGGTTTCCATTTCGGATTTTTGTGCTGAACACGTCTAGCCAAACTCACCTGTCTTAATCCTTCTTTAGTGATATGTCTGACATTTTGAAGAACTGTTCTAACTGTTTGTGCATACTCTGTTTGGGTACTAGGGTTTCCGACGATCACACCAAATTCCAATTCCAAAGGCATGCGAGGGAGCTTACCAAAGACTAATTCGTATGGGCTAAACCCGGTAGATTCGTGTTTACTAGTGTTGTATGCATATACAACGGGGTCTAACCATACATCCCAATCGTCTGCTCTAGTGGATACATAATTAGCGAGCATATCTTGCAGTGTGCGATTCTGCCGTTCGACCTGGCCATCACCACTGGGATGGTAGGCTGTAGTGCGCGTCTTTGTTATTCCCATTATGTTGCAAATTTCGTGCATGAGTGTGCTTTCGAAGTTTGAACCTTGATCCAAATGCAGCACAGCTGGGGGTCCGAAGCGCTAAAACACTTTGGACACTAAAATATTAGCTACCGTAGAAGCCTTCTGATCTTTCGTTAGAAATGCTTCACACCACTTGGTAAAGTGGTCCATGAGCACAAGTATATACTTGTTTTCTTTGGTGGTCTCCGGCACAGGTCCCATGTAATCTAATGCCCAAAAAGTAAAAGGTTCACCGACATCTATAGTTTGCATGGGCGCTTTGTATGGGATTGGCGGCGATTTACGCCGTTGGCAAGATAGGCAGTGTCGTACATGAGACTGAACTGATGCGCGCAAATTTGGCCAATAAAATCTTTCGCGAATTCTTTCCTCCGTTCTCACTGAACCTAGATGACCACAAGAAGGACTATCATGCATGCCTTGAAGGATTGTTGGCACAACGGATTGCGGAACAACGACAGTGTGATTAGGATGAGCGGAGTGTTTCTGACGAGATCTTACTAAAAGGTCCTCATACATAAATAATCGGTCATAATTATACCAAAAATTTCGTAATATGGGGTCATCTTTCCAATCGTTAAAGTCAGGTCTTGGCTTCTTTTGAAGTTTGAGCTTAATGACCTTAGAAATACACGTATCTTGGCGTTGCGCTTCATGCAAATTAATTATCTGATTAATCGTGACTGCATTTGTATGGTAAGAGGCACATACTTCCTTACACGCAGAGGGTTGAAAGGGGGGCGCTTCAGTGTTAAGTATTGAATCAGCTGAAGTGTATTGTGTTCGGGATACAGAATCACTAGACCAGTTAACTATATTTCGAAAAAGGATTAATAGTAGAAATCCATAGTAAAGCGGTGTTTTAAACCAGCGTTTCGCCGCTTTGTCGTGTTCTTGTGCTGGTGTAACAAAACGGGTGGTTGAACATTCTGCCACGCGGTCGCTGCTTTCGTTCACTAAACGAGATAAGGCGTCGGCATTGCAGTGTGATTTTCCAGGTCTATGTTGAACCGAAAACTCAAATTCCTGCAGATCCATTAACCACCGCGCTACCCGCCCTTTTGGCTCTATACTATTTAGCCAACGAAGTGCACTGTGATCAGTGACAATGATAAATTTGCGGCCTAGAAGGTAAAGACGAAAATGCTATGTCCCGTAGTGAATTGCGAGAGCTTCCTTCTCGGTGGTAGCATAGTTGCGTTCTCGAGGTGTAAGGCTACGACTCGTTCCATGTCGTTGTAATCTCGTTGAGACAAAACTACGCCGAGGCCGACATCTGACGCATCGGTATATAACGTAAACTCTCGGTCGAATTTTGGATAGGCTAATAGTGGTGCGGAACAGAGCTGACGTTTAAGGTGCACAAAAGAAATCTCACATTCGTTTGACCAGTAGAAAGGTTTCTGCGATTCGGCTTTTGTTGTAAGTTTTGTCAACGAAGCAGCGATAGTTGCAAAGTTAGGAATAAAGCCGTCGATAATAGCTAGCTAGCCCTAGAAAACTCCGCAGTTCTTTTAGACACGTCGGGGGTGCAATTTCCTGTACCGCTTTGACCTTACTTGGGTCTGGCATCACCCCCTGTTTCGAGATCACATGGCCGAGAAAAGACACTTTCGTTTCCGCAAATCGACACTTCTCCAATTTAACTCGCAAATTATGTTGCCGAAACCTATCCAATACAGTGGTTATTCAATTATCCGGCCGGTGTGGTACAGGGGAATCTGAAAAATGTCCGGATAATCAAAAAATCCGGATAATCGAAAACATAATAAAACACCCACTAGCACTGTAAAAAAGTTTTTTCTCTGCCTTGTCAAAAAGTATAATTACAAAAACAAAGTTATTTTGGGCGGAAAAAGGCGTGAATTTTCGGTTGTACCCGTGCGGCCCTGCGCTTCTCTGCGGCAATTTCCCGCAGCTGTACGAGTGTGGCCGTGTTGGCCACCGAGGCTTCTTCTTGCCAGCGCAACCACAAAAGGCATTTGTCAAACATCTCGGCAGGTATCCCTCGACAACACTGGGGAACCTTTCAATGAATTCATCAGCAGATGCATTATCGGCGCTTAGTTTTTCCCCAGAAATTGCCAAACTCTTGATTCCAAAGCGAGAGCAAAACCTGTACTGAAATCCAAGGCTGGCCTTGAATTCGCGAGCAGCGTTGGGATAAATCATGCTGTGAAATTCGATAGCCTTCTCCGACAAGATTGGGCCGGTAACGGGGGAACCTTTCTCGCGTTGCTGACGAAACCACAAATAGAGAGCATCATCTAACTGGCCAAACATGCCCCCTTTCATAGTTTTTTTGGATTTCAGTGACTTGGCAATTCCGAGCTCGGATCTATTTTGTTTGAATTCTCTCAGTTCTTTTTGCTGCTTAAGAATGTCTCCGACGGTCGACTTTCCTATGTTAAATTTGGCCATGATTTCGGAGCGAGGAATTTTCTTTTCCACCATGTCACATATTTCGACTTTGTCCTCAATTGTGAGGACAACTCGCTTTCGCTTTTGCTTGCTTGAATCCATTCCGTAAATCATATCTGCACAAAATCTTAACACACGTGCAAACAAACACCGTGTTCTCATGAAGGGAAGTTGTGTATTCTCAGCATGCGTGTTTAAACCAGCCAATCATATGCATGCAGCATGTGAAAGGAACAATGACCAAATATGGTAAACGAAAATTTACATCGTGACTGTTGGAACGGTTTGTGGTTACCTGCACCATTTTGTTTGTTACGCTTTTTGATGGCGCAGCAAGAATGATGTGCGGCGCGGTGATTTATGTTTTTTTTTGGACACAAGGTATAGTTTTCGTTTTCAAACTCGAGGTTCCGATGTTAGGCCGGATAATTGAAGTCCGGATAAACGAGGGGTCGGATAATTGAATAACCACTGTACTATTTTCAAGCGTTCGTTATGCTCGCGAAGGGTACGTCCAAAACAAATAACATCATCAAGATAACATAATCATATTTCGAACGTTAACCTTGCCAAAATGATTTCCATGGCCCGTTGAAAAGTGGCAGGCGCTGTTTTTAAGCCGAAACTCATACGGTTAAATTCAAAAAGACCGCAACTGGTGGCGAAAGCGGTTTTCGATTGATCGTTGGGGTCAACAGATATTTGCCAGTACCCGCTCCGCAGATCTGAAGTTGAAAAATATGTGGGATCCCCTAGCGAATCGAGAATATCCGTGATGTTCGGGATCGGGTGCGCATCGTTAAGCGTCACCTGGTTTAATTTGCGATAGTCTACACAAAACCGAAGTTCGCCTGAACGTTTTCTTACTAAGACAATTGAACTTGACCAGGGACTCGTGCTAGGTCGAATAATTCCTTGCTCTAACATTTCCTTAATCTGCCTGTCGGCTTCTTCTCGATAGGCGTAAGGCAAACGTCGCGGGCGCTGTTTAATTGGAGCGGAATTACCGGTATTAATGGTGTGCATTATCACGTTTGTATGGCCAAATTCTTCTTCAAAGACATCGCTAAATTCGGATAAAACGTCAAAAATACTATCTTTCGCAAGACGATCTAGATCAGGGTTTATAACCTTTTCGAATCTGGCCTTATTACACTTCGAATCATCGATTTTAATTCCGCAGCATGCCTCAGCGACTTTACTATGAGATTCAACTAGTGGGCTAAATGTAGCAATTTTAGTACCAAACCTTAGCTCTGCTGGTTTACTCAAAGCGTTCATAACTCTAATTAAAACATTTCTACCGTTTGGACAGACAACGGTGTGAGCCACGTGCGTTCCCTCCCCTACATCTTTATTACCTAGGGGTGCTATCATACCTACTTCAGTCCTTGCCGACTTCATTAACCTCCCTTCCACGATCATTTCAGTACGAGCTATTACATCGGCCTTCATACGCGACTGGACGAGAACGGTTGAATCCCCCTCGCACGTCTCAGGAGCTTCAGGGGTCTGAAAAGGATCAGCACTACTTGCCTCAGTTACTCCCAAAACCGTTCCACCTTTGGTCGGAGGGAAAAAACTCACATTGGTCCTCCCATGGAGCCCTGTTAAGTAATAGGAGCTACACCCCTTATCAAAATTGCCCTTTAAACCTAACCTATTTTCTCTAAGGAAGTCCCACCCTAACACACAGTCGTAACTGATGTTGTTGCTAACCAGAAAACGTCCGTTGTACGTTACCTTACTTTTGGGAAGCTTTACATTTACCATTAGTTGACCAAGAATACTTAAACTACTCCCTGTGATTGAGACACACCGTTCTGCCACGGTAGTGTCCATTAGGTGATTATCAAAATCAATAATAGAATGAATTTTATCGCTAATGAATGTTCTCATTGAGCCTGTATCAATAAGTGCATGCACCTCGACGTCATTAATAAAACACTTAACAAAAGGTTGTGTGGGTACAGAAAAATGTTCGTTACTCTTACTACGATCATTATCACTTATCCAAGGACGACCTGCGATCCCACTTGCCGAGTCGCCCTTTGGGAGTTTACGGTTCGCACAATCTTTGGCGAAGTGTCCGTACCCCTGGCATTCGTGGCATCTGTTCGCGTTGGTTCTGGAGTCGGTTGACTGTCTTTGGTCTTTGAACCAGCAGTCTCTGGCAACGTGGCCCTGTTTGTTGCAAACAAAACAGGTTCTTCTCTCTCGTTTTGTGCTTGGCTGTTCCGTCCCTCTAGGATTGTTCCGTTCGCTTGCCGATAACTTCTCTTCCATGCTGTTTTGCGTTCTGGCAAGATCAGAAACCATCGCAATTAAGGTAGCCATTTCTTCACCTCCTCCACTTGTTACATTCGCAGTAAGCGTCTCACGGTTCTGGTCTGGTCTGTGAAGTCTTGAATGGCTCGATACCGCTTGACGAAGGAAACCATCTTCGGCAGATCTGGGGCAGGGTCGTTTTCCAACAGTTTAATCTTTATGTTCTTTGGCAACCCTTTCATCAACTGTCTAGTCAGGAGTGCTGTTTTTGCTCTTTCGTCAACATCAGGATCTGCTTTTAACAGGATCTGCTCTAATTCCCATTTATAAACGGATGGGTCCTCGCCTGGTTTTAACAATCTCGTCTCAAACTCGGCGTAGTAAATTTCTTTATTGGCTGGTGGGCACATTGCCTCTTTCAGAGCTTTGACTGCGTTGGTGTAGGACTCACGGCTTGCATCGTCAAATGCGTAAAAATGGCTCGCTGCTTGTCCCCGAAGAAAAGCGGGTAACTTCTTGATTTTGGCATCCTCGTTCCATCCATTTGCCTCTGCACAAGCGTCGAATTCGCGAAGCCAAGTTACTATGTCTCCGTGTTCAAATTTACCAGGCAAAATTGCTGTCGCCATGGTTGGGAATTCAACAGATCCCACCGCTGCCACCAAATTTGTTACGTGCCGATCGAATGGAAACGCGCACACTCTGAGATCCAGTACAAATCTGACTTTATTCTTTTTCCAAACTCTGTTTTTATCTTTGTTATGTTACTATTTTTATATTTTTAATTTCCTCCCAGTAATTAAGTTAACATAAAGATTACACAAACAGGATACACAGTAATTAACACATTTTACACTCCTGCAAGCCGCTTGTCTGAAATATTGACAGACATTGAACTGTTACATATGGAGGTTTCGGCAGAAGAATCGCCACCGAAAAACCTACGGAAACTAACGAGGTCGGAGTTAACTCGCTTTCTTTTCTTCTTGTCTCTGTCGCTATATAACAAAACACTTAATCTCTTGTCCCTCGGGGAACAGTAAGTTCTGTTTTCCCTCGGGACCAGACGTTAAGTGGGTACTACTCATAACCACTTCGGTGAACAATTAATTATAAAAATGGTTAAAACCTTTTTTCTGCAGCCAAATCAGACCTTGCAGACCATTGATCTGGTGCGATCCAATCACACAATCGCCAACAAGCACTGTGAACTGTTTTTGTCCCATTCTAAAATATTTTTTCTGTTCTATTACAGCACTTAGCCCGTTTGCTTATTTTTCCACTAGCCCACCGTCGTTTCCTTCCCTGTTTTACCCATCATGTTCTCTTTCGTGTTGAGCTTCGCTTTCACCATGGCTTATCTCGTCCGTTAACTAGCTGAATTTAATGTTAACAGCGCGTTCAATCTTCCACGACGTTTATGTTTTTGCATCAAAGTCATACAGACGAACACTAAATTTTGTAGCTAAAACATGAAAAGCACGTAGTTGACAAGTGTTTGAATAAATATCTGCAAGAAAATCACGTTTATGGGGTTATTCTAAAGCATTTAACCCAAAGCCTAGCACAAACCGAACATTCTCGAGCGATATTAGGAAACTTAAGATCTATGATGTCAGCTTGAACGACAACGTCCTTTAGATTTTGTCATTTTAAAGAAACCATGGTTTATTGACCGCCGTGGTTGATAATTGTGGTTTGTTTTACGGCTCCTAGATCACGCTAGTTCTCCTAAAACGCCTTTTCAATCTCGGGTAGAATTCAATCTAAAGTAACAGCTTTTTTCACTCCGCTCGCTGACTTTGTCCTTATGACGTGAAAGTGGTCTTAGTGACACTAGAGACCTTAAGCATTTGATGTTCTTGAGTCACGGACGGCAGTCAGAAGATTTCATAAACAACTGTTTTTGTATTCTATATGTATATATGCATATTTGTATATATGTATATATGTGAGTTAAAAATGTGTAATCCAGGCTTATTATGAAATTTCTTGAACGTGGTTCTCCTGATTTATACAAACACACACACATATATTTTTTGTAGTAAATCTTTATGAAGTAACCCAAGTTTACCTTGTCTTGCAATTGTTATATATATATATATATATATATAACTACAGACGGAACCTTTTCGGCCTACTTCGATGTTGTTGAGCACTCTACGGATATATAAGGATAACCAATAGCGTTAAGCAATGCCCACCGCTCGAGTAGCGGTTTGAACACTCTGGTCCCTTATCAATCCAAGTTCGTTCCGAGCTGCACTGATATACATACATACATATATATATATATATATATATATATATATATATATATATATTTATATATAATCATCAAGTGCTTGTTGAACATAAAGCTTAAAAATCATATAATCATCATACAAACTTTATTTAAAAAAAGAAGAAACAACTACGTTACGTGGACCGGCCCCTTCTTCAGCAGCTCACAGTTAAAGAGTAGAGTCCTTATACACCTTATCGTTCTTCCTCAAATTTACATAAATTTCAAACCTCCATTACATTTAGCCCTAGAGGAGCATAACATTTTAATTTTTCAATCCAAAAACCTTCCCTTGCTGTCTGATCCCTAACATCTATAACATCAATTATTTTAACAGATAACTCTTCCACATCTATATGCTCATCTTCAAGAAAATATGCATACAGGTGTTCCCCACAAATTCCCCTTTGTCCCCTTTCATATCGTCTCAAAGAACTCTTATGGTTATTAAACCTTAACCTAAATGGTGTTGTTGTGCTCCCCACATATTGTTAACTACATCTTTTGCATGTTATTAAATATAGCACTCCTTGAGAGTCACAATCAAAGGAATGATTGATATGGGAAGACTGCTTCTCTACATTACCCATAAATATCGATCCAGTTTCAAGAAACTTACAAACTTTTACATCTGGCCTTTCCACAGCAAAACATTCCCTTGCACCCCTCTTCCATCGATTGCATTTTAGCTCTCACCAAAATATCCTTCAAATTCTTTGCTCTCCTAAAGCTTACCCTCGGAGTAACCGGCAAAAGCTTTTTAAGTACAGGCACCAACTCAACCAAAGTGTGATATTCTCGAAGAATATTATGCACTACCTGAAGAGCAGGATGAAAGTCCAAAGTCAAAACCAATCTATCAGACCTATCAAAATTTCTCTTTCCCGTCCCATTAAGCAAAACTTCCCGATCAAGACCATTCACTCTGTCGATCTGCTTATCAACAAAACCCCTCTCATAACCCCTTTTCCAGGAAAGGGTGCGTTTGATCAACGAGAGAGGTAGGAATTTTGGTAATATTGGGAAATTTAAAGCGATATCGAGATGTTGTTATCAAAGAAGCGGATAAAGGTTCGGCAGTTGTTATATAGGGGAGAGAAGATTATTGTAAAGAAGCGTTTGATCAGCTTCGGGATAGTGATGTATATGAAAGAATTTTAAATGATCCTTTGGATCAGGTATCCTCTCTCGTTGCTCAAAGTTTGGATTCATTAATGAAGGAAGGGTATATTAATGAGAAGAATAGAAAGTATTTGTTGAATCCGAGGCCAAGATTGGGGAGATTTTATTTGCTTCCAAAAATTCATAAGAGGTTGGAAAAAGTACCAGGGCGCCCAGTTATTTCAAATTGTGGAACAGCAACAGGAAGGATTTCTGAATTTTTGGATTTGTATATTCAACCATTAGTAGATTTGGTTCCTTCGATAATTAAAGATACGAATGATTTCCTTTTAAAATTAAAGGACTTGGGTGGTGCCCGTAGGAATGCTATTATTTGTATGATTGATGTTGTGGAATTATACCCACATGTACCTCATTGTGAAGGTTTGGAAGCACTTAAAAAAGCAATTAATGATGGTGAGGTGCAGATTCCATCGGAGCACCTCTTGGGTTTGGTAAAGGTTATTTTGGAAAACAATTATTTTGAATTTGATGAAAGAGTTTATAGGAAAAAATTGGGAACGGCAATAGGTACAAAGTTTGCCCCGGTTTTGCAAATATTTTCATGGGGAGTTTTGAAAATTCGTTCTTGGAGACTTGTAGTTATAGACCGTGGGTTTGGTGGCGATTTTTGGATGATATATTTATGATATGGCTTCATGGCAGGGAGAGATTGGATGAATTTTTGTTGGCGTTGAATTCATATCATGGATCTATCAAATTTACGTGGGAGATTGGTAATGGGAAAATATCTTTTTTAGATGTGATGATTGGTTTTAATGTTGGAATTTTCAGTACTGATGTTTATCATAAACCGACGGATACACATCAGTACTTGAATTTTAAATCGTGCCATCCTCAGCATGTTAAAAAAGCTATTCCATGTAGTCAGGCGCTGAGATTGAAAAGAATTTGCGATTCGGAAGATGTTTTCAAAAGTGGGGAGAAAGAATTAAAAGGTTTTATGTGGAAAAGGGGTTATGAGAGGGGTTTTGTTGATAAGCAGATCGACAGAGTGAATGGTCTTGATCGGGAAGTTTTGCTTAATGGGACGGGAAAGAGAAATTTTGATAGGTCTGATAGATTGGTTTTGACTTTGGACTTTCATCCTGCTCTTCAGGTAGTGCATAATATTCTTCGAGAATATCACACTTTGGTTGAGTTGGTGCCTGTACTTAAAAAGCTTTTGCCGGTTACTCCGAGGGTAAGCTTTAGGAGAGCAAAGAATTTGAAGGATATTTTGGTGAGAGCTAAAATGCAATCGATGGAAGAGGGGTGCAAGGGAATGTTTTGCTGTGGAAAGGCCAGATGTAAAAGTTTGTAAGTTTCTTGAAACTGGATCGATATTTATGGGTAATGTAGAGAAGCAGTCTTCCCATATCAATCATTCCTTTGATTGTGACTCTCAAGGAGTGCTATATTTAATAACATGCAAAAGATGTAGTTAACAATATGTGGGGAGCACAACAACACCATTTAGGTTAAGGTTTAATAACCATAAGAGTTCTTTGAGACGATATGAAAGGGGACAAAGGGGAATTTGTGGGGAACACCTGTATGCATATTTTCTTGAAGATGAGCATATAGATGTGGAAGAGTTATCTGTTAAAATAATTGATGTTATAGATGTTAGGGATCAGACAGCAAGGGAAGGTTTTTGGATTGAAAAATTAAAATGTTATGCTCCTCTAGGGCTAAATGTAATGGAGGTTTGAAATTTATGTAAATTTGAGGAAGAACGATAAGGTGTATAAGGACTCTACTCTTTAACTGTGAGCTGCTGAAGAAGGGGCCGGTCCCCGAAGTGTAAGTTGTTTATTCTTTTTTAATAAAGTTTGTATGATGATTATATATATATATATATATATATATATATATATATTTGTATATTGTTACTGACGTGTAACAAGAAACGAAAAGATTTATTCACAAACGCGAAAAGAAACTAAAGAGTTAATTGACAAACTAGAAAAGAAACTAAAGAGTTAAGACAATAACTAAAATGTTCAGAGCTTATCTGTCTTCTTGACACTTTTAAGCTTGCGACTCTGACGACCCAACGGTGAAAGATGATAAAAGGTTCCAGCAGCAAAGCGTTCCAACCAACTGTTAACTTCTTGTATTCAGGTAACGATCTTGAGCACATATCAACATGAAACAACACACAACACACACCGAGGGTCGGAGCGAGTCGCGCTTATATAGCCTTTCCGTAAACTATGACGTCAACTTACGTCATTTCTTAAATGATCTAATGTACTATTTTTACAAGCAATCATGACAATGCTCATGACTCAAGTAACCTAAAAAGCATGACAATGTTCATGACTCAAGTAACCTAAAAAGTACTCACATCAGCATGAGTCAGCAAAATTACAATCTCAGTATGAATAAACGGTATGACTAAGTAAAAACTATAGGAAATTCGAATGTTCGAGAATATTCTCGGCGCGTGACGACTGTCACGTTACAATATATATATATATATATATATATATATATATATATATTTATATATATATACATATACATATATACATATATGTATTTATATATGTATATGTATATATGTATATGTATATGTATATATGTATATGTATATATGTATATGTATATGTATATATGTATATGTATATACGTATATGTATATAAGTATATGTATATATGTATATGTATATATGTATGTGTATATATGTATGTGTATATATGTATGTGCATATATGTATATGTATATATGTATATGTATATATGTATATGTATATATGTATATGTATATATGTATATGTATATATGTATATGTATATATGTATATGTATATATGTATATGTATATATGTATATGTATATATGTATATGTATATATGTATATGTATATATGTATATGTATATATGTATATGTATATATGTATATGTATATATGTATATGTATATATGTATATGTATATATGTATATATGGATATGTATATAATTTTATCGCTTACCTCTTTCTCAAGATGAAACAGGCTGTAGTGACTTTTTGAGGAAAGCGATATAATTCTACTTGCTTTTTCTGTGCGTTAATGAGCCCTCTTTGTATTTCGTAAACCTAAACGTTCATGTATATGTATATATGTATATGTATATATGTATATGTATATATGTATATGTATATATGTATATGTATATATGTATATGTATATATGTATATATGTATATGTATATATGTATATGTATATATGTATATGTATATATGTATATGTATATATGTATATGTATATATGTATATGTATATATGTATATGTATATATGTATATGTATATATGTATATGTATATATGTATATGTATATATGTATATGTATATATGTATATGTATATATGTATATGTATATATGTATATGTATATATGTATATGTATATATGTATATGTATATATGTATATGTATATATGTATATGTATATATGTATATGTATATATGTATATGTATATATGTATATATGGATATGTATATAATTTTATCGCTTACCTCTTTCTCAAGATGAAACAGGCTGTAGTGACTTTTTGAGGAAAGCGATATAATTCTACTTGCTTTTTCTGTGCGTTAATGAGCCCTCTTTGTATTTCGTAAACCTAAACGTTCATGTATATGTATATATGTATATGTATATATGTATATGTATATATGTATATGTATATATGTATATGTGTATATGTATATGTGTATATGTATATGTGTATATGTATATATGTATATATGTATATGTGTATATGTATATGTGTATGTGTATATGTATATGTGTATATGTATATGTGTATATGTATATGTGTATATGTATATGTGTATATGTATATATGCATATACAGTATATATATATGTATATATATATACTGTATATGCATATACAGTATATATATGTATATATATATATGTATATATGTATATAGAAAACAAATTAATGTTACCACGACTTGAAGAATTTTTTAAAAATATATTATATTTTGGCTGTTTTAAATTTTCGGCCGTATGAAGCGGCCTTCATCAGAAATATTTCTTCATCAGATATTTCTGATGAAGGCCGCTTCATGCGGCGGAAAATTTAAAACAACTAAAATATAATATATATTTTAAAAAATTCTTCAAGTCGTGGCAACATTAATTAGTTTACTATATAATAAATTGTTTCTCTGCTGCCGGGTGGAGTTAGGACACTGGTGTTCTATATATATATATATATATAACTAATGTATATATATATATATATATATATATATATATATATGTATATATATATATATATATATATCATATCAACATATAAAACATATCAACATATAAACATATCAAGACCATTGTATCTCAATTTTATTCTCACTTCAACGATCAGTGAAGATATGCTATGTGTTTTCTGATACATTCTTTGGCCAATCTAATGTATTAAGGTTGATTAAAGTGTTCATAGTTGCAGATTTACCTATATGTGGTTTTTTTATAATATGTTTAGGTTTGCCAAAATTTATGTAATTTACGGTATATATGTTTATATATATATATATATATATATATATATATATATATATATGAGTTAAAAATGTGTAATCCAGGCATATGAAATTTCTTGAACGTGGTACTTCGGATTTACGGTTTTGGTCTTGAGCTTTCAACTCGATTCATCGAGCCGTCGTCAGAAGTGAATGGGAACTTTTCCCAGCAAGCATTTGTGACAGCAGTCTTTGTGAACGTGTTTGGTGATGTTTGGTGGGCTGGTATCAACTTTCTCCGCTTGTGTAGTGGTTGCGGGAGAAGGTTTTGGACATTGGCCAGGGTAGAGGCGCTTCAGTTGGAGGTAGGTTTCTGGAATGTCTATATGTCGGTTGATCGTGGAGGATTGGATGCTGTGCCAGGCTTCCAGAACTTTGCGTGCATGTCTTGATTTTGCGTGTCCAAAGATTTTTGTGTTCGAAATGTCAAACAAGTGCCCTTGCTCTTCAGCGTGGTTTCCTGGGATCGATCTTGGATCATGTCTTTGATGGCGCTTTCGTGTTCTGTCAGACGTGTTTTGACGTTTTTGGAAGTTTCGCCAATGTAGATCCAACGAACAAACGCAACAAATTAGCAACACTCCAACCTATCGGACGTTCACAAAGACTGCTGTCACAAATGCTTGCGGGGAAAAGTTCCCATTCACTTCTGACGACGGCTCGATGAATCGAGTTGAAAGCTCAAGACCAAAACCGTAAATCCGAAGAACCACGTTCAAGAAATTTCATATATATATATATATGTATGTATGTATATATAGATGTATACATACATGCATATGTATGTATACATCTATATACATACATGTATATGTAACTGCAGACAGAACGGGTTTCGGCCTATTGGGTCTCATCAGTGCAGTGCTGACGAGCATGATGGAGAAGCCTACACATATATATGTATGTACATGTATATATACATGTACACATGTATATGTATATATACATGTGCAGTTATGTATATATATATATATATATATATATATATATATATGTGTGTGTGTATATATATATACAGTATATATGTATATATATTTATATATATATATATATATATATGTAGATGTAGATGTAGCTGTTTGGTCTCTGAAGAGAAGAGTGCGTAGTTAAATGGGGGACTACGTAGTTAAATGTAATTAGTCGTCTGATGATCGCGTAAGCGTGAAACACAGTGTAACGACAGTTGCTCAAAGCTATAACTTAATAGACTATATATATGTATATATATTTATATATATATGTATATATATATACAGTATATATGTATATATATTTATATATATATATATATATATATATATATATATATGCATGTATATTTGCATGTATATTTGCATGTATATTTGCATGTATATATGCATGTATATGTGTATGTATACATGTATGTATATATGTATGTATGCATGTATGTATATATATATATATGTGCATATGCATGCATATATGTATGCATATATGCATGCATATATGTATGCATATATGTATGTATATATATTTATGTATATATGTATATAAATATATGTATATATATATATATGTATGTATATATATGTATGTATATATATGTATGTATATATATCTATGTATACATATCTATGTATATATATGTATGTATACATATCTATGTATATATATATATATATATATATATATATATATATGTATGTATGTATATATAGCTGAGATGATAATGTTTATGATGAATCCAAGAGTGGTCGATACCATGTGGGGTAGAGCTTAAATGTAGTGAGATTTCGCTTAAGAGTATTTGGTTGCTGCTCCGAATTTCACGCAGATGCGATATTCAGGCAAGATTGCATCCGCGTGAAACTCGGAGTAGCAACCATATACTCTTAAGCGAAATCTCACTACATATGTATGTATATATGTATGTAACTGCAGACGGGACCGTTTTGGCCTTTTGGGCCTCATCAGTGCAGTGCTGACAAGCAGGATGGAGAAGCCTACATTATATAGGCAACTCAAATGTAAACGCATGTGGTACATCTAAGTATGTATGTATGTATATATAGAAGTATGTATATATGTATGTATGTATATGTTTATGTAGGTGTATGTCCTTGATTTGACTTTCTGGTTGGCTCGCAAGTATTTCGCCCGCAGAGTGAACGAACACCAGTCGTGGGAAACTGGCCAGTTTGAAGTTTGGCAAGCTTTGTTTGGACCACCTTTTCTAGGTCCTTCCTGCCAGCAGGTGAACAGCCCTGAAAACGGCTGCCCAGTCACCTAATGTGCTGCCGAGTCCATCCATTGCTAAGATTGGAGAAGTGACCAATATCCCACGCCGCCTGCGTGTAGGTTAGTAGTTACACACTTCCAGCTTGTTAGGCCTGTATGCTCCATTGATCCCCGTCTCCGCAGGGCTTCTTCGTAGGCCAAATACCGGCTCCAAAAGTCAAGAAGTTCCTGTGCGTGAATTTGATTATAGTGGATGTGGCTTACACAGAACCACACCCACTTTTCAGTGCAACCGAGCATAAAACCAGTGGCCCAACATGGGTTAGGACGACCAGAGAACGATTGTACCTCAGGTGTTACATCGGAATTTCCTTCTAGAAGAATGCCCTAACGAGAGCTTGGGGTCCTTCTCTCCCGGTGGTTTTACCGCGCGCTCGGACACCAACCCGAGTATTTCTAGCACTGCTAGTGGACTCACACGCCACCACGTCACCAGTCATCCAGACCAGCCTGCTGCACATTACATATTGACATGTCAAACATGTGGCCTGAAATGCGAGTCACTCCCAGGATTGATGAGTCACCTTCGAAGACATCAGAGACAAGGCAATCAACTATAAAGAATCCACAAGTAAAGTCATACAAGTGCTTTTACTCGGTCACGAGTAGACTTCCACCATGTAGGTGTATGTGTATGTATGCGTGCATGTATGTAAGTATGTAAGTATGTATGTATGTATATATGTATGTATGTATGTATGTATGTATGTATGTATGTATGTATGTATGTATGTGTATCTGTACAGGTATGTATGTGTGCATATATGTATCTATCTATGTAAACTTACATACATACTTATACCCGCATTACCACCACGTTCTGTTACAATTTTATGAAATAGCCATTTCTCGAACTGAAGACCAAGCTCTAAAAGCACTTGAAATCTACTCGGCATTTTACATCTTACATTTTGTTCGACTAAAGAACATTAAAGTTGATCAGATGCAATAAAAAATCGCATTTCAACTAATTTTTCCCTTTCCTTGTTCTTTCAGAAAAACAAATACAATCGAATATGGCACCTGAAACGACAGTATATCATTTCCAAATAACACAATTACTGCATGCATGGCATGACATCAAAACAATTAAAATACTATTTTTATTAAAATTATAGATTATGTTTGCCTTTTAGTTATTTCTACGCCTCATTTTCAAGTGGTCTTTTGAACAATACTAACATTACAATACTATAAACAAGTTGAAAAATTTCGACATTTGGGATTAATGAGAGGATAGTTTAAAACAGAAACCATAGACTTCATAATCAGCTACACGAAATTTAACTTTTCATCTGCAGGCAACAGTAGAGCACCAACCTCGTCGAAAAAGCAATTGGTAAACGAATATAAATTCAAAAAAAAAAATAGAAGGATTACAAATAAATACTCCTTTTCGATTTTTCATTCATCCTAAACTAGTGAAATGCCGAAAGGTTCCTATCCGGTACTGCAGCATAAATTAATTTGAACTAAAAAAGCTCCTTGACAATAGACTTTGAATCGCAATTGTTCTCTAATGAGAAACTAGAAATTCTAAAACACATTCCCATCAGCAATATCAACCGTTCCGTACAATAGATTTGCAAAGTCCGACTCTATATCCTTCAAGTTTACAAGATGCATCTTAAAAGCATTTACTCGTATGATCATGATCACGTCATAATCTTTGAGACTTTTTAACGCCATTTTCGTTGTGCAAACCACAGCAGCTCAAGCCCCTTTGGTATTGGAGTTTTTGCTCCAAATGACCAAGTAACAAACGCAAAAAAGCTGACAGAAAGAGTATTAAGGTAATGAGTTATGATCAAAATAAAAACACATGAATCGATGAAGAGCTGTAAGAGCGTATTGGTACACACTTTGCACCATCGCCACCACAACCATTGCACCGCTTTGAAGAATAATATGGCTACAGACACGCGAGAGAGTAAGAGGAAATTCAAGACGAAAATTAGAGGGTGGCTGAGAATCAGCGGCGTCGCGAGGGTTTCTGGCGCCCGGGGTCAAGGTCAACGTTGGTGCCATCCCCCCCCCCCCGCACCTCAGCCAAAACAAAATCTTCAAAACGGTTCCAAGTTCCAAAAAGTATGTACATACTAAGTTAACTCATCAAGTACTTTAGCAAATAAGATGAATAACAGTTAATATACTTTATAATGTATTATGAAGGTGAAATATTCAGATTTATGGAAGAATAGGTATAGATACATGAAAGACTAAAGTCAAACTTTCTGCGTGTATAATTAAAATTATCTTGCTTTCTGATGAGTCTTTAAAGAAATGTAACGTAAATAGTTCCCTTTCCCGAGCTGTTCAACCACAACGAAATTGTATTACAGTTCTAACAATGAGAAATTGAGAATACGAGCGAAAATTTGCACTTGAGTATTTACAATTTGTGAATAAAGGCAACAACTTGTTTCATGAGTTTGACTGGCCAAGTTACTCAAAACATGATCTTTCTGGCCTTTACTGATGCAAATGTGTCTATAACTTCATCAAAGTTGATCGTCTCCGTGGTTTCCCGCTCAATGCTTAGGAGAGCCAAAGCTGACAGCCTATCTTCGCCCATTGTGTTCGAAGGAAGAACAAGATAAGTTTTAACTTGCTAAAAGACCACTCACAGCTTGCGATGGATATGACAACTGTAAGCAAAATTTGGAGGCCAACTCGAAGATTTGGAAATACACCTTCGTCCCCATATTGGACAATGAAGTGGAGTAATTGCTCTGGGGTCGTGACCTCCATATCACTACGGCTCTTGAGCAGCATTCGGCAAACCATAATCTCATTGAACAGCTCTAAGCCATGCAAGTCTGTGTCGTAGAAATTTGAAAGAGTAAGACACTTCTGTTTGATGGAATTGATATATTCTTCAGCTCCTGGACAGACTGAGGACAAGAGGCATTTGACATCCAAAAGAAAGCCAAACTTGTTGTCTAGATTTCTTAATATGACGAATCTCTCACCCATTTCTGTACTAAGCCTATCGATGGTACCTTTCATCAACCGAAACATTTCTACTTCCTCGGAAAGACTTGTATCGTCACTACTTTCTTCCGTCATCTTCTTCCTTTTTCTCCGCCGTCTATCAATCCTGATATCCCAATGATCACACAGCTCTTTGGCTTTTTCAATCGATTCTTGACAGATGCAGTGACAATTTTCCGTGAAATGTTCCTGGAGAGCCTGGATATCTTGTGAGGCATCATGGAAATTCATCTTAGGGTCCTGGAGTCGTTTCTGGACTCTGTCGATTTTAGTAAACAAAGCATTCCAAAAACCAAGTAGTGCCAGAAAATCGAATGTCAAAGCACGATGTACCAGCTGTATTGCTTCACTTCTGGTAGCAGGGTTTTCGCATTCATCGTTTGCGATGTTTTGAAGAAGTTCTACCAAATCTTCCACATTATCATTTATTGGTCGGACTGCTTCTGCTCTAGCACTCCAACGTGTTTCGGACTCAGCTTTTACGGTAACAGGTAGAGTCTGTTTCAGCTTTTGCCAACGCAAAGTCGACCGTGAAAAGTACAAATACAAAGCCTCAATAGTCCCAAAAAATGTCACGTTCGCCACCTCGTGACTTGCAGCGTGAACCCCAGCTAAATTCAACGAATGGTTATCACAATTTACGAATACTGCTTTTGGGTTCATAGCAGTGAGTCTTTGTTGCACTCCTGATTTCTCACCGGAGATCACTGCTACATTATCGTAACACTGTGATCGGCAATCTCCCAAAGGTAAGTGATCTTGCTCCAACTGCTTAACTATTGTGTCTACCGCACTCGCTGCGTCTTTGTGGTGAACTTGGATAAATCCCAAGAAGGACTCTTTGACAATTACTGTTTTGTCTTCAAAGTTTATGTCTACGTATCTCACAGTTTGAGACATTTGCTCTCTGTGAGCAGCATCAGGAGTTGAGTCAAATATAAGACCGTAGTATTTTGCTGTTTTGATGTCACTAAGTAGTTTGTTTCTAACTGTTGAACCTAGAAGCTGGATAAATTTATTTTGCACTTCAGCCGACAAATATGAAACAGATCGTGGATTCTTTTGCGCATAGTCCAGATGATTCTACATGAGCGGATCAAACTTGGCAATGAGTTTCAAAAGGCCTTTAAAATTTCCAGTATTTTGGCATTCTCCTTGAGCAATAATGCTTTCTCTGTGCCCTCTCAGCGCCAAATTTTGGTTGGCCAAAAATTTGATGCAGTGTAGAATTCTATGAAGCACTTGTCGCCACCTTTCCTTCTCTAAAGCAATTTGGTCTTGAAGTTGTGCGTCGATTGAACCTCCCTTTAGACGTCTTTCAGCCTCCTTCCAGATCGTGAAAGAATGGCGATGCTTTGGGCTATTTTCGTGCATGCTAATTCTCTCTGGCTTCTTCCAGTTCCTGAAACCTTTCTCCTACTCCAACAATGAACTCTGCCCCGATTTATTTGATGGAAACAACAGACAGCAGAAGCAAAAAGCTGCATTCTTTGCAGGGGAATACACTAACCAAGAACGAGCCACCTGTTCTCCTTGCCCTTTACCAAGACGCCTTTTGAACCATGATGAAGTCACTGACCTTCCACTTTTCATTGCAAAAGGTCCGGTACTGTTTTGGAAAAATCTCGATCCTTTTAACAGCATTTCCGTGCGCAATGCGTCTGACAACACCGCTTTCCGAGAGAACTTATCAAACATTAAGTGTCCAACGTCCTTCCTTTGGATCACATCTGGTAATGGTTTCTTTGCTTCATCGATTTCAGGCTGTAGTACAGGTACTTCTTCAATGATTGGTAACTCATCCGGCTGCGTCACATTTGGTGCGTCTAATTCACCAGTCAATGTCGGTGTTTCCACGGTCAACTCGATGTCTTCTTGGCAATCAAAACTTCGTGTCCTTAGCATCGCATCTGTCACCCGCGAACTTCAATACGGATGGTTCTGCAATACTAGAGGTCACTTTTTGCGATTCGTCAGGTTTGACAGGCGATGGTTTTTCGATTGCGTTTTCCTCCTCGCTGTTAGGCGTTGCTTCCTCTGGATGATTCGAACAGCTAGGCCTGCTATTGTACTCAACGTTTCCTTCTCGCAAAAATGCTGCCATCGATTTACTGGAGATCTTGGCCTCTTCGGCTTGTTTTTTCCTTTTTAGTCTACCTTGAGCACCATTCAATTTTTGTCGGTTCATGACTGTTTATATAAAATCGTATATGGTATTGGCGTTATAAGAGAACAATTTTCTAACAATTGCTCTATCATATCCTACAGTCTTCCCATTGAAATATTCCACGTGAGGAATTTCTCTTTTGAAATTTGACACCTTGTTTACACCTTGAAGCGAATGTACTCAATATTCGCACAATTTTGTTTGTGCTTTAAGTAATATTTTT
Organism: Heliopora coerulea; assembly: GCA_030142905.1. Lineage (NCBI taxonomy): Eukaryota > Metazoa > Cnidaria > Anthozoa > Scleralcyonacea > Helioporidae > Heliopora > Heliopora coerulea. Next base: position 1,006,916 of record JASJOG010000122.1, on the reverse strand, counting down.
TGGACAATAAGTCATCGACAAATAGATTAATTAAATCGTTCATAGTTTGATTTAGATTTTTAGAAGCTTGTGCGACTATGTCGTCGTCGTATATTTCATAGTCATAGTGTGAGTTGATACACTTTACGGACCTTACGATTACATGACGGCAACGGGAACGAGAACGTCTCAGGACTGGAACGAGCGCGCGGTTGACGTTGGCGTTCCCGCTTAAATTTAACCTTACGATTGTACTGTAGAACCGTACTAGACGTCGATTGTAGTTTGAATATAAATTCGAAATGCCTAAGCGTAGTGAAGCAATTGCTTTGGCTTATGGGTGTAATGTAATTGACGACGTAGAGTTTGCACTTCTATATGATGCCAGCAAGCCTAAAAATCCTGATATTCCGTATTTTACATATAATAACTTTAATTTGGAATATATGACCGACGATGAATGCAAGACGGAATTTCGATTTTATCGAAATGATATTTATAATTTGGTCGACGTTCTTCGTATACCAGCTGAGATCACCTGTTACAATGGCCTTAAAGTTAACGTGGTTGAGGAAATGTTTATATTTTTGAAGCGTTTCGCCTATCCGTGCAGGTACGTGGATTTGATACCACGATTTTCTAGACCAGAGCCTCAGCTGTGCATGATAGCGAATACAAAGATGGGTATAATATACGATACCTGACATCATTTGTTCACAACCTTTGAACAACCCTGGTTAGATCGCCCTCAATTGGAAGGTTTCGCAGAAGCCATTCATCGGAAAGGCGCAGCTTTAAGCAACTGTTGGGGCTTCATTGACGGCACAGTCAGACCCATATCCAGGCCTGGCAGGCACCAAAGAGTCATGTACAATGGACATAAAAAAGTTCATTCAATAAAATTTCAATCCATTGTTGCTTCAAATGGATTGATTGCAAATTTATTTGGACCAGTGGAAGGTAAACGACATGACAGTGCAATTTTAGCACAATCACGAGTTCTTGAACAACTACAGAATCATTCTTTTGATTCAAGTGGCAATGTACTTTGCATCTATGGTGAACCAGCCTATCCAAGAAGACAACAAATTCAAGGTCCTTTTTGAGGAGCCAGGTTAACAAACATTGAAAAGGAATGGAATAAGTCTATGAGTGAAGTCAGAGTTTTAGTCGAGTGGATTTTTGGTGACATTATTAATTACTTTAAGTTTCTAGATTTTAAAAAGAATTTGAAGATACACTTAAGTGCTGTGGGGAAAATGTACATCACCTCTACACTGTTACACAATGCAAGAGCCATGTTGTATGGATCAACAACATCAAAGTTTTTCAATGTTAACTCACCAACAATTTATAAATATTTCCAATAACATATATAAACAATTATTAATCTGTACACATATCTAGTTTATTATTTTCAGTCAATGAGTGATCAAAAATAAACTGTCTAAAAATATATATGTTAAAAAACCACATTTGCATCATAAATCCCTTCTAGGTACTAGAACCCAAATTTGTATAATTCCATTCATTTTTTTTTACCCAGAACTTATTGCCAACAAAAATTCAATTCAAATTTATAAAAGTATACATGAAGACTTTTAGTAACAGGCTAGTATGATGTAGGTATTTTTTTTAACTTGCTGTACAAACTGTTTATAGATACCAAAATATGAAAAAATGTAGTTTCAAGTCCCACCTGTCACTCAGAGTTTTTTAGAATACAAATAATTCAACACAGCTTGTACAGCAAGAGAAACAACTATATACTAACACCAAGCAGCAAATTGTACCAATAAAACCTTACAACTCACTGTTGTCACAGAATTTACATTCAAGTTTGTTATACCTGGAATAAGCATGAAACTGCTTTGAAAATTTTTCAAACCAGAAAAAAATTAAACAACTATATTATATAGAGAATTGACAAAGGAAGTGGTAAATATTTAAATCTCATAATAAGTGGTGCTTCATCAGTGTTAAATCAAGTTGAGAATAACAAAAATGACACTGGTAAGAACTGGAGTTAATAAAACAACAGTATAAACCTATAGAAGCAAGAAATACAATTGGAAAGAGACACAACTGGCACATAAATATGGCAATGTTGGGACAACAAAAGTTACAAAACCAAGCACTTCTAACTTTTCATTAACATTGATCAGAATAAAATACCCTACTTGTCAGCAAACGTTTGCAGCAAAGTAAAAAGTACTTGGGTTTGTTGTTGTTGTTGTTGCAACATTGCCATATTCATGTCCTGCATTTGTTGTAGTGTTTGTTCCTGTAACTTTGCGGTATCCTGTTGCTGCTTTACCCTTTCTTCATGTTCTTTCTTCCTCATTTCCAGTTCCCGTTCCCTCAGCTGCCTTTCCAATTTCATTTCTTCCTTCTTTAGCTCCATCTCCTGCTTTTTTCACTCTAATTCACTTTCCTTCTGTTTTGCTTCCAGTTCAACCTTTTCTTTAATAAAGGCTATGGAATCAGCACCACTTGTCCTCTTCTTCGGGCATGGTTTTTCATAATTTTTTCTGTCTTTACTTTACCTAAATGATTCCAAAGAGGCTCTTCTCACTTCCTCTATTTCAGCAGCCTCTTCTTCCAATCTTCTCTTCTTCTCCACCTCAGTCTTATCAGCCTCTTGAAACAGGCTAACAATTTCCTCCATTAGCTGGTCCAATTCAGTATGCTCTGGTGATATTCCAGAGCCTCTTTCCTCCTCAGCAACTTTCCTTTTGTACTTTCTCTCCAACAGAAGGTACCGGTCTCTTAGGGACCTCTGTGTCACCCGAAATATAGGATTGCCATACTTCCCCAAACGTGTGGCCAAGTTAGCCCAAGTTTCTCCTCTTTCCGAGCTACCTTTTTTCTGAAGCCATGGCTGAAAGAACATCATTTCTCTCAGAAAATGTATATCGTGGGCTTCAGACCACTTTATAAGTTGAGTGCTAATAAGAAAGTTAGCAGTATGGATCAAATCAGTATTTATCAAGTAGACATAATTCTACAACATTCACAAGCATAACTCAGTGTTTATTTTTGTTGACATAAATTTCTGAATTCATTGACCTACGTGGCTTTCTCTGACTAAAATACGAGAAATTCATCAAGCATTTTCAATTCAATAGTTGTGCTCAATGTATAGAAATGGCACAATAGACATGAAGCTATGATGTTATGCTGGATAGCTACGTAATAAATATTCATGACTTCGACATTTTTGCGCTTAATTTACATTAAATCGTTCCGGGTTTTTTTGTTTTGTTTTTTTTATGATGTAATCTCGAACTACTGAACAAAATACATATAATTTTAGGTCATATTTACCGGTTTTCTTTCGACATATTGCTGGCGTTTTTACACAACGTCAAAACGTATGAAACGGCGTCGTATCAGCTTGAGACAACGTGGGCTTCTCGAGACGCGCATGCGCAGTTAGAGCGTTTTCGAGTTCGACGTCTCCGTTCCCGTTGCCGTCCTCTAATCGTAATGTCTCTTCATGTACCGATGAAAACGTCAACTATTTCATTTCTTTTGGCCAAGAAAAGGTATGCAAATTCGCTGTCCGCGTCTTCTTTCTTAGCCTATTAATTGACTAATTGTCCTCGCAACATATCATGTCATCAAAAACGTTATTTAACCTTGATTTTTGCGCCCCCACCAACACCAGCGCCCGGGGCAAGCGTACCCGCCTGCCCCCCCTCCCCTCATCGTGACGCCACTGCTGAGAACCCAGTTCAAAATTCTCAGATGTTCGGCCATCACATTCACTCGTCCCCTCGCCCACCGCGCGAAGGGCGGTGCGAGGATACTAATCTCGACGTGCGTGGAGTCCTTTTACACGCGTGGTGACCAGGGAGAAAAATTTTTGCCTTGTGTATCTATGTTTATATATATCCATGGATTCCGGTCACTCAAGAAGCCCGTGTGCAAGCTCGGGGACTGGTATGTTGTTGACCAAACTTTAGGTTACTTAGGTCTGCATTGAAGCAAATCGGTTTGGTCTAGTTCTTTTTTCCGTTTTATGGATTTCTCAGACGTTGTTTACATCATTTGAACACTGAAGCCATAAATGATTTAAGACCTGCAAAAGAAATGGCTTTCTTGGTGCTTGTGGCTGGTTTCACTTTTGGAGGCCAACTTAGTATCTGGACAATTTATGACTTGAAACAGCAGTTCTCAAAGTTAGCTCCTTGGAATATGCATTGGCCAACTGTTCATTTGTTGCAGCAACGCTTTGTCTTGGTTCTTCCTGATAAATATGAGCAAAAGACGTAAGGGAAATCTCTTGACGTCAGGACATTTGCGGAGCGACTAAGTGTAAAGGACATTCTTCGTTGAAGTTGAATAGATGCTGATTTGTATAAATCTAGAGACTGTTCACGTTCTGGTAACTACTTACCTGAGATACACAATCACAGGTAAGTGTGAATCGAGTAGCTTTGAAATACAAGTTCTGCGAACGGAATTGTTTTGGGCAGCTTTCAAAAGTAGCTTGCCGACTTCATTCTTCCCCAAGGGAGACTGTTTATATCAAATATTATCAGAAGGTTGCGGGTTCGATCCCCGTCTGGGGCTCAGAATCGTTTTCTGAATACAGGGCTTGATGATTATTCACCTCTCTTTAGATAAATCCAAGCTCTCACATTTCTCAAACAAAAACTGCATCAATCATTATTAATATATAGTGGCTTTCGCTTAGATCGCGCATATATATATATATATATATATATATATATCGAACTTGCACCTTACGTCGCCATCTGAGTCTCGGTAGCTCAATGGTTAGAGCGTCTCACCGGTCATCAGAAGGTTGCGAGTTCGATCCCCGTCTGGGGCTCAGAATCGTTTTCTGAGTACAGGGCTTGATGTTTTTTCATCTTTCTTGTTTCATCTTCGTCACCAAAGTCTTGTACCTCCGGATGAATACTTAGCACATGTCTCCATCATAGCATTTCTAATAGACATTTACAACCATTTTTGAGATAATGTAGAATTTACCAGGTTTTTTGAGACAAAAATATCAATAAACATTTTTCAATCATGAGCTGTCCGTAATGCTGGTAACCGACCGGTAACCTTTGAGGATGTTCCAATTTTAAGACGGAAAGCCTTGCCATCTAATAAAAAGTCTTTGTTTAAAGCAACGTGAGTGAAAATTTTGACTGGGAAACGACTCGAAATACCTGAAGATCGCAACCAATACAGGGTCGTGATACGAGTATCCATTGTTTAGCAGTAGAATTGTCAGAACGGATCTCTTACCATTCATTAAACTATTTAAGGTTATCAAGTCTCAATAAACGGGTTTTTTTAATAAAACTTAATCGAAATTTTAATCATAAATATGACAACAAGCAGTTTAAATATAAGCTATATTGGTTGTTAATTTACGCACGAATTGTGCGTGTTGTTTTTTTGTGGATTTTTTTGTTTTTATGTTTTTATTATTATTATTATTATTATTCAAAATAGTGGCAATTGAGGAACCAGGCGGAAAGCATAATCTTGTTAGGAATATTAAAGCCCAGTATGTAATTTTCAATAAACCCATAATAATACAGACATGAGTTATTGAAAAATATTTTTAATTTAGCTAACGTTTCGTTGCCAGTCCTGCAACATCTTCAGAGTAAGTGATAAATTTACAAGGTGTTCTCGACTATATACTATTCTATTTACAATGACAGGAAGTAATTAGCAGAAAGAGGAATTCCTCTTGCACTAAGATCTCGGGTAGTTTACAAATTCAAGTGTCAATGCTGTGAGTCATTGTATATAGGTGAAACTATTCGCCATTTACACGCGCGTGTTTCTGAACACATGGGAGTTTCTGCTTACACGGGAAACCCTGTCTCCTTCACCACTTTATCTGCTGTTTTAACACACCACAAACAGACTGGCCACCCTGTTTCTTTGACTGATTTTTCTATTCTAAGCTCCTGTTCTTCTAATTTTGAACTCCTTCTTAGAGAGAGTCTACTTATTATTAAGATAAATCCTTCGCTCAACGCCAAGGTCAGTTCCCTTCCTTTAACCTTGTTCTAACTGTTAATTTTTCCCTTGTTATATGTTTTTCTGACTCACACACCTGGATTCACTCACGCATACACTTTATCGCACACTTAATTATTCACCGGTTTTCATCAGTCTTTCTGTTAACTACTTCCTGTCGTTGTAAATAGAATAGCATATAGTTGAGAACACCTTGTAAATTTATCACTTACTCTGAAGATGTTGCAGGACTGGCAACGAAATGTTAGCAAAATTAAAAATATTTTTCAATAACTCATGTCCGTATTATTATGGGTTTATTCAAAATTATATGCTGGGCTTTGATATTCCTAACAAGATTATTATTATTATTATTATAATTATTATTATTATTATAATTATTATTATTATTATTATTCATATATTTGACTGTATGTATACTTGTCCAAACACCGGGTCCCCACCGGGGTCCAAGAGTGAGAGGGCTCTAGAAGTCTATTCTCCAGTTGGACCAATTTTCATGTTCTTATAGATAATGTTTTTCTAAGTATATGTGCAGTACCAATGAGAGTAATCTTCTGCAGTTCTTGAAGCTTGCTATTTCCCGGAATTCTCTCGACATTCCTACTAGTTCCCTTTCGGATGATTCCTAGTGTGCCCACGATGACTGGTATCGTTGTTGCGTTTAGATGCCACATCCTGGTGATCTCAATTCCCAGGTCTTTATATTTCTGAAGTTTATCATATTCTTTAGTCGAAATGTTTCTATCACAGGGAACTGCCATGTCAATAATTTGACATGTTCTTGCTTTGAAGTCTTTGATAACAATGTCTGGTTTATTGGCCGTGGTGGTACGGTCTGTGTGAACTGTGAAGTCCCAAAGAATTGTCACATCTTTTCCATTGGTGACCTCTAAAGGATGATGTTCGTACCATTTCTCAGGGACTTTGATGTTGTAATGCTAGCACACATTCCAGTGGATATATTGGCCTAAACAATCATGGCGAGCCTTATATTCTTTAGATGCTGATATAGGACAGCTAGCTATGAGATGATCTGCTGACTCATCTGACTTTTTGTCGGGAAGCTCTGATCTTAGGCTGAGATCAAGAGACCCTCGGTTTCCGCTTTGAGACCTGACCCTTGAAGCCAACGATGTGTGGATTTACTGTCAACATCAGCTTCTTCTAGTCTTTGTAGGTATTTGCCGTGCAGTGGTTTATTTCTCCATGTTTCCTTAAGGGCATTTAGACCAGTCTTTTTTGTCCGTTCTTTCAGCGTTTTGGCAGCAGCTGTTGGTTTAAGTTGATCTTCTTCTACTGTTGGTTGCACATCATACCTTTTTTTCAGTTTTCTACTCAAGGTTATTATGGAATTCTTCTTAGATTTCTCATCCTTCAACATGGCTTGTAGCATGGGATCTGTTGTTTCGAGATATCTACCAAGGCCGATCAGCGTAGTTTCATAAGCCATCTCGAGTTGGTTGAGTCCGCGTCCACCATCAGTGCGAGGTAGATACAATCTGTCAACATCTGATTTGGGGTGATGCATACAAAATTTAGTTAACAGTTTGCGTATTTTAGCATCTATTCTCGCCACATCTGTTTTGCTCCAATTTATGATTCCAAAACTGTAAGTGACAACAGGAGCTGCAATGCAGTTAATTGCTTTTACTCTGTTAGAGAATTCAGTTCCGATTGAAGAATTAGTCGAACTCTCCTGTAACATTCTTTAAGAATTTTTTCTTTCATCGCCGTGTGTTTGATACCATCACCTTCGTTGATACCAAGGTATTTGTAGACCTCATCATGTTCAAGGTTTCTGATCTTAGTGTTTGTATCCAGATTGATGTTACTCGCCTTACAGAACTTGCCACGTTTAAAGCTGGCTTTTGCGCATTTGTCAAGTCCAAACTCCATGCCTATGTCTTCGTTGGAGTCTTTCACGATGGTGAGAAGGTCTTCGAGATCACTGTCATTTTTAGCGAATAGTTTGAGGTCATCCATGTAAAAGAGGTGGGTGATGACTTGATCAAATATATTATATCCCCGATTCGATTCATCCAAAAGTTTCGATAAGGGAAACAGGGCAATACAGAAGAGGAGTGGAGAGAATGAATCTCCTTGGAATATTCCTCGGTTGATGCTAATGCTGTTAGATGTTATAGGTCCATTACCGTGATTAAGGATAAGAGTTGTCTTCCATGTTTTCATACTAATTTTAACGAAGTTGGTAATTTCTGGTGCTACCTTATACATTTCCATTGCTTTGATTATCCAGTCGTGTGGGATACTGTCAAAAGCCTTTTTATAATCTATCCAAGCGACGCTTAAGTTTTTGGTTTTAGACTTGCAACGTTCGAGGACTATTTTGTCAATAAGGAGTTGATCTTTGCATCCATATGAACCTCGCCTACATCCTTTCTGTTCTGTTCGTAATAAATTGGTGTTTTCAAGAAAGGTGTACGTACAGTCGGTTAAGATCGATGTCAATGTTTTATAAGTGGTAGAAAGGCAGGTTATTGGTCTGTAGTTCTTCGGATGTTGGGTCTCATCAGATTTCGGAAGGAGATATGTAATCCCCTCCGTTAACCATGCCGGAGCGTTTCCAGGGTTCTTTACAATATCTGTGAGCAAAAATGCTAAGTCTTTGTGTGTGCTAGATAGTACGTTTAGCCAGAAGTTTGGTAATTTATCAATACCCGGGGATCTTCACTTATGTGATTTCTTCAGGGCAGTTTTCACGTCCTCTTCATAGATCTCCTTCCATTTCTGGTTTTCCACATTCTCATTTACCTGCTCACATTCCTTTACCCATTCTGCATTTGTGCGGAACTCCTTGAGGTTACTCCAGATACTGCTCCAGAACTCTTCTATTTCTTCTCTAGAAGGATTTTCCTCGACTTTAATCTGATTTTTTCTTAGTTCCCTATGGAATTTTTTGGTGTTTTCTTGAAAAGTCTTATTTTGCTTATAGAAATTTGTTCGTTTGGTGAACCTTCTGATCCGCACTGCTTTCAACTGGATTTTTTGTTTAAGGGTCTCAATATTGCTGTCCAAACTTTCATTTGACTTGAAGTTATATTTGCAGTTGATTCTTCTTACCTTGTTGATCTTCTTCACATTCGATTTACTGCACTCGACGAGAAACGAAATGTCCTTCCGCATTGTTTTGACCTCTTTATTGATCTTCTCAATCCACGCGGGTTTTTTGTGGACGTTTGTATTTGCTCCTCTTTTCTTAATTTTAATACCGCATTCTGACGTGATGGTACGCGGTGGCGTATAGTAGATGATTTGTATCCGTAATTTTGCATGTTGCGTTCTCTTTTATTGTTGGCAAGATCCGTTCAAGTGCTTTATTCCTTTTTTCAATAATGGATCTGTTTTTCTTACAGTTTGCTATCTTAGGAAGGGACTCCTTCTCATTGATGTTAGTATCTTTTACAATGTGGAACCTTTTCATAATCTCCTCAGCTATTTCGACTATTTCATCATTTGTATCGTTTTCAGAGTCACATTGGCCCCTACAGGTATTGTTTACTCCATCTCCTAAGGTTTCAGTTGGTGGAACCTGACTTGTGTCAATTTCGGAGTGTCTTGCTTGACGCCAATTTTTTCTTGCTGATCAACATTGTTTTCACATTGTGTTGGGATAGTATCGCGAATATCTGGTTGATTAACTTGAGAATTGTTTATTGTTATTATTATTATTATTATTATTATTGTCATTATTTCATTCCGTTTTCTAGTTATAGTAAGGACGATTTTTCTGGCGAATTGGAAAAATTATCAATGTTACTTGGATTCTTGAGTGATATTTTGGAAGGGTCGGCAAGGATTTGTTGCGTACACGTACTTCTAGTTAGTAGTCGAAGGACAGAAAACAAACGGACAAAGTTTAATAAAAGTTTGCTGACGTTTCATTTTCCAGATACTTTTTACATTCGGTGGGATTGAAATTTCAATCTAATCCAAAACTTGATTCCGCTTGGGAATTAAGTCCAACCTTCTCAAATTCATATACCTGTTTTCTATATTTTAATTCGATTTAAAACCAGAATGCGAGTGAAAGTTCTACATTCTAAAGATCACTGTTTCTGAAGACAGATCTGTTCGGTGTGCTTAGTAGGGACCTTAAGACCTACAATGTCAACTTCAACGACGACGTCCTTTAAACAAAAGAATTCTTCATGCAAAACAATGAGAATGTAAAACTTTTATTCTCCAGAGCATGCTCAACACCGTCGTACAATAGGGAGCTTAAGCAATAGACGTTTTTGATTCAAGGACGGCTTTTTCTTTCAACAGAATATTTCAAGCAAAACAACAATGAATAATTTCTCATCTAAAGGACGTAGTCGAACCTCTAAAACTCCGTTTTCGTTCTAGACAGACATCACTAACAGCATTTCCACGTTCTGAAGACGTCGTCTACTTCCAGAACGTCAACATCTATCAGTTAACTTTGTCACTGACTTAATGGATGGAGATGTTATGATCTTTCCTGGGATTCATCATCTTTGTTTGAATGAAAAACTTCACTGAAAGAATATAGTACCCAGAAATCAAAAACAGTTGTGTATGAAATCTTCTAATGTCACCAAGACCACTTTCGCGTCATAAGGACGAAGTCAGCGAGCGGAGTGAAAAAAAACTGTTACTTTAGATTGAATTCTACCCGAGACTGAAAAGGCGTTTTAGGAGAACTAGCGTGATCTAGGAGCCGTAAAACAAACCACAATTATCAACCACGGCGGTCAATAAACCATGGTTTCTTGAAAATGACAAAATTTAAAGGACGTTGTGGTTCAAGTTGACATCATAGATCTTAAGGTTCATAATGTCGCTCGAGAATGTTCGGTTTGTTCTACGCTTTGGATTAAATCCTTTAGAATAACCCTATAAACGTGATTTTCTTGCAGACATTTATTCAAGCACTTGTCAACCACGTGCTTTTCATATTTCAGCTACAAAATTTAGTGTTCGTCTGTATGACTTTGATGCAAAAGCAAAAACGTCGTGGACGATTGAACGCGCTGTTAACATTAAATTTAGCTATTTAACGGACGAGATAAGCCATAGTAAAAGCGAAGCTCAACACGAAAGAGAACATGATGGGTAAAACAGAGAAGGAAACGACGGTGGGCTAGTGGGAAAATATGCTAACGGGCTAAGTGCTGTAATAGAACAGAAAAATATTTTAGAATGGGACGAAAACAGTTCACAGTGCTTGTTGGCGATTGTGTGATTGGATCGCACCAGATCAATGGTCTCCAAGGTCTGATTTGGCTGTAGAAAAAAGGTTTTAACCATTTTTATAATTAAGAATTGTTCACCGAAGTGGTTATGAATAGTACCCACTTAACGTCTGGTCCCGAGGGAAAACAGAACTTACTGTTCCCCGAGGGACAAGAGATTAAGTGTTTTGTTATATAGCGACAGAGAAAAGACAAAAAGAAAGCGAGTTAACTCCGACCTCGTTAGTTTTTTCGGTAGAGATTATATTCGGTATATATGTATGCATATATGCATGTATGCAAAATTGCATACATACAAATTTGCATAATACAAATTTACATACACAAAAATATGCGCATATACAAATATACATATATACATATATACAAATATGCATAAATACATATGCACACAAATACTCATCTACACCTATACATATATGCACGTTTAATATATAACTCACTTGTATCCTGAATTCTGATTGGTCAACGCGAAAACATGCTTATTAATAATTGTTTTAACAAAATAAGAAGCATAAAACCCACCATTTAGTTTGCTGAAGAGCAATAAAGTAACAACGAAAAGAAAATGCAAATATTCTATGGGAAGAGTCAGAAGCAAAACAAGGCAATAAAGAAGTGATAGAGGCATTTCTTATTGGTCAGAAAGCTAAGCTACTGTGTAGTAAACGAGATAAGACTTAAACATCCCGTCGACTTGTTGTGATAGACTGAAGTCGTTTGTCAGTGTTACGAGGAGTGAAGAGTAGTCGACATAATGGAGATTGGAGCTGGCAAGAAGACCATCATTGACTGTGAAGACCAAGCCATAGTTGGAAGAAGGAAAGAATTCCTTTCTTGACTATTAAAGCGGGATTTAAGTGGTACGGATCATTTGAGGGTCTTGTATCATTGATGAATGATTTTTCGAAGATGCCAGCAAAATCGTCGTCCTGTAGAGGTAGACATAAATTACTAGATATGGATAATCTAGTGATAAGGTAGTACTCGCAGAACAACTCTCACTGTCAAAGGAAGAAGAAGCAAAGACATGAAAGCTCAGCTAAGTGTCATAGCAAGAAAAGATAGATAATTTGAGAGAAATGTGCTCTCGGTTGATAATTATGCTCTTGACGAAGAAGACGAACTAATAAGTGAAGATACAGCTGCTTTGAATGGATTACCCAAATTGAACTTCTCTGGCGATGTGCTGGGAAAAATGCGAGCTCTGGAAGATCAGATGGAACTGAGAATAAAGTATATTGAACAACAAGTCCATGAGATGAAAGAAAGGGAAGAAACTTAAAGCATGTCTTTGCTAGGGAAATACAAAGAATTTTTGTTAATGGAGAACGCTAATCTCAAAGAAGAAAACAAAGAATTGATGCAACGTGCTAATAACCTATCGTATGTAATGTCCGATTTACACATAAAGGTCGAAGAACTTGAAAACAAAAAGAAACGTTTGCTCACAGCAATATAAATTCTGCAAGACGATCAAAAAAATGATAACAACCACAAAGCGTTTGAAGTTGTAAAGAATAGGAAGCAGAGACAGTAAATTATAGTTTATTTCATCCGACGAAGACATAATAGGAGAAACTAGTAACCAGTTTGCGAATTTGAAAGTAAGTATAGCCAATCAGCGACAACCTAAGACCATGGCAAAAGCAACCAGCAGGATTATAATTGGGATGAAAATAGCGTTCATTGGACCAGACAAGAAAATACGTCTGAACATGCAAAACAAATGAAGAAGAAAGATAATCAGACGACTATAAACAAAAACAAGCCATCGACCACAGTCATAATCAGCGATTCCATGATTAAATATCTCGGTACTAGAAGACTACGAAGGTTGGTAAAGGGAAAGTCTATGGAAACAGTGGCAGAAACATACAGGGGGGCGAATATTGGAGCAATGAAACATGATATTAAACCGTTCCTTGCAGCAAAACTGGACCGGGTTATCTTGCATGTTAGAACCAATGATTTAGATAACCAAAGTGCGAAAGAAATCGCCGATGGAATTGTAGATATTTGGGAAATTGTCACGAAGGAAAGACCAGAGACTAATATAGTATTATCGGAATTGGTATTGAGGTTGGATAAAGCCGAACACGAGCAGAAGATAGACAAGGTAGGTCATAACAGTCTAAATATTGTCAGCAAAACAAGTTGAGTATCATCAAATATACTTATATTGAGCCAGGACATATAAATCCTTATGGAATTCACCTCAATAGAGGAGGTACATCAGTTCTAGCCAAAAATATTACAATTTATTTGAATAAAGACTAATCAAATGAAGCCATTCTGCAACTGAGAATATCTCAATTAATATATATATATATACATATATATAGGTCATGATTCATTACTTAATAAAACAGTAGAAAATATCGACCGGAAGATGAATAAACCAAATTATAAAGCAAAGCATCTATTTAGAGAAATGAAAGGCTTTATGATTGCAAATCTTAATATTAAAAGTTTAATATAAAACAGACCAGGTCAGGATATACCTCCACGACCAACAATATGACATTCTCAGTTTGAATGAGACAATATTCGATAAATCTGTATCAGATTGTGAAATTAATATAAAGAAATATGATGTCATAAGAAAGGACCGAAATGGTAAAGGTAAAGGGGAAGCTATGTATATCAAAAGCTCAATAAATTATAAAGAAAGACATGATTTACAGCAGAATAATCTTGAGGCAATAAAGTTTCTGAACCTAAATCGAAATCTTTCCTTCTTAACTGTTGGTATAGACCACCAGACGCCATCTTTAAGTTTTTAATGATTATAAGAAGTGCATTGAGAAAATGGATATTGAAAATAAAGAAGCGATACTGGAGACTTCAACTGTGATTGGACTCATAATAACGGTAGTATAAAGCCACAAACAAATAGACTTTGTGATCTTGCTGATACATTTCAATTTGGGCAAGTAATTCTAGAGCCAACTAGAGTAACAGAAATCTCTGTGACTCTGATTGACCTATCATTCAGTACTAAACCACAACTCATTATTAAGGCTGAAGTAAAGCATGAAGGAATAAATGACCATAGTCTTATTTTTATTCATAGACAAACATCTCTTCCAAGCAAAAAACCTAAAAGTATAAACATTAGAGAATTTAAAAATTATGGCATAAGTGCTTTTAGAAACAATTTAGGTAGAGCATTGCAAATGCAGTCAAATCAAAATGACCCCAACAGAATTTGGAATGAGTGGAAGATGAAATTCTTATTAGCTGCAGATATGCATGCGCCACAAATCATTCGAAATGTCAAAAATGAGTATGCCCCTTGGATAACTAATACTACAAAGAGAAGAATATACTATAGAGATTATCTTAAGAAGAAAGCTGTAAAACCAGGATCAAAACATGTATGAGGCTTACAAAAGAGCACAAAATGAATTGACTAAATTGGTTAGAAATATAAAGCTACACATTATATAAATGAATTAAATAGAAATGACAAGAGCCCAAAGGAAATGTGGAATACAATTACTAAATTAACAAACAAGAAATCTAAAACAATCAACATAACTGAAGTTTTGCCTAATGGCCAAATATTAACTGAAACCTCTGTTATTGCTAATACTTTCAATAATTTTTTCAATAAGATAGGGCCAAATTTAGCTGATGATCTCTCTGCCGGATTAACTTTACCGGAATAGTTTATTACACCTAGTTGCTCTAGATTTCAACTCACAAGCGTATCTGAATTGATGATCATTAAAATGCTCTTCAAAATTAAAACATGTAAGGCAACAGATCAGGATACGATATTGGCCAAACTCCATTGGGATTTTGCTGATGTCACACTCCATCCTTGACATCACTATTTAATAAGTCAATAATGTCAGGTATATTTCCTGATAACTTTATAGTTGCAGTTATTTCGCCCATACACAATTCTGGGGATAAGACAGAGTGTAATTACTTTAGGGCAATATCTGTTATTTTTTTTTCGGTTTTTGCTAAGGTATTTGAAAAATTAATTTCAAACCAACTTTTTGTACACTTGGAAACCAATGGCATGCTTACTAAGCAATAGGCCGGTTTTAGGAAGTATCATTCAACTCAAACGTTTCTCCTAAATATTACTAACAAATGGTTCCTGAAGATGGATAGAGGATATTTAAATAGTGTTACCTTTCTTGACCTAGAATAAGATAATAAAATAAGAAATAATTTGCTCCCGGGAAACATGACCAACATACGTAAGATCTCATATGTTGGAAGTACGAGAGCTTGGAAATATCATGAGATGATCGATGAACGATTGTCAAGCTCTATTCTCAGAAAAACGATTTCTGAGTCCCTGACTGGGATCGAACCCGTAACCTTATTAATATATAGAGGATTCCGCTTAGGTCGCACATAAATGTCGAACTTGCACCTTGGCTCTAAATCTGAGTCTTGGTAGCTCAATGGTTAGAGCGTCTCACCGGTCATCAGAAGGTTGAGGGTTGGATCCCCGTCTGGGGCTCAGAAATCGTTTTTCTGAGAATAGAGCTCGATTATCGTTCATCTATCATCTCACAACATACGTAATGTAAGCAATAATATAAGGTATAACCTTCGTAGTAATGATGGAGATTATTTACTTCATAAACCACGAACAAATTACATGACAAAGAGTGTTAGTTACACAGGTTTAACGATATGGAACATTTTACCAAAATCTGCGAAAGAGAAAGAAATCTCCTATGAGAAATTTATTGCTATTCTCAATTGCACAGTAGGAGGCAATTCTTTGTAAATAGGTATGTGATATTTTAGTTTGTTTTCTAGACTTAATAACATTCTTCTTTAGTTATTTTTGTTATATTTGTTAAACATATGTAATAATTTTTAATGTAGGTATGATGGTACTTTTTTGTAAACGGCCCCTTGGAAATCAATTGCCTAAGAGCATTGAAGGGCTAACGAGTTTAAATAAAAGTAAATAATAATAATAAAATAATAATAAAGTAATGAAGACTAAAATCCACTCAATCTTCAAGTCGCTCGAATATTTTCGCATAAGCCATGGTTTCTTTAAAATGATGTTAAAACCGGGAGCAGATTTCTTGTGGAAAAAGTTCCATTTCTATTTCGTAATCAGATGTTTTTCAAAGATTTCAAATAAATGAAACTTAAAAGAAAATGCTTGGTGAAATGTCCAATGTGTTAACAACTTCTTGCCATGTTTTCTGATGACTGCTTCTTTCAGTTCTGAATTATTCTTCTGTTTTTAGAATGAATATGAGTGTCCGGCACAAAACGGAATAAAGGCATCATAAGAAGACAAAAATAAGATTTTATTAGGAGAACTAACGTTGTGTTGCGTCACGCAACATTATCACAGTATGGATATAATTACAATGTATAATGAATAAATTAATAGATAGCTAGAAGTATTATATTGCAGGATGTTAGAAGTCTGAAATAATAGTTTTAAGAATACTAAAAAAACGAAAGAGAAATAGAGCTGAAATTGCTATTCAAAGATGGTTTAAGCTTAGAGATTAAGGGGCTTTTGTCTTGTCAGAAGTTCAGGGGGGGAAGAGCAAGAAGAAAGAATTTTGAAATCATCAAGCTTTTAATATCCACAGTCATTTTACGTAGCAAGATTTATGTTAAAACGTTTCCACAGAGATTTAAACTCGGTCAATTTGTGAATGGAAAGGGACTGTTTTCCTTGTGCAATTGCAAGAAAAGCTGACAAACAACCTTGCTTGTGCAGAGCGTAGCCTATTAAAATAAGGAAGCCAATAAACGCACGCTAACCAAAGCCAAACTGACGACAGCTAAAATAAACTGCTTAATCACTTCACTTGTCATTTCTGAACAGCGACATATCGGATCTTTGGTTTTTTGCACTGACCTTGACTAGCCGTGATCTTTATCTGTATATCTATATCCATATCCACATCCATATCCATATCCATATCTATATCTATATCTGTATCTGTAAGTGTTTCTGTATGTCTATCCATATCTATCTGTCTGTCTGTCTGTCTATCTATCTATTTATATAATATACAGTTAAAAACTCTTTAAATATCTTTAATAAAAGTTTAACGTTTTGGGGCACTGCCCCTTTATCAAGATACAGACATTGCAAGCATTGGATGCTCGTATTTATACTGTTGGTACAAATTAATTAGAAATTCGAATCATAAACTAATTACAATAAATTACAAAAATATCTCTACTGTTAAGTCCCAGCGGAATAAATTAATTTAGCTTATAAGCTCCAAACTCCTCCCTTCTTGTACGATCTTTAACGTTAGTTTTATCAATTATCATACCACTTAAATCTTTCATAACGTTATGATCGGATTGGAAAAAATGAGCATGCAGATATTTACCCGGTATACCCTTCTGGCCTCTTGCATAGCTTTTAATGCTACTTATTGTGATTGTTCAATCGTTTTCGAAGCGCAGTAATCGCATCTCCTAAATAAATCTTTAAAGATATTTAACATTTTATCAAATAAATAACCCCTTGCGGGTAACAATCAAAAGCAAAATTAACAAAATATGTCCTCTCTCCTGAACCGAATTAATTTCCTTCATTCAGGCTCCTTGTAGAAATATGTATATACATACACATATATATATGTATGTATATATATATACATATATATATATATATATGTATATATATATATATATATATATATATATATATATAACACCAATTTTCAAAAACTTGTCGACTTTAATAAAAAAAAAACTCTGAAACATAATATTTTGGGGCACAGCTCCTTCTTGAATATTGAGGTTGTATATGGGTTGACTATTTGAGGAGCTGGTTCTTGATGCTTTACATAATATCATGATGATGATGATGATGGATTCTCCCGTCGTGTTCGACCTATGAGGGCCCAACAGTTTGTGTTCAGTCTTTATGCTAGTCTTTAGTCTATTCAGTCTTTAGTCTAGATGACTTTTCAGCCCAGCTAACAATTTGCATACCAGGCTACAAATAGAGCAAGTGGCCGCATTAGTTGTTGTATCTGCTGGTTGGTTCGTGCTTCTGCTCTTTACTCTGGCTCGTAACCCACGAAAATGGGCAATGCGTGAGTACATACATATATATTTACATATATATATATTGACAAATATTTGATGATTGACAAACATTTCCCACCAACATCTAACTTGTACAAGATATTCAACCGAAACACGGTGAAAAATAGTTACAACTGTATGGGTAATATGAGAAACACTATCTCAAAGCACAACTTTAGATTTCTAGCGAAGACGAAATCCCGCACTATTGACACCTGTAACTGCCGACGAAAAGACGAACGTCCACTTCCGGGAAAATGCCTAACAACGAACTTAATCTACCGAGCAAATATCACAACAGCCGACAACGGAGAAACAAAACATTATATAGACATGACAAGAAACCCTTCAAAGAACGCTACAGAAACCGCACAAAATCTTTCAAAGATAAGAAGTACGCGAACGAAACGGAGCTATCTAAGAACATTTGGGACCTTAAGGAAAAGAAGAGAGTTTTTGCCATCAAGTGAGAAATCTTGAAACGGGCCGCTACGTATACGATCGGGGCAAGGCGATGAAATTTCTGCTTAGAGGAAAAACTATCCATCTTGAAAGCGGGCAAAAACCCCTCTTAAACAAAAGGTCAAAACTTTTGTCGAAATGCCGACACCAAAACAAATTCAACATCTTCAAATTCAGCTCCGTAGAAGAAAGAAGTGATGAGTCATCCAGCCTCCCACGCACCATAGCAACGCCACCGATAATAAAAAAGAAAGCGCCACCGGATACCTAGTCAGTTGCCTGAAGATCGTGAAACTCGAAGTAGCGACGTGAGGACTCTGTAATATCTCACTGTATATATATATATATATATATATATATATATATATATACTGTATATATATATATATATATATATATATACATAGAGAGAGAGAGAGGGAGAGGGAGAGGGAGAGGGAGAGGGAGAGGGAGAGAGAGAGAGAGAGAGAGGGAGAGGGAGAGAGAGAGAGAGAGTAAATGGTTGAACACAAGTAAATCTATAGGTAAAGTTGTGTTGAAAACAAAAAGATATCAGTATGAATGAAAATCATAAAACCACTCAGTTTTGTCTAAATGACTTTTTATTTCACGCAAACGTTTTCGCTATTGAAGCTCTTCAGGTGTGAGTTGTTTGTGAGTGGTGACTAACTTATATAATATTTACATGGTTACGTCAGTCTACTGTTATGTTAATTATCTGCTAATTACGGGTAATTATCTTTTAATGGTCTTTTAATAGTATGATGATTATTTATAAAACTTCTTTCCCTAGAACGTCATACTGTTTCGACGGCTGAGGGGTCCTAAAAAATGATTTCGTTCTCTGTTGTTGTTCAATTGGCTCCTCAGTGAGTGTGGGTTTTGTCTAGGTTCTTGCTGGTGATCTTGTTGCTGTTCATGAGACTAGTCTCGCACGATATTCGGGTACGTTGTTTTACTGGATTGTGATGACTGACGGAATTGGTTTGAATAATGTCGTCGTGTCGGCGCTTTTTGCATGTGTGCTTCTCTTCTTTTGTATCAAGAACGGATATACGAGAACGACGATTGAATGAACTTAGAACATTTTTAAAGAAACAAAACTATCCTGATGCTATTATTAAGAAAGGAATCGGGAAGGCAAAAAGACTAGACATCGAAGAATTACGGACATGCATGAAAAAACCCGGCAGCGAGAAAATATTGCTGCTGGTAATAACAAACAACCCAAACAACCCCAACGTAACCAGGGCTGTCAAGGAGAAATTAAAATTTCTAGAAAACTCGAACAAAATGAAAACTATACTGGAACAAACGACTCTAATAATCAGCCGACGACAGCCCAAAAACCTGAAACAACAGTTGAAGCAAGCCAAATTTTCCAATTCCGAACAAGAACCACCAGCCGTAAAAAAATGCGGGGAAGATAGATGTGGAACGTGCGAACATTTACTTACTGGGAATTCTATCAAGCTCAAGAATGGGAAAGTTTGGACTATCAAATCCAACATGAGCTGCAAGGCCAAGAATGTCATATACGTTATTATTTGCATTCCATGCAAAAGCTTTTACGTTAGTCAGACCCAAAACCTCAGAACAAATTCACCATAAACAATATAGGCACCTAGCAGTCAGTGAACATTTGAAGAATTGAAACGAAGGAAAATTCAACATTTTACCAATATACCAATGTAAAGATTCAGACAGACTCACAATGGAATCAAGGGAAAGAGAGATCATAACAATACTAAAACCGGACCTTAATAGCAACAACAAATAACAATTTTTTGGAAAAAAGCTTTTAAGATTATTTTGCAGAAACAGTATGACGTTCTATGGAAAGAAGTTTTATAAATAATCATCATACTATTAAAAGACCATTAAAAGATAATTACCCGTAATTAGCAGATAATTAACATAACAGTAGATTGACGTAACCATGTAAATATTATATAAGTTAGTCACCACTCACAAACAACTCACACCTGAAGAGCTTCAATAGCGAAAACGTTTGTGTGAAATAAAAAGTCATTTAGACAAAACTGAGTGGTTTTATGATTTTCATTCATACTGATATCTTTTTGTTTTCAACACAACTTTTATCTATCTATATATATATATATGCATGTATTTCAATGAAGATGAATACATCTGAATGTATATTTATGTGTGTGTATGTATGTGTATGTTTTATTTTGATAAAGATATATTCTTACGCTCCTAGGGCGCAAGTACAATGAATATATCTTTAACAGGGGTAGCCTACAAAGCTGCAAACTAGCTGAGGGCATGACCCTCACTCCCAAAGTCTGAAACGTTAGTTCTGACGCTAAGAGGATTTCAATTCTAAAGGAAATGAACTGAAAAAGGGAATCCTAGGAAACCTAGAAGAAACAACGGCCCTACAACGGAAGTACAACCAATTGAGGCGACTGCTGAGGAAGAAACCTAACGAAAGGGGTTAAAAACGTTAAAAAGAGAAGACCAGCTTCTCTGACACAAAACGACCAAGGGTGCCATTAACGAGCCAATCCTTGTTAAACTGCTCGCGCTGAGCGTTCGTACGGCATTGCCGTGCTCGAAGAGCCAAGACGAACTTAATACGTACAATGGCCCCTTGAATGTAGTCGTCGGGGACAGGTGGCGTCCCCCGGAAACGAAAATTGTTCCGGGCTAGCCAGGTGCGATGCTTCATGACGTGTAGCATCCACACCACGATCTTGGGTATGCGTCTGCGGCGCACTGGCGGAAAACCGAAGAGAACTTCGGTCACGGTGAAAGGCACAGCGTTGGGATCCATTGACAGAAGGTGGAAGTATACCCAGTTGATCAAGAACTGGACAAAGGAGCACTCGAAGAAGAGATGAGCCAGCGTCTCTTCGTCTGCACCGCAATGGCACCGGGGATCGACGTTCCGGTAGCCAAAACTGCGGACCAGCCGCGATACGGTGTACAAAACTTCGTGCGCGATCTTCCAGTTCAGATCAATGATCGTTCTGTCCTACGTGATATAACTCAACTGGTGCCACGTCTCCGCCCAATGAAGCTCGCCGTAGACAGGCCGGAATTTAGAGACGCAATGTGGTGGTTCGCGCTGGATAGCAAGTCCAACGTGATAGGCAGACTGGGTGGACATCGATGCCACTTCAAGGGGGGCATCCCGCTCTGCACCAAGGGCCAAACGACCGTTTGCCATTACGCCTCCATGCAAATTCCTCCAGGCCTCGGCGAGATGTTTGTAAAACGACGTGAGACATGAATAACTCGTCGGGTTGAACAAAATGGTACCCAACCGGAAACTAGTAAGCGGGTCGTACAAAAAGACCCGGTAAAAATTTTAGAAAAAGAAGGTCTTCCATTTGGCGCAGGAGTCACTGCGGAACCCTCTTGAGCCACTGTAACGCCATTGCATCCGGTTTCAACCGAAAGTCCACGATACCAAAGCCGCCGTGGGCTCGCGGCTGAACCATGCTTCTGCGGGCGACAAGATCACGACCACCCGACCAAAAGAAAGACCAAATGGCTTTATTAATACATGATGCCACTTTGGACGGCATCACGAAAACAGAAAACAAGTGCCAGATCTAAGACAAAGCCAAGACGTTAATAATGAGCGCCTTGCCCTGAAGGGAAAGAGAACGACCCTTCCAAGAAGCAAGACGCATCTCCACTTTTTCAACTTTAGGGTCCCAGGTGGCACTTGAATAGTCCGAGGCAGAAAAAGCTGCCCCTAATAGTGGTAACTCATTAACCCAATTAAGGCCATGAGGCCGGTCCGTGCGATCTTTTCACTTTCCAACCCACATGGCCTTAGATTTACCAATATTCAATTTGGATCCAGAACCACGCTCGTACTGGTCATAAATATTAATAACTTCTTTAATCGAGTCATCAGTAGTAACAACTACCGTAGTATCGTCGGCATACCCGGATACCCTTAGTTCCTCTAAAGATTTTGGAAGATGGACTCCATGAATGCCGGGTGCAGCCCTAAGGTTGCAGGCTAGCACCTCGGCGCAGAGGACATAGAGCAACGGGGAAAGAGGACAACCCTGTCGCACTCCACAAGATGGAGAGAAGCTAGGGGAAGTCCAACCATTGATCACACCGGCAGATTCAACGTTGGTATAAAACAGGGAGACCCATCGGCGAAAACTGGGACCAAATCCCATAGTCTCCAAAACGTGCGAGATAAATCCCCAGTCAACACGATCGAAGGCCTTTTCTTGATCGAGGGAGAGAAGGGCGACGGGGATATCCTCCATCGCGGCGTAGTTGATAAGGTCCCTGATAACAGAGAGGTTTTCGCCGATAGATCTCCCAGGAACTTCACGAGTTTGGTCGGGAGATACAACAGTACTAATAACTTTTAATAACCGACCAGCAAGAGTGCGAGTGGCAATCTTGTAATCTACGTTTGAAAGACTGATAGGGTGCCAATTCTTGGTGACTAATCGGTCGCCCTTCTTAAATAAGACAATAATAAGATCTCGGCGCTGGGAGATAGATAACTGCCTGACCTCGTACGCTAAGTTGAGAATGCGCACGAGATCAGGGCCGAGGACAGCCCAAAAACACAAATAAAACTCTATCGGAAAGCCGTCCGACCTGGGAGTCTTACCAGAAGACATCCCTTTAAAGGCCGCTTCGCACTCTTCTGATGAGAGTAAACCTTCACAAAGTTCTCGCTTACCAGGAGCGAGAGTCCGAACTAGCTTGGACAAAAGGTGGTCCTGGGTAGCGGGGTCGCAACTCTGAGCTGTAAAGAGTTGCTTGTAGTAAGTCCGCCACACTCCCAAGATGGCAATCAGGTCGTGGTGGACTGTCCCCGTCTCAGGGTCTTTGATGGTACTCATAGTCTATTTGGACCGATGTTTTTGCTCTAGCGAGAAGAAGTAACCAGATGACACTTCTCCTTCCTCGACCCATATGCAGCGATAGCGGATTTGCGCCGCTTCAGCTGCCTGCAGCTCATGTTCTTGCAACTCCTCCTGCACGGCATACAGCTCTCCGAACTCGTTGGAATCACCAGCATCAAACTGATGCTGGAGAGTCCGGAGGCAGCACAACAAGAGGGACTTGGCAGACGAGCTTGCTAGAGCTTTGGTTTTGGCAAAACTACGAGTAACCTCCCTGAGGTAAAATTTACCCATGTCCTTCCAGTCCAAGGAGTTCTCAAAATCCCCCTCAGACTCTTGTGTCTTTCAGAAGGACCAGAACGATTTCACAAGATCACGATACTCCTGGTCTTGAAGGAGGGAAGTGCTGAACTTCCAACACCCAGGTCCTCTCACCTCAGAGGTAGAATCGAGGGAGGTTACCTGGATATAGCGATGATCCGTGAAGAAGGACGGGTAGTAGTCACAATCTTCGATCTGATCCTTCATACCGATAGGGGCCCAGATCATGTCAATTCGGGAAGAACAGTTTCCCGATGCATTATCCCAGGAGTACGTACGTACCCCGGGATGAAGGGAGCGCCACACCGGAAAGGTCTGCGTGGAAGACAACAAGGACTGAAGGGCAGACACACTTTCGGTAGATCGGTTTGCAGCCGGCCGCTGAAGTGATCGCGGATGGCGGCGATCCAGATCCGGGTCCAACACCGAATTAAAATCCCCACATACGAATGTGGGGCGACAAAAATGCATAAGGTCCGGAACGGAAGCCAAGAACCGGTTTCGTTTCGGATTAGTATTGGGGGCATAGAGTGAGACGAAACGGAGAACTTGCTCCCCTATGCCCACTTCCACTTGTACGAAACGACCAGCGTCGTTCCGCCAGACTTTATCCACTCGGTGTCGCGAGGAGGCTAAGATAGCCGTTCCAGCACGTTTGTTCGAGATGGATGAAGAAGCCACTGCATACCCTGAGTTGGAAAACCAACTCCTGAACGTTGCACGAGACGAGGCGTGCGTCTCTTGCAGACAGGCAATGTCAGCCTTCAAACACCTCAACCAGTGAATGAAGGTGGTCCGCTTAGTACGGTCATTAAGACAGTTGATGTTTAGCGAGACCACGCTAAACATTGTCTAGTCTAGGAGTGGTTCTCCTCCTCGTCTGAGATAACCACCACGACTAGGAAAAGCTCCAGAGGGGGTAATAGCAGTGCCTCCGAACGTGGGCCACGGCTACAGCGACGACGCAGAACCACGAGGGCGGTTGGTTCTGCGGACTTGGCCGGCATGGCCAAAGTCTTGTCGTCGTCGCTCGACTCTGATGCCGACTGATATTCCTCGTCTGACAGGGGAAACTGGTCAGAGCAGCCATCAAAAGTGAGCTGAGGGTTTGATACCTCAGACTCAGAGCGCTGGCAGGCAGGTGGTGGTGCTAGTGCTGATGGCTGCCAATCGGGGGCGGACCCAAGATAACCAGGTCCGCCCTCCATCTACGAACAGCGTTGGATAACGGGCGGAAGGGCCATCGTCGATTCCACAGCGAACTGAACGATAGTTGTAGTCCGCTGGATGGTCCCTGTCACGCCAGGAGTAGGGGGAATGACGTCTTCGCTCTCCCCTTGTGTAGCCACAATGGTGGTCTGCTCCACCACATGGGAAGCAGTGTGGACCATCAGTAAGCCCTCCTCCGAGGCAGAAAACTGGCTAATGTGATCAGAAGCGACCACATTAGCGACCTGGGCGACTACGGCGGTAGGCGCCGGGGGACTGACTGCTCCGTCGGATGGAGAAAAACTAGCAATCTCCATCCCTTCCGATCCAGAATCCGAAACACTTTGGATCTCAGGCGGTGGTGTGCCTGGGTTGACGGGGGTCAAGGCCCTGGTCATATAAACTTCCAGAGCCTGGAAATCCCCCAGGGGTACGTCTACGACGTTGTTACCCGGCAGGTCGTCCTCGGAGTCGGACTCTCGGAGAGGAAGAGCAGGACAGGCATCAGCCATCTGCAAGGGTGGGATCCGCAACTGATGATGTTGGGGGAAGATCCAGTCCTCCTGCAGAACCATCCATGATGGCTAACGCGGAGGCTGAACCATCAGCCTTGGGAGGCCCTGCATATGGAACCAGGGTCTTCTCCAGACCGGCCTGGGCATCGGTCATCTCGGCCAAGGTGGAATCTATGGTGGAGGACGTTGGAGGCAAGGCCAACGTCTGGGCCGAGTCGACATCCTCACGGTTGTAAGGATGAATGGTGATGGCCAATGCTTTGGCTGGTCCGGTAATGGAGCTCTCCATAGGCGCTTCCAGGATGACCACAGGGGTGGTGGTGGTGGTGGTGGGAGTAGGCGGTAGGGAGTTGTCCTTTGCGCAAATGACACGCAACAGACCTTTACGACCGGGCAGCATACTGCGCACTGGCCAGGCTATGGAACGACCCCTCTTTGCCACGGTGGATGGGCGGCAGGATGTTGAACGGCGGCGGAAAATCGTCACCGACCGCCTACTGCAGGCATGGGTCTTGGTGGTGGGGAGGAGGGTGCCGTAAGAAAAGCGGTGCCCCCCTTTCTTGGGTACTCCTGTGGCACTTGGAAGAAGGAGTGAAATTCTCTCCAATAACTGAGCAGGCTCGGGCACACGCCCACCTTCCTCCGGACTGGAGGGAGGTCGGAGTGTACCCTCGCCCGTCTCTGAAACAGTATGTGACTTGGCCACTTTCCTGGTATGCCCTCTGCTGTTGATGGTCTTCTGGGCCTTAGGCGCTCGTTTTTCCTCAACCTGGTTGAGGATAGGCCGAGTAGCATCCTTCCCAGTGGCGGAAGGCTTGGCCGAAGTCTTTTGACTACGGGGGGATCAGACTTGTGCCCGCCCCCTCATTTACAACAATGGTGCCAGAAGATGGAAGGGTGGGGGCAGAGGGACCCGATGTATAATCCCGCACAGCCCCGGCAAAGGACTTTTTGCCAGTCCTCAACGGACACTGCTTCTCTTTGTGACCTGAAGCGTCACAGCGGCTAGAGGTGACGGGTTGCCCCTTGTAGCCGGCGGTGCATGAGATTATGTTATAAAGTCGAAAGAAGATGCTAAGACTCATGCTATTACTACACCACGTAGAGTGCCTCTCCCACTTTCTTGTAAAGTGAAAGAAAAAACTTAACCGGAGGAAAAAAATGCACATTATTTCAAAAGTCGATGAGCCAACTGAGTGGTGTGCTGGCATGGTAGTCGTTCCGAAACCTAGTGGAGATGTACGAATTTGCGTCGATTTAACAAAATTGAACGAAAACATTTTAAGGGAGCTCCACCCGTTACCAAGGGTTGATCATACACTAGCACAACTTATAGGAGCAATGGTATTTAGCAAGCTTGACGCGAACTCAGGATTCGGGCAGATCGGCCTCAACCCAGAGTTAGCCAAGTTGACCACCTTTATGATCCTATTCGGGAAATTCTGCTTTAATCGGCTCCCTTTTGAGATCAATTCAGCGCCTGTAAAATTCCAGAAATAAATCTCGGAAGTCCTCGAGGGATCAGAGGAACCAGTGTGCATGATGGATGATGTTCTTGTCTATGGAAATTTTGTTGAAGAACACGACAGACGCCTAAAAGTTACTATACAAAAGCTACAGGTTGCGAAACTTACATTAAACGAAGAGAAGTGTGAGTTTGCTCTATAATCTGTGGAATTCCTAGGAAATATCATCAGTTCGGAAGGGATCAGAGCAGACCCAAAGAAAATTGAGGCCATACTAGAGATGGAACCGCCCAAGGACGTGACCGAATTAAGAAGATTCCTAGGTATGGTTAACCAACTGAGTAAGTTCCAGCCACATGTAGCTGAGCTTACCAAACCGCTCAGAGATCTCCAAAGTTCTAAAAACCAGTGGAGGTGGGGTTATACCCGACAACAGGCGTTTGCTGACATCAAGGCGAGTCTTACTTATACCCCTATGCTTGCCCACTATAGTGTTAACCGCGAGACCGAACTTTCGACGGATGCATCATCGTATGGCTTGGGAGCTGTACTACTTCAGAAACAGGAAGAAGAACTGTGGCGCCCAGTTGCATATGCCTCACGTGCTATGAGCCCAACAGAACATTGGCACGTGAAATTGAGCCCAACAGAACCTGGCAGAAATTAGCTGCAGATATGTTTGAACTGAAAGGTGAGCTCTTTCTACTTGTGGTCGATTACTATTCACGATATGTCAAGGTTGCCAAGTTAACTAACACCACTTCGCCCAGTGTCATCGTGTATTTAAAGTCTATGTTCGCGAGACATGGGATTCCAGACTATCTAGTCTCAGACAATGGCCCTCAATTTGCAGCTAACCCCTTTGCCAAGTTTACAGAAGAATATCGATTCACCCATGTTACTACCAGTCCGAGATATCCCCAGGCTAATGGTGAGGTAGAAAGATCAGTCCAAACAGTGAAAAGCTTGTTAAAGAAGTCTGAGGATCAGTATAAGGCATTAATGGCTTATCGTTCCACCCTACTCGAGAGCGGCCTTAGCCCAGCTGAGCTATTGATGGGAAGGAGACTGCGTACCACGATTCCAACAATCCCATCCAACCTTCAACCAAGCTGGCCTTACTTGGAGAAGCTTAAAGAAAAAGATGCAGAGCTTAAGGCCAGACAGAAAGACAACTTTGACCGTCGACATAAAGCAAGGAACCTCCCACCGATACAACCCGGGGACCCCTTATGGTTACCTGAGGAGAAAGTGGAAGGAAGGGTACTAGACAAAGCTGATACTCCCCGCTCCTATGTGGTTGAGACTCCAAAAAGAGTGATCAGAAGAAATCGGGGACATCTAAATCCTCTCCCCAGACCATCTACAAAAACAACCAGCGAACCATCCCCAGTAAAAGCTCAGACGCCCAGTTTGTCCCCACCTGTGGGCCAGCCGATCACGACAAGAAGTGGTCGAGAAGTTAGATCCGCATCCGTAGAAAGAAGTTTGTTTTCCAATTTGGAAAGAAATCTAAAACAGCCTCAGAAACTGGAGGTGTCAAAGTGGATTATCCATTAAATCTGGACTACGTATATTATGATCTGTATATCATCATTGCTATTAAAAAAAATAACTCACATCTTAATAAGGTAAAAAGTTAAAAGGTCGATAACTGAAATGAACGATCTCAAAGATTTCAACGGTTTGAGCAAAGGTTCTTCGTCATTAAAGAAACGTTTGTTTCCTGACGAAGGGTCTTTGCTCGAGACAAAGCCGGAGTTGATGAATTGCGAAGAGAGATTGAAGCTCGCAAAATAGCAGATAAACAAGAAGCCGAAGTGATTGACATTCTGAAATACAAATATAGAAGCAGAAATGGCCAAAACAGACGAAAATGTTCAATATCTGAAGGAGTGGATGAAGAACGAGAAAGTACAATGTGAAACCCAGGAGCGCGAAGAACGGATAAAGTTCGAAGTGAAGCTGCACGAGACTAAAATGAAACTACAAGCAGAGCTCCAAGCGAAATCAGTCAACCCACCAAAATGGACAAGTGAAGATCTCAACTTGCAAGCAAAATTACCAAAGCTTGTAATAACGAAATACAATGGGTCATATGCGGACTGGCCCAGATTCTGGGGACAATTTTCGGAAACTATTGACAAGACCAGTGTTGCTTCAATCACCATATTTACCTATCTATTAGACTAAGAGAACTGTTAGGTGACAAAGTCAAGAAAGTGGTGGAGGCGTTGCCGTATACACCGGAAGGATACAATCGTACTAAATCAATACTTCCAGAGAAATTTGGCAAAGTAAGTGAAATAGTAAAAGCTTACGTTCGAGAAATATTAGATCTCCCTTACATTGCAACGGCCGACACAAAGCAGATCCATGATTTTTGCCAGAAGTTAACATACAATACACAATCACTTCAAACACTCAAGAAACTAAACCAAGTCGATGGGGCCGTCGCTTTAGTTCTTGATAAACTTCCTGCAGTTAGAGGAGATCTGGTTCATACTGACGTAAATTGGGAAAAGTGGAACTTCGTACAGTTCTCTGAAGCGTTGAGACTTTGGACCCGACGAAATCCTGTGGATACTCTTAATACCGAGGACAAGACCCGGAGGCGACAAAGGGCTGGCCAAATCTATAACACACAGCAAAGAGATCACACTAAACCACACGCTTGTGTATACTGCGATTCACACGACCATAAGTCAACAGTTTGTCCAAAAGTCGAAACACCCATAGGCCGTTGGAAAATACTGTAGCAAAAGAAATTATGCTTCAACTGCACAGGAGGATCACAATCCGCCGCTGAATGTCGCAGTACGACGACGTATCGTAACTGTGCTAAACGACACCATACCTCGATTTGTGAATCCAAACCTAAAGCCGAGAGTTTATTATCAGTACATCAACCTGACGAAAGCGAAGTGATATATCCGATCGTGCTAGTGGGACTGGATGGTATCAAAACGAGAGCTCTGCTGGATACCGGTGCCGGGAGCTGTTACGCTTCCGCTCAGCTAATTGACGCTCTTCACAAAAGACCGACGGAAATAAGGACGAAACGGATTGAAATGATGCTAGGTTCAACTACAACGAAAGTGGAAAACTACGCTGCTTAGATCAAGTCAGTAAACGGCAAATTTACAATGGACGTCAGCGTAACCAAGGTAGATAAACCGGTGTTGATGTATGTGGAGAATGTACATTTTAAGACCTTGTTGAAGAAACATTCACATCTTGATGGGGTAAGGGTTCATGACTACGACAACAAACAACAGCTACCAATACACGTTGTACTGGGTGCCAGCGAGTATGCAGCGATAAAAACAAAAACAGCACGAAGAGTGGGATCACCAGGAGAGCCAGTGGCAGAGAACACTCACCTGGGATGGACAATTATGTCCTCTGGTCGAGAAGTAGACACCAGCCCATTATTGCTTACACGATCTACAAGCAACGATTATGAGCAGCTTTGCAGTTTGGACGTGCTTGGATTGACTGATTCACCAGTAGATGACCAGCAAGCAGTTTACCAAGAATTTAAGGAACAATTAGAACGCAGTCCAGATGGTTGATATGAAATTGGCTTTCCCTGGAAAAGCAATCACCCACAGTTACCTACTAACGAGACCGGAAGTCGAAGAAGACTTCAACAGCTTATTCGAAAGTTAGAACGCGACGGAAATTATGCGAAGTACGACGAAGTCATCCAAGAACAGATCGAACAAGGAATTGTAGATCCAGCGCCCCTAGTCGCAACCGGCAAAGAATTCTACTTTCCACATAAAGCCATAATCAGAGATGAAGCAGAGAGTACCAAGCTAAGAGTGGTATATGATGCCTCCGCAAGAGAGCGAGTAGACCAGCCGTCTCTCAACGACTGCCTTCAACCTGGGCCACCCCTACAGAATCTTTTATGGAACATTCTTGTGAGAATACGATTTCACCCAGTCGTGATTACTGGAGACCTATAGAAAGCATTTTTACAGATTCGAATGAGAGAAGAAGAGCGTGACGCATTACGCTTTCACTGGAAACACCCTCATCAGTCCAACGTAGAGACTTATCGATTCACTCGTGCCCTTTTTGGTTTAACGTCATCTCCTTTCTTGTTGGGTGGAGTGATCAACCAACATCCCATATCATGGGAAGAGAAGCATCCCGAGATCGTCGAGGAACTACGAAGAAGTCTGTATGTGGATGATCTGCTCACAGATGGAGCCACTGTCGAAGAAGCGCAGATCAAGAAATCGATCGCAAAGAAGATTTTCGAAAATGCTACTTTTAAACTACACAAGTGGCACCACGTACCTACAGGAGAAAACCCGGCAGATCTGGGGAGCCGTGGGGGGAGTGTGGTCCACAACCAATATTGGCAATTCGGACCAGAGTGGTCGTTAAACCGTGATCAGTGGCCACCGGATATAACACTTGAACCCAGTGCTACGAGTAATGCAGAAGCCAAGACCACGCGGGAGGTGTTGGGTGTCGCTATTCCTAGGAACGACACATTCGACGAGTTGTTGAACAAGCACGAGCTGTGGAAAGTTCTTCGAATTTGTTCATGGATACGACAGTTTCTTCATAACTGCAGAACGCCAATAAAGGAACGAAATTCAGACCCTTTAAAGTCAGTTGCAGTAGAAAGTCAGAAGATGTGGCGGATAAAAAAGATTCAAAGTGATGCCCAAGCAAATCAAGGCTTTAACGAAGACCAACTACGCCTAAACTTACAGCCAAACGAAGAAAATAATTTAGAATGCAGAGGACGCATCCAAGGAGAATATCCTTTATACCTCCCTGATGATCATCAATACACCAAAAAGCTGGTTCACCAAGCCCATCTTGCTACCTTGCATGGGGGAGTAGCACTAACCATGGTGAGAGTACGAGAACGATACTGGGTTCCCAGACTAAGGCGATTAGTAAAGAAAGTCAGAAGAAGCTGTTGGGGATGTAAACGATTTCAAATACGAGCATTCGAGTCACCACCTCCAGGCAACTTACCAGTAGCACGTACCCAACGAGACATGCCATATCACGTGATAGGCGTTGACTTCGCAGGACCCATGAAGTATCTGGTGAGAGCTAAGAACGAGGGTAAAGCATACCTGGTTATATATGCTTGTAGCTTGACCAGAGAGGTCTTCTTGGACCTACTACCGTCATTAGAAACTGACGAGTTCCTTATCAGTTTTAAGCGCTTCATCGCCAGACGTGGAAGACCTGAGGTCATCTACTCTGACAACGGGGAAACTTTCAAGGCCGCAGCTAGGTGGCTTGAACAAGTACAGAAGGATGAGAAATCTCACGATTATTTGGCTCGACAGTCCATCACGTGGTATTTTAATTTCAGCAAGGCCCCGTGGTGGGGAAGCCAATATGAACGATTAATTGGAGTATTCATGAACGCCTTCAACAAAGTGATCGGCAACGGTATCTTGAGATGGAAAGAATTACAGGAGGTAGTGTTGGATGTTGAAATTGCTGCAAATAATCAACCACTCGAATACTTGGAGGACGACATTCAGCTTCCTCTACTTACACCAAATGCGATTCTACACCAGAATCCCAGTGACTTGCCCGAACTAAACGCACATCATATTCCTCAGACTGATTTAAGACGACGAGCAAAATACCTTTCCCATTGTAAAAACATGATGTGGAACCGATGGACCAAGGAATATGTCCGTAGTCTACGAGAACAACACAGACGAGCTGGTGGGGTATAGACAAGCCATCCTTCAGTTGGAGATGTGGTAGTTATCCAAGGAGATCAACGAAATCGCAATCATTGGAAAATTGGAATTGTTGTGGAGCTTATTAGAGGAAGAGACGGAATAATACGCGCCGCGAAATTGCGTGCTGGTAAAGGAATTCTGGAAAGGGCGATACAACATTTATATCCCCTTAAGTTGTCTTGTGATAGAAAGCCACAAGCACAGCTCAACCCGGCAGCCCCGATCTTTAGACCGAGGAGAGATGCTGCTACTACAGCTAACATCAGAACTAAAGAACTTGCAAGGGAAGAACAATTGTAATATTATAAAATTTAGTTAAAGAACAACCGGTTTAAATTTGTTAGGATAGTTTACGATTTTTACGACATATATCTCCCTTCGGGAGTATATATGGGGGGAGTGTATCGGAGATTATGTTGTAGAAAGGGTGTGATGGTTTATATTGTTGTTGAAATATGAGAACCTGAGAAGGAGAGTTGTTGAAAAGGTGTAGTCCGTGAAAACTTCAAGCGAAAAAATAAAACCTTAAAAACCAAGCAAGTAGTTCGTGTGAATTGTTCAGGATACTCTTCTTCAGGAGGCGAGGAAATTTGGAACAAAGCCACAACTTTGATCCTAATTTCCACAGGGCGGAATTTTCCGCGCGAATGATATTTTCTCTTTGTTTCCCTTATTAATTGATCTTGAAAGCTCATATGACAAAGAGAAACTTCCTCCACGCGGAAAATTTTACCAAGTGAACAGCAATCTTTATTCAACAAAAGTTCATCTGACAACACACTTGAATACGTTTGACCGTTAATATATGTTGAGTTCGAAAATACGAACTGTTTCTGATCAATACCATCGTCTGTCAGTAATCTGTTTAGTCGGTTTGATTCTTGACCTGAAACTTATCAAGCAGCAGAACAGTTGTTGGTCACCAGCAGTGCCGTTGTTCATAGGACGAAGCCAACCGTAATCATTTATGTGGCAAGGATTACTTAACGGCACATTTGGCTACGTTCTGTCAGATTTTCTCGTACAAATTGTATGAATATTCCTCGTGAACTACTTCATGTTTTGATTTGTTCGCTTGGAGCCCTATACCATAATCCTCTTCGATATAACAGTGCATCATGGGTAATGAGGACTATATTCGATCATCCGGAGCAGTAAACAAATGGTGTGTGTAGAAACGTTCATATATTGTGTAAAAAGGGACATACTTGGCTGAAAATCAGGCAAGGCAAAGCATATTCGTTAACTATGATATTTAATATGTAATTACTTGGGTACAGGTCATTTAGATTTCAAAATCTCTGTTTAGAACGGAGTGAACAGGTAGACATTGTTAATATTTGGTTGTTGAAAATTATTTTGTATGCAAGATGGGTTGCATGCCTGATGAAAAATATATAAATTTCGATTACCAGTGCATTGAATGAACGTTTTAGTGAAATTGTTTGCTCTTGGCTTCTTCGTTGGCCTTCGTGTTCTTTTGTAAAGCTTGCTACTACCCCGCTGAGGAACAGACTCATGACAATGTCTTCATTGCAGACGTCCTGCCCATTTTTACGCTAAAATTTTATGACACTGATCCAGTGACATAGCTAGTGGGAGAACAGAGGACAGTTCGCTCCTTTGGAGGGATGGAAAAGGACAAAATCGGGAAGACAATCTGAAGGGCACGAAATGGAGAACGTCATGAAAAGGAGCAGGGAAGGACGAAGGATAGTAAGAGAGAAGCACGAAGATGTAAAGGGGAAAATGTTGGGCTAGGAAGTCAAATATTGCATTGACAAGGCCACCGACTATGGTCAGTGCTGTGTTAGACAAAATACCTTTCCTCTTGCTCCCGTACCAGCGCGATCCCGCTCACAGATGGGATTATTCTCGTGCCTAATATGAATATAAAGTAGTATAACTGATACAACTTATCCTGTTTATGTAGGCCCAGGCTAACTGTTACTAACCCGAAGAAAGAGAAACTGAACATCTATTTCAATTAATGACTGGTGCCAACGATGCATCGTCCAGCCATTACCAGTACAAGAATAAATTTTTGCAACCCGGAAAAACAAGGCTGGCTACCCCACTGCTCTGATCTTCGGTCAGTCAATAAAGGTATGCAAATATAAAACACTCGTAATTTTTGGAAATGCGTGACGATGGTAAATAAATGTCTCAAGCAACTAAGAATCCTTCTAATGTACGGGTGAAAGTCCACAAGAGGGAATAAAAATGAAGTTAATGCTCGAGCCTCAGTTTCTTTTGAGACAAAAGATCCAATTGAAAATTGTGCCCAAGACATTGTTGAACGGTTGAAAAAGGATTACGCCAAACTAGTAGAAAAGAGTAAAATTTCAGATCTTTAAAACTGGAAGATAATTTTTGGTCAGAAGATGTCACTATTTGGCTAAATATAATTCTGAGGCAATCTTTTAATATATTTTGTCTTGCAAAGGCCTTGAAACGGAATGTGTTGGTCAATACAAAGCCGAGAAAGCGTGTTCATATTTCACAAAATTTAATGTAGTAAAAGCAGCAGGCGAAGGGAGCAAAAAATACACTAATTATATCTATTATTATATATAATTATATTATTATATTATATATATAAGTATATCGCAAAAACATTTTTATCATTAATCAAAATTTTTATATTTTTTCACAAGACAGACTACCATTCCTGTTACAAAATAAGTTGATGTTCAAATTCAATTTGGAAATGAGGCATACTTGAACAGTCAACTAAACAGGGATTTTTGACTCTAAACAACTTCTACAGCAGCAGTTACATAATAAGTATTACTGAGTGAATATGCTTTGCCATGTCTGACTTTCAACACAATTCCTCACGTTTACACGAGCCATTTTTCACGCGCCTTCACAGTACTCACCATTTGTTTACTGTTCTGGTTGACAAAGCATGATTCTGATTACCTATGATGCACTATTTTGTCCAAAAGGTCTTATAAAGCTCTCGAATCAATATATGCATCCAAGTTGAGGCGTCGGGGCTTAAACTTCTCAGTTGCGACAAAAATAATTTGTATTTGCGTTCACAATAAAAGAATATATAAAATGTAGCATAAAATTAAAAACGAACGGTGAAGGGGACGGATGCCTCCGACAGACGACCGTAAAGTACTATATTATCTCCGTCTCCTTACTAGAGTGTTATGAACAAGGACTGCTCAGAGTTTTCTCAAGTTACATATATCAAATATCATCTTGCTACATCTCAAGTGGAATCACTCAACCTTGACACCTAGCCTTGACGTATAATGAACTAATCAGGTAACAAAGTGAATGTGCCGCAATGTCGAAATTCAAGTCGTTTAGGGCTGCTTAATTTCCAGCTTCTAAATCAGGGTAGTTTAATGAACTAAGTTATCGACTTGTACAGTTTGTACCAAATAACTGGCTTAAAAGCTGCTAAAATACGATTTTGCGTATGACTACTAACGAGTCAAGGGAACCGAAAACGTGAACGAGTGAATTCACTGATCATACTCAGATAACACCACACCTTAACCTCAATGAATCAAATTTCGCTGATAGGTATACCACAAACAAATTTTGATGTCATCTTGATGGCTTGTACATAACCACTGCAGTGGCTATGGTTTGCTCGCTCCTTCAAATCTACAATCTTCATTGAATATATTCAGTTAATTAGTGTTAAAATTTATTTCTAGTTTCTCAGTATGGTCATCCAAAAGGTTTGCCTTCTTACACGGTGAAAAAACAGGGACGGCGAGGCCGGGGAGGCTGGAGGCTTTAGCCCCCCACTTTTTGCCAAAATAACGTTGAAGCAACTTCATTTTCGAACACTTGTTGTAAAATTTTCCGGGAAAACATACAAAAGGCTGTATTTGTATCACTAGCCCGATCCCCACTCAAAATTTCGCTCCTCCGTCCCTGAAAGGTGATATGAGAAGAAAGGTCGGTGAGGTTATTGAACTTACGAAATTTTAGATACCTTATGTCGGAACCTGAGTATCTTCAATATTTTCTGTTTAGCTAATTTAGACATCATTCAATGCGTTGTTTCTATTTTTTAATGTACACACTAAAGTGAGATAGCCCTGAATATAGGGTCACATAGACAATCTTATCTCTTCTCGGCATCTAACGAAGATAATGTGGAACATTGTTCGGATAATTTGAAAACAAACACACTTACTGACGTAACTGTTGTTGCGTCTATATCATTTGCATCAAGTTAGTCTATTTGTGCTTAGTCCTTCCAACGACCAAGGCACTCTCGTTTGCCTCCTAATAATTCTCTGGACTCCACTCTTAAAATATTTTTTACCCCGTTTGTCACCGTAGGGAATTTGAATTGCAAATTCCAGAATTACGTTCAACATTAAGTCTCATGACTTAACTAACCTTATGACTAACTAAACTAAACTGTCAGTTTAGTTTAGTTGTGATTAATGTACAATTATACAGTAAAATTTGTAAAATTTAAGTTATTTCCTACAAGTCAATCGTTGTAATTAATTACAACTGTTTTGTAATTAAGTAAAAGGTTGGTAAATCAGATTAGATCCGTGATTGTAAACAGTTGAAAGTGAAGTCAATGTAAAATTACGAAACTATACTCGGCGTCGTGATTTACTGCACCAGCAGGAGAGACGCTCTTTATCAGTTTCCTCGACTGTGCTACAGTCGTTTCCCAGTAAAATTAGGATACTTTGGAAGTGTGCGTACTGCTTACAAGAAAATGTGGAGGACGTGGAGACCAGAGTATGTGTGTGCTGCTATGGAAACCGTTCAATTGGTTCAAAAATGAAAAAAAAATTATCCTGAAGGACATCCCGAAGCGCTATTTTCACACTTTGTCGGTTGCTCTCACTGATTATGTGCTCATAGTAGGCCTACTAACATCTGCAAAAATGTTTGTAAAAACTTTTGATGGCATACTTGTCAGAAGCTGGCAACCCGACAAATAGATTATGTTCAAATCAAAGTGATTAAGGCCGTAGGATTTACTATGCAAGACATAAAGTTTCATGTAAAATTCAAAACATTTTCTGTGTCCTACCGAATTAAATCGATCCCTATTAAAAGCAGAAGGCGGGCTTTCCTTTGGCGTA
The DNA here is from genome assembly GCA_030142905.1 of Heliopora coerulea. NCBI lineage: Eukaryota > Metazoa > Cnidaria > Anthozoa > Scleralcyonacea > Helioporidae > Heliopora > Heliopora coerulea. Next base: position 968,957 of record JASJOG010000122.1, on the reverse strand, counting down.
GCAATGCTGAATTTATAATTAAAAAGAAACTGTTTCGGAATTCAACAGTTGTCTTTGTCATGCAGACATTAATGTTCTTCGCCACTCTTCTAACAACGAGAGAAACCTTGTCATCGAAGCCACGAGAGACAGAAGAAAATTAGATGATGAAGCACACACTGTTCAACCCAAATCGGTATTTTACTCGGAGGTTCTGGGTGCATGATTTCCAGGAAAATTTTGAAATCTTGACGTCTTGAAACAACATTTCTAGCAGTCTAAGGCGATAATTTCTTTCAAAAATGCTCGGTAAACTAATCGTCATTTTACGCTTATTTTTAGTATTATTTATTTTTTTAAAACTATTAAACTGCTGCGGTAATGAAAGAGAAAGTATCGTAATTCCTCATACTGAGACATATTCATAAAATCGAAGTTCGAGAAATTGGATATGAGTAGCTTCTTAGGCAACCACTCAAATTTACGTCCTGTTCATTTCGTCCGTCTGTTTGTAATTGGCGCCATTTTTTGACCAGGTCTACGAAGGATATCTACACTATTAGAGTTTGACGAAAATATCTGTCTAACCTTGTTATTTCTTCAAGCAGATGTCAACATTGGAATTTTTCCAATTCCGACAGCGTATCGGTCGGGATTCGGGATTTTCAAGCAAAATCGGGCTAGTTCCTACGAGGTCGGGATGGTTGGACAGTCTGGAATCATGAAATATCATTACTGAAAGAGTATTCCCAGACAACAACCAGGAAGTTTACAATTGTAGTACATCACAAATGCTTCAGTAGATTTACTGCCTAAAGGCAGAGACACACCATCGCGTCGCCAGATCACTAGAGCCCAGCGACAAGGCGACCGACGACCAAGCGACAAGTGGCTAAACACACTGTAAACGTCGTTAGCAATAAAGCAGTTAAATTGAGCAGCACAAATGTTTTACACTAGGCAAATTTTATTGCGCGAAGCGACTTTTTCTTTTGTCTCATAGGATCTCGACTGTAACTAATGAGAAATCTATTTAGTTTACACAAAGAAATGTCGATTCACGCGATAGAATTTGCCAGGTGTAAAACAGCTTTAATCCAATCTTTTGCTAGCATTCAACTTTATTTTCTCATTCTTATAGTCCTTCCGTGACATATCATGAAGGACGGGGTACAATTTGTGTTTATCAGAACCTCCCCGAACGACGGTATTTTGAAACTTTTTACTAGTGACTCGGCAATTTCATGTGATTCAGCGATTTCAGCGATTTCAACGACGCGTTCCCAGCAACCGAACGACAAGCCTTGGTAAACGCACAAATGTATCGCTAAGCTGCTAGGACACAGCGATAGCGATAGAGTGTCTCTGCCTTAAGGTAAACTTGGTCGGCTCGGGAAAAATCATGAAACAACAACTCCAAGATCAACTCATGATGAGCATGTAAGTCAACCGCATAGATGAAGGGGTCGCGAACATTCAGTCGACTAGAATTTGTGCGTGTCCTTTACAGAAAGTAGCGTTAAAATATGCATGGGGTTGTACAGAAAATAATACGTTTAGCTGAATCTGACCTGATCACGCGAGTGAGGTTAGCAATTGTTTGTAATCTGATTGCATCAGAGGGAAAATATTACTTGATATGCTGCATGAAGATTCAGAGGAAAATAAACAAACTTAGTCAGCATGAACCAAGAAACTGAGATCGATGTTTAGACTGGATATCCGCAGTCATTGTTTTTAGTTTGGATGAAGGTTATGTGTATGATATAGGGAGTGTGTGGCTGCATTATAAGAAATTGTGCAATGGAAAATATTCAAGTTTCCGATAGATAGTGAACGAGACGAAAGCATTCTACAATGATGTGCAGCAGATCTTTGGAAAGTAAGCTGTTTTTGTTCGGTGAATCGACTCAAAGGAACATCTTTTCATATATACAAGAAATAAGTCTGATTTTGTTGTTGCAAAACTACTGACAACAAAGAAGGAAATGTTGATGAGCAGAGCATTGATACACTCACTGGATACCCTGCAGACCAACATTTTACAGCTATTACTTAACAGTGCTCTTAACATTAGAAACAAATTATAAAGTGCCCACAATCATGATGCTGGATGCATAGGAACAAATCATGAACATATCACAAAAACCATCCCTGACAGTTTGTAGCCTTTTACATCAATTTAACTCGGACGCACTAATGTTTCAGATTCTGACCAGTCACCATCAGGAAAGTTGCACTATCTGAAATGTAAGATTGTTCAGAATATCATATGTTCAGCATCAGGAATACAAAAATCGGACCCCAAAACACTTAGGTCTGACCATGGATGAACCAGCAAGGTCATAAGAATCTACTGATCTATTTCATGAAATTAGTCACCCATATGGATGGATACAATCCGGACAACTGATACCACCATTGCTCAAGAAATCTTAACAAGATATGAGATAAATGGGAATGTGTAGGATTGGTTCCTGGTGAACATATTCCATACTAAGCTGGTCATGTTGTCCCTGGATCTTGTGACAACAATAATGACTTGGGAGAAACTATTGATGGCAAGAATATCTTTCATTGCAGTTAGATGATATCATGGCAAGAGGACCAAGCAATTAGCAGCCTGATCAGGGCACAAAAATTTGTAGATCAAGAACCCTGGCTCACATTAGGTTACACAAACTGTTCTGGATCATGCTTACCTACCAGGAAACAGACCTACATCAAGTTTTCACTCTCATCTGTCAACTGAAGTAGATAAGGATGCTTGGTTTATGGTAAGTAAAGAGCAGATGGAATTAAAACTAAAGAAGGCAGTTTGGTCGCTGGCATGTAAAGATGATTCGCACTAAATGGTACCTTCATGGGAAGGTAGTAGATTTGTAAGTCTTCCAATCAAAGTTCCTGATATGCTACCATTCCATCTCCAATCGCCAGCAGATTACAGCTATACCATGGCAACAATTATCAACTGCTTTATGAACAGGGTAGCAAATCTTGGTCAATCATACACAGTCATAAGTCGTAGGTAATATTCTTGGTTTACTTGTACTCACAGGTGGCAAACCATCTCTTCTTTAAATCGTTTTGCAAAGAATAAATGTTGGAAGTGTTTAAACAATACCACGATTTCATTTATGGCGTTGTACTAGATAATTCCAGCGCTGATGTTGAAGAGATTGTTCCTGGATTGTATCAGGCACCAAATCCATTGAGTGGAGTAAACAGATGCTGAAATGGTCTATTTGAAAAGGAGATTAAAAAGCAGGAGAAGCTTTCTCCAACTTAAGATATTTTTGACTTGCAGTCCGCTTGTTGAAATTACTAAGCAAAGATCGAACTCCAGGTTGACGGAAGCTGGCAAATGGTTGGCTAAACGAGTGAAACTGGTGGATGGAAAATTTGTGAAAGTTATCTAGAAATTGTGTGGACAACTTCAAAGGTTGATACCAGCATCTCCAGCTTGTAATTACTACAAAAGTGACCAGTGATGTATCCCTACCAGTGGATGGGACTCGGAAGATAATAGAAATCCGTGGAATTCAACTGTATGCTAAATATTAGGTACATTTTTGGCTACGTAATGTAACAAATATTGAGAAATCCAACGAAACAGAACTGTATCCTGGGTTAATTTCAGTGCACATGTTGTTGACTTGGAACGGATTTTGAGCTTTCTTATTGGTTGATTCTTCATAGATAGCCAAATGAAATCAAGTATTTGTCGCAGAGCAACATGAAATCGAGGTTTGCAATGAGCATCCGATCGGTACTAAAATGGGCAGAGTGGTAATAAAAAAGCCTTAAATTTACAATGTAACCTACCAAAATTGAAGTGGAGAATCCTCTAAGTCTCATTACAAATGATCAAGGATGCTGTCTAACGAGATTAAATGTTTCTAATAAAAAATGCCATCAAGAGTCACATTTTGCGATCATGGCCGACCGACTATGACAGAGTGATGCTGTAATTACATTTCAAGCACAAGGCGTAGCTCCTTCTGCCAAAATCCCCCTAGTACTTCAGAATATGGTGGAGGCCGAGAGATGGCAAAAGCAAGATGAAGTTGAACGCCAGAGCCTGTTTTCAGTTGGTAAGACAGTCATATTCTACGATCGCCACAATGCTACATTATCGAGGGCATCGGGAGATTAATCTCGTGAATCTTGAGGTGGACTGCGAACATCAAGCTTGAAGACTTTAAGAGAGTTCTTCGTTTCAGGACGAGTGATGATAGCTCACATTTTGCTGAACGTTTTTAACGGTTATTGCTGAAAAAACAGCAGATGTATCAAGCAAGCAACAGCTGGCTATCTGTGTGTGATATCTGGGTATGGGTGAAAGTGATAAGGATGTCCTTTTTGTTCGTGGGGATTTTCTGGTACACGGGAATCCGCAGAAAACTACATGCAGAAGTCATTGTAAGTAAATCAAATGGAATAAAGCTCGACATGTGTAGACTGCTTGGTAAGGTATATATTACAATGGTTCAAACACGTGGACATATCAGTAGTGCAGAGATGGAGATATGTGCATTATGTGCATTCCGTTACACATCGTCTAAACCTGGCGTTTGTGATTGCCTACATAGGGCATAGGGTCTACATAGGGTCTGCTGAACAAACGTCAAATTTAGAATGCTTCATCGTTGAAGTGTTTGAACAGCCAAGCCACTGTAACTAATATGCCCAACTTGGTGGGTGGAGCACCACGACGCAGTTATCGCGTATTTTTGACCTCATATCAGCAATCGTCTCTGCACTCGAGAATATCCGAGACGAATCAATGCCATAAACTTCCTCTAATGCCTAATAGTATGTGTCATGTATTTAGGACAACGTTGGCACTGTCTGTGATGTTGCAGAGCATCAACAGGGATCTCCGTATTGCATAAATCATGGTTGGGTTTACAATAAAAACCATCCTTGGAATATGGTACGAATACGAGGCGCAAGTCAATGATGTCGCTGTCAGTGTTGTCAACGTCAACGTTCAGGTCACCGAACCGCGAATTATTGGACGCACGGCAGATTCATTGAGCAAATGTACCAAGGAGAGCCGAAGGATCACTATAAAGGATAAATAGTTTCGTCCGTCGGTTAACGCGATGATTAGAGATCAAGGATCGGTTTCAGGAGGCCCATCCAACGCTACCTTTATTGGCCGTCCTCCCCTACTATTGCCAAAACGGTGATCGTGGAGGATGTGTTATGCTCGGGTTATCCAGGTCAATAATATTTCCATCACTTATTGCAGTTAAATGCAAACTGAACGTGTGGCGAACCAAGTGGTCAAGTACCTTTAAAGATAACCGTTCCCAAAAATGCTTTTGTAGGCACTTCAATGCTGCACATCTGATACCTCCATTCTAAGAAAGCAACTTCAGATTTTTTGCACAATGTCCATCACTACTTCTTTAGAGAGAACATTCTCTTAACACAGTGGGCCCAGGATGATTTTCGCGCCAAAAAGGAGAGAAGGAGCGCTTCTGCTGAATCACATCTACCGAGTGATTCCTTTAAGCTCCGAAATGATTGCCAGTCAATACCTTAACAGAAAACGACTACGCTTGCTGACCAGTCAATGAAATTGTTGAGTGAACCTCGTCCTTCGTTCTTGTGACTTTCTATGTTGTTACAAATTTTTAAAATACCATTTACAATCCAGTCGTTTGTTTGTGTATGCTTAGATAATAAACGTGGAAACTTGTTATTCACGACAGCACAATAAAGCCCATAAAAACAAACAAAAAAACCCCCCAAAAAGAAAATAAAACAAAAACAAAATGCAGTCAAGATGGTATAATGTCGAAAAATTGTAGACTCTCGCTTCACTGTGGCTTGAGGAATCGTGGAATAAGCTGTTTCTTGCATTTCAAGCTCAAGAACTGCTTCCATTCTTTATTATCATAATACCAGAATTGGTCTTGTGGTGACTTATAAAATCCTAAGTACAGCGCTGATTCTTATCACTTTTCGAGTTTTTATTCAATTACTGTCTCAGTATTGAAGCTATGAATGGACTGTCCTGTCCGAAAATTCTATGGAATGCGAGCATGCGTGATTGCATGCGTAGAATTCTCGAGATGTGAAACGAACATGTTCCCGTTGTCGTAATCTAATCGCAGATAATATTCGAAAGACGACACGTTTTGAATTCTACGTGGAAATTTTTGTGGCCAGCGAGATGCGGAATAAGTCAGTTCTGAGCACCTTTAAGCAAGATCTGAGCTAAAGAGCTGGACGTTGGAGCCAACAGTCTAAAGCTTTTGATATAGCAATAAATTTCTTGGAAGATGTAAATATGTTATGTCAATATAAACCATATAAACCAAATGTCATCGGGTCATTGACATTTATGGAATGCTATGCGTCCAAAAATCATTTAACGTAAATTATGTGTAGTGACTTGGATTGTCCTTATTACAATAAAGGAAATAAAACTTACTTCATATCAACCATGAGTTGCCACTTTGGTGCTGGTTTGTCATAATTCAGATAAGCAGTTAACCGTCTTTCAAACCATGAGTCGCCATTAGTCATGGTTTGATATAATGTGAAGACCATAATTTCATTATACCGTATTCCCTCTATTTAACCCCCTGGGGCTTTTTTCCAGTGCTTTTGGAATTATTAAAGGGAAGTCTAAATAAATGCTGAAAGTTTAATAAAGTTTCATGTTTTTAAGAATTCATAATTGTATAAATAAATAATATAATTCAATAATAATCATAATAACAATAATAATAACAATAATAATGGTTGTCATGATGGGCATATTGGGCTTCGTATATTTGTACCCCAGCGTCACTTTGATGGAGCGGGAGGGGTTAAATAGAGCAAATGCTATGTAAAACCATCAGCCAGTGGATGAGGCATGGCTTCACGTGAACAAAAATCACATTCTGTTACTTTATTGATCTATGACATTTGATTTAAGTCATGGTTTCACTTAATGAAAAATCGTAATTTCATTACAACATAGCATGACTTGCAAATTTGCTCATGGCTTAATGTAATGATTTTATGGTGCACCATCTGTCCTAAAATCAATTTAAGTCAACATCCGGCTCAAGGAGAATGGTGACAAGCAGCCAAAGCGCGCCAATATCATCAATTTGTAGTTACGCCATTGAATAAGAGAGGGAAGAAAAGCGTCTCTCGTAACTGTAAGATGCACTCGTTTCAGAAGTATGCATGTCTGGTGTCCACCATGTTGGAAGCCAGATATCTCCAGCCATGCAACCAGGAGCGTAATCACGAAAAACCAACTTGAATCACTAAATGGCTTTATCTGGAAAAAGATATAGACGATTTCCCTTTTACTTTCATATGTCTGAAAAGAAAGGTAAGAGATTAAGTTTATCACAATTGAAGTCGTATAAAGAAATTCTCCGTGCCATATATAATTAGTTTGGAGCTCAAAATTAGCTTGGAGCACCTTTATGCCAGAACTAATTTTACTTGTAACTTCTTCAAAATAATTTTATTTTCATGTACATACATAAACAAGGTTTATGCATATGAGAAAGACATAAAAATACACATTGCAACATTTAACAAAAAGTCATCACACTTCTTGAACATGAACTTCAATGGGTGATTTTGACTGGCCTTCGATTGTATTGCTGCTGCGTTGATTCTCAGTAGATTGTAACATGTACTTGAGCAGTGCATTTTTCAAAGCATGTTTCCAACTATGATTCCACTAATCCCTAATACATTAATTTCGCGAATAGTTTCTGGTGTATGCCTTTCTACAGTTCAAATGTACTGTACAATTGTCTCAAATACTCGACACTGTACAGGGTAGCACGGCAGTGGCTAGGATGATTTTAATGCTGTGTGGCAATCGTTAACTTAGACAGGTATCCACTTCATTGTTGCTGCTGTGTGGAACACATGTCACATGAGGGAGCTGAATCAGTAAAGGAGAAAAATTAATTTGAAAGTAGACTATTGGCTTTTTTATGTGAAGCAATCCTGTGAGTTTGCTTTCATATATTTTTTTCATTATGCCATCTCATGGGTTTTCAAACAAAATTCTACAGAAATAGGACCAGAGACTAACACGAATGAGGAACTGAGCCGGTCATTGGAATAATGAAAAAGTAACCCACTGCAGCTACAAACCTGATTGAGCCCATTACCTGGAACAGAAATAAATGCTCACTTTATAAAAAAAGGAATCTTAAAAATAGGAGCGGGACATCATTGGTAAAAGTGTTTCATGTAGACAGGATATCGGAGGGAGAACGCACATATTAAAGGGAGAGGATGGGATTAATTCACTGTAGACAACAGGATATTTATTCTTAGTTCACGTATTTATTATAGCAAAACTTTGTAGATGGATAAGAAAACTACCTGCCCAAATTTGGAAACAGACGTTCTAGTTTTGACGACTATTTCTTTCTAATCCCAAATCTTTGTCGTTGAACCTGGTAAAAAATGTCAACACAAACATCACCAGAATTCATCTTTGGGTACTGATAGCTGAAATACCTAAATACATTTAGTTGCAATGTTATAAAGTAGCCCAGCCAATGTCAACCCATTTAGATAATGGGAGGTAGACGTAAATTTACATTCATGTGATATAAGACGTAATCGTTTCACGGCACAAATTAGAACAAACAATTTGAGCGTATTATATTCAAAAGAGCCTTCAAGGTTGCGCCGTTGCTGAATGGACTATCATGAGAAAGTTTTAAATCAAACTTGCAAATATATTTGTTTAGTAGGAAAAAGCTACTTCGAAACTTAAGAGCAGAAAGTGCTAAAAGATAAACGTTAAAATTTGAAATGAATCAAAACCGTCGAATTATTCGGAATGCGTTCAATACAGATGAGTGTTGATGGAGGCCAAGTATTAAAATAAGTTTGAGTTCTATTTGTAGGAATTTAGGCAGTTTTAGTGTTATGATTAGAAAAAGAGGGTTTACCCGATGACAAATGGTATGACTTGGGACATCTGCTTTCGACATTTCATCGCTAACATCAAGAAAAATCAGGCAAATGTTGCTTGTCTGACAAGTAAAGTGACTGACGGGGTTATCCGTACAAGATAAAGAATTATAGGTTTTCAATTTGGTGAACCACGATAAAAATAGAATGATATTGTTAAACTACCTCTCTTCTAGATGTACCTGCTGTAAAACAAAAATCAGTAGCAAAATTTTTTGGATACGGCAGTTCAAATAATCCTAACTTGTGTTTCGCCATTATCTTTTTTTTGACGTGCCTTCAGTACTCTAGTTTGGAATATGGCGGCCAATATGTGCAGCATGACATGCTCAAAAACAAAAGCATTAAGATTCCGACCCGAGTGACCGATCTACTCATTTCTTATTCTGCAGTTACATTTCGTAGCTTTGGCGCTTTTCTTCCTCCGAACATGAAATACTCCAAGCGCGACGACCAGCAATGAACAAGAGCTGGTGGGGTCATATCAAGAGTCGTAGTTGGACCTGTGTGCTCTATATTATCCAGTCACTGCAGTCAGTGATCCGTCACGCTAATTGTAGTGTTGACAACTACAGTCACAGAGGCTGGTCAGGTTTAATGTATGACTGAAGTTCAATAAACAAAACTTGATAATATGTTATTGCCGTGAACAAGTATTACTTTATATTCGAACTGAAATAAGTTTTATACATTTGATGGGTTTGGGAAAATCGCTTGTAATTCATTAATATTAATGCATTCTATTTAGATTTCTATCTATATATTTGGCCACTACCAACCAAACATGAAATTGCTCTTCGACAAATACAGCCTTAAATGAAGGAAACGGGCGCTTACAACTAGCATTTCACCTCAAACTTATGAATTGACTCTGATTACTTATGGCTCTTCGCAAAACCCAATCATATGTATTATAACTAAAAACAATTAAAAGCTGGGAGTTTTTGAAATCAAAATTAGCCATATAAGACTTACTGCTGTTTTGATATAATGCTTGTAAATGAATGTCAATACGACTAGTAATCAGTAAATACTTTCTGTCAGTTCTTAAATCTACAGTTTCTGTGCAAGACACACTATGATAAGCGAAATAGCACTTTGATAAGCTAAATAGGCTGCATGTTTGGATATCGAAATCAGCGATCTAGTGAAGATTAATAAAACCTCCATTGTATTCTTAGATAGTAAACATATGAAGTGAGTTCAAACTTCAAACAAATAAAGAAAAAGATATCAGACATAAAACCTTTACGAAGACTCTCAACTTTAAAAGAAAGATTTCTTTACAAATAGATTCACTTAAATACTCCTCCTCATGAGATCAGTATATGTAATAAACCATAACGGTCTGTCTCATTCATCTTGAAAACAATAATAAATGTAAGTCACAGGAAAAAGATAGAGAGCATTGTCAAGGAGGCTTGTCCTTCTTGCATTATTGATATTTGCAATGTACACAGTGTGAAAATTTCACCGTCATAAACATGACCATTTTAATGTTGTAATATTTTGTAGACACTACAAACTTGTTAAATAACTTGAAAATGATCGGCAAAAAAGTGTCTTTCTCATATCTTAAGTAAGAGAGTACCACAAGGCATAAATTTCTTAACAAATAACTTCTTGAAATTCCCCACAAAGTACCACATCAGTAAGACTTTCACACCTTCCCCCTGATAGTCCCGAGTGTACAACAGGTTGGTAGACTTGGGCAATTGACGAACCAGGCAGAAATCCCAGGCGAAGTAGAAATAAAATAGCTCAGCAAAACACATGAAATATAGGCATAGTGAAGTTTTATCGAATTTAACGTTTCGTCGCAACGTGCAACATCATGTAACTTAACCATTCACTCTCTGATGATGTTGCACGTTGCGACGAAACGTTAGATTCAATAAAACTTCATTATGCCTATATTTCGTGTGTTTTGCTGGGCTATTTTGTTTCTACTTCGCCTAGGCTAGTAGACCTTATACAAATGTAAGAAAGCATTAAAAACAAAATTAGTAAAAACGGAATTAGCATGACCAGTTTACTGTCAGTGCATAAGTTGTTCCACTGTTTATAAGTCTGAGCTTCTAAGAAATAGATGGTTAAATGATAGTTAGCATGAGTTGACGAATAACATACAGAAATTACATACCAAGGGAACAGTGGAGTACGAATCGGAGGACCGTGAGGGGGCAGGCCCGACAATTATAGAAGTGGGAGGCCCAGACCCCACGATATTTACGGCAGTTTCTGTTTTGTATTACGTACCTGATTAAGGTTAGACCAAAACAATCAGCTGTGAAGTGAATATTTGCAATTATTAGGATTGAAATTAGCGACCCTGTTTTAGGTTGTATATTAGTCTTGCTAATAGTCTACTTGCGTTACTGTTGATGATTTTATTTGATTTTTTTTGGTAGAAACGGCCCTCAAAATGCAGGAAATAGTGTTTCAGAGCCTTAGAAAATCAAAAATTTCCGGGTGAGCATGCCCCGGACCCCCTAGAGGTTCCTCACGCCTTTGGCGCTCCTACGCCTCTGGGGAAGTCAAGGACTCAACATCACGCTTAAATTATTGGGGTACTTTTGAGAGGCGCTTATTGGTAGAGACCATTTATTAACTCTTCAATTTTCCCTTTTCTTCTTTGTTCTCTCTTTGTTTTTCCTTTGTTCACTCATTGGTTCTTTTGTACTTAGGTTTCCGATATATCGGATTTTGGGCGTTAACTCTTTCGAGGCAGGGGTACTCCCCTTGGCAAGTAATGTCGTCTGGCGTTGGCCAGAGTAAAATAAATAGAAGTCTTATGCTGCCGGGAATGAGTTAAGAGGTTAAATATTTTTATGAGTAATTGAGTAATAGTGGGCGTCTACTAAAATACATATGGTAGTTTAAACTCGTCAGATGAGTTGAAGTTTGCCTGGTTATTGTCATTGTGAGCTATGAAATGTCGAAGGCCGGTTTTGTTCTAGCTATGAAATAGCGAACGCTGTTCTCAGCTTCTATGGTGGAGCAAAGCTTCTTCCTTTGACCATAATACAGTAGCTTAATTCCCTTAAATTTAAACTCTCACGTGCTTTAAAAGTTGATCTCTGTAGTCAGTCAGCAGCCAGAGATGAATGTATCTGACGTTTATCTTACCTTTGACTTTCCTTTACAACGTTAGGTCCAGTGACAAAGGATTGACACTAAAAAGAAATAGTTGCTAAAATTAGAACATGAGTTTTAAGATTGAGACAGGTTTTACCCCATCTGCAAAGTTTTCTAACTATAAATAAGAAAGTGAACTGAAGACCAATTTCTTGTTTCTAGTTTGAGTTAATCTGATCCCGTACCATTTTACTTTCTACTTTAATAAGTCCATTTTCCCTCGAAGGTCCTGGCAACATGTAACCCTTGTTACTGAAATAGAGTTCGATTTAAAGTCGTGTCTTATATAGTGAAAAGTTAGTTCTTTTTAAAAATTGGTGATGAAAATTCAGTTCCAGGTACTGGGTAAAATCATATTTGCAGCTACCTTGGGTGGCGGTAGGCTCGCATATTTTTAACCAATTACGTACCCATTTATCTTACTGTCAGGCACAATTCTAAAGAATCTAGCAATCAAATCTACCGGATGTTTTTGTAACAAAAAAATAAAAAATGAAGTCACTTGCTTGCCTCATATGAAAAGCCAATGGGCCACTTCTACATTAAATGTCCTGCACTACACGATTTAACACCAGTACCAAGCTGATTTCTTCGAAAGTTTGAAATATGAGTAAACAAAAGAAGCGAGCAAATGTCCGCTCATAAGAAGTTGAATTTGTCAGAAAATTTCCTTGTTTTTTAATGTCTATGTCTTTCAATTTCCTTACGCTTTTTAAACTTTGTTCTAAAACACGTCAAAGTACAAGGGTTATCGTTAAATACTTTCGAATATAAAACCGTTTTAGTGATCCAAGTCGGTTTTTCGACATCATGTTCCTTGATGTCTGGCTGGAAGTTATAGGCTGGGAGCTGCGGCCTCAGACATGCGCACTAGAAAATGGAGGAAACATTGCACCAGCGAGTAGCCCTTATGCTCCTTTTCATATTTTGGGCTTGAACAGCAGCTCGAAAGTCCTACTGAAGTAATTTGGTCCTTGGTTTGATCCACAAACTGATTTCGGCAGTATACCGAGAGGAGTTAGGGCTTCTACGATCAAGACTAAATAGGTGAGTTCCAGCCAGTCCATGACGAAGACGTTACGATAAAAGATGGTGATTGGGACAATCTGTGGGCCAAGCAATATTACAGTCGGTAGGCATTTTGTGATTATGATGCTGAAGATGTTGAACCTTGGGTTGATAATGAAAAACTAGCTACCAGCAGAGTGAAACTCCGCTCACAAACATGAAAATAAAATAAATAAAAACCGTTTTGTGCAACCAGATTTCCTTGTAGTTAATATTTTACCTCGATAACCAAATACCATTCTTTTGATTATTCAAGGGCAAAATAATATCTTTGAAAAAATTCATTACTGTCATATTTCACCTCAACCTCCTAACAATGGTTACTTTAATACCTAAAGTGTTACCGTTGTAGAATGTTGGACTGTGTGGATCCTTGATATAAACCTATTCACTAACCAGCTGAAGCTGTACATTGGTCTCAGCTATAAAACCATTTCAAGTGAATTTCTAACTCGACAAAAGTTTTTCCCGTAACATAACTTATTCCAAAATGACTGCAGCAAAAAACGGAACCTAATTTCTTTTAGCCAGAATTTTCCACAGGGACAAAATTCTTTTGTTACGACCTCTGGAAAATGTTTGTAGATATGTCTGAGGCGATCACGTGACAAGCGAACACAGCACTGAAGATACCGAAAGTTTATCGAACTGGTCGCCATTTTATTTCGCATAGGTAATAGAACTGGTTTATGTGAACTTGCACAGGAGCGTACTAAACTGTTTCTTCCGGTAAGATGACCGTTCACTTCGTTTAAACCTTAATGCTAAAGGCCTAGCTAAGCTAAGTAATGCGACGATGCTCTTCTTGCTATTTTGATTCTGGGTTTTGTTGCGAGACAGGGAAATTCAATGATTGTCATATGCTCTCTACTATCACAGGTTAAACGAAACTATCGTACTTCTAAAGAAACAAATGAAACCATTCCGTTCATTAATATTCAGCTAAACATAGCCGTTGTGGTCGTTACAAACCATGCGAACGACGTCGAAGCCATTGGCCATTGCCATATAACCAGCTAAGTGTGAGCTGACAAACTGTTGTTGAATCGTAGAAAACTAATTGGTAAGCTGTCGTGCTTCAGAGAAATGTAACGTAACTAAGCAAAGAAAGTACCCTACCTTTAGAGAAATTGATGATTGGACAATATCAAGGTAGACCTGTGTTACAAAGTGACTTTATAATTCGTAAAAGCTGAAAGGATTGCTTCTGTCGAAGGTAACTTTTGGGATGTCATAGTTCACGTTGATGTTACTTTATTTTGGTGCATTTGATTTGTCAACATTGAAAATGTTGAATGAATGAAATGAGGATCGAAATCAAGTGATAACATGTTTTATTCATATATTATGATAGAATATCAATGTTTCACTGTTGCTCAGAATGGCAAAATAATGTTGAGGGAAATGATAGCCATACCATTCTATGACACTGATATTGTGGGTCCATCAACGGCAGTTAGTATTGATTTTAGGGGAGGCGACTGCAAAAAGTTTTGACAAAATTCTGGTGATTAAACAGTGGGTACCATGTCACTCTGCATGACAGTAAATGATCAAAAGATATTCCTTATGGGACTAGTTACTAAATAAAGTATTATTTGCTAAAAATAGCCTTTATACCTACATAAGCAATCAAGTCGATTAGGTAGCATCAGAAATTGTTTCAGTTTGACCGGATATATGATTTTCTGTATGGTGAATTAGTTGCTGATGATTTATTTGAAGCAATTACTGTTGGAGCTTTCTCATCTGCTGGAAAGTGTCCTGACTTGTCTATTTTCAGGCGAACAATCACGTTATTGACAATACCTCTTGACTATAGACTGCAACAGTGGCAATTTTGAGAGAACTGGAGACATTTTCAAAAATTTTTAACTGTCTCCCAAGAGACCTTCACGGGCTATTATGCCTGAACAGGGAAATGTGACTTGGTTTCAATTAAAAACATAAATAAAAATAGAAAATTAATTTAAAAGTATTTTACTTCAAAGTTTTACACCTCAATTGGTAATCTTAACATAAACAGTCGGGGAATTTGTTGACATATCTTTTAAATCATCTTGAATTATAGAAATGCGAAGCAAAAAAAAAAAAATAGAAGTAGTTACATGTATTAATAATCTTTCCACAGCCATGTCTTTAATAGAACTATTATTGGCTGAAAAAATTTTAAATTTATTAGTGAACAGTGAACAGTTTTCAAAAGTATAACTTCCTGATGTTGGTTTATGTGCAAATAAAAAATTGTCTAACAAATGCATGGTTTGTACGAGTAAAGACACAGCAGCAGAACATTTAGAGCAAGAGCTAGCTCAAGTGCAACTATGCACACGTGAAGTAAGCATAACTATGCCTAACCACTAACCTGTTGATATAATTTATGAACCGTACAGGGAAAACATTTAATCCAAATAGCAGATTTTAAGGTGGTAGATTCAATCTGTAACCATTTTACACTATGCCAACAAAGTGCCCCAATGCATAAATTAAATCTCAATTCTTTTTATAATTTTAGAGATTACCTCTACTAAATTTCCAAACGTTATTTAAATATCCATTACTTAGTGGCGACGTCAATTTTTTCCTTAATGATATCCAAGCTACGAGTACGCATCAGTATTTCATCTTAAAATGCCTTCTTACAGTTTTGAGCAATGAGAACATTTTGTGCACTTTAAAACTGCACGAAAATATATGCAGCAGACAATTTCTCCAAGTAAAATCACTTAAACGATGTCATAATTCTATTATTATGTAGCCATGCCAAAAGCATCTTTGAATTATTAGAAGGTCCTTCTACACTTCTATTGATTTTCACTTGTTTTAGTTTCATAAGACTTGTCCAGTCAGCTTTAAATACAATTTTTATCACATAAACCAATGACATCTGTACTGAGTGTCAGTGGACGCATGCATCCACAGCATGCCTATTTTAATGATAATTAACAAACATTTAGCGGTCAGTATGGAATAGAAATGCCTGTCTTATTCATTTAAAACTGTTATCTGAGAGACAATTTTCGGTGTCACTGTTGTCCCAATCTAAAGAAAACATCATGATGGGCGATTACTCAGTTTTTCAGTGTGCGTTTCAGAACGAAAATTTTATTCATTCAATAATGTGTACTTTGGCGCAACAAATATCAGGCAACAGAGTAAAACTAAAAGATGGACTAGAAACTTATAAAACTGAGCGCGATTCAAATGTAAATGAGTAAACACAACTATCATGTAAAGATCAATTTCATGCTTTGAAAGCAGTAGTGGGTACCCACAACCATTTTCTGTCGTGTTAGAAGTCGCCGAGGATGCAGAAGAAGCGCAGAAAAATCTTTGTTCTGAAGGCCTTTATTAGGGCTTTTTCGTGTGGTCACAGACTAAACAGTGAGGATATTGTAAATTCGACCATCATGAGTACTAAAATGACCAAACACGCAATAGATTGTAAGTTTAGAAAAAAATCTACAGATGAGAGCAAAATTGCCGATTGATTGTTGGGATAACGAAAAATTTTTGATAAACTGTACTTAGAACAAGCCAAATCCACGCTCGGTTCTTTGGCACGATGTTTGGGTACTAGTGGCATGAATTTAATGCAATATTATTGTATTACGTTTTTCGGTCCCCCCTCGAACACACTACACACTCACAAATATCCCAATCGCGATTCCACCACTATTCTCGAAGACGCCCATATTCGCCAAATATTCGAATTCGGCAAAAATCGGACCGAAAATTCGAAAGCCTAAAATATGGAAGTTGGACAGCTATAGTACAGATGCGCTTTAACAGATCAACAAAGAATCGTTAATGACTAACAAATATTACACATACCATGACTTGCAGATTAACAGTACACATCACATCACCTTCGTTGAGCATGTGAGTACGTCTAGCTCCATGATTAGAGCATCTTCCCGGCGATAAGTCGTCGACTAGATTCCAATCAGGAACTAAGGAAAACTTTTCTGAGTAAACAGCTTAAGAAAATGCGCATTTAAGCTATATTAAAATACATACGTGGACAAATTCATCTTTTTTTTTTCCTTCTAAAAACTGGTATCGCTGAGAGGAATCAAATGACAAGTAACTGTCTTTTAACACACAAATAGTTCCAGTGATATTTTCACGTTAACCTGTATATTTTTAAGCATAGCTATGAAAAAATGAGTTTAAATACTAGTAACGTTGATGACATCGAGTCCGGAGCGAAATTTACTTCCGGGTTAAATTCCTCATTGTATCCTTGATGTCGAGAGATTCGAACGCTGTGTTGAAATATTCGTTTTTCGATGTTCCTAACGATATCTTATAGTTCTGACTCAGACAAAAGTTTAACGTAGTTACATTCGAATTTTTACTTACTCGACGACTTGAAAGTCAAGGAAGTTCACAGCAAATACTGACTAATAAAAGAGCCTTGTTGCGCAGAGATAACGCTGTCTTACGACGATGAACTTATTGCTAAAGGAGAGAAGATGCGCCAAAGCGAGGAACGTTTGGAACGAGAAAACACACGTTGTGGGGATTTTGAGAAATGACTGAATGGAGAACGTTGTTGAAGCAATTGGCGAGATTTGTCAAAAAATGTCTGTTACTGCGCTTACACAGCTCCGGTCTTACAAGAGATGTTGATACAGGAGACGAGTCATGGAGAAGTAGAGTAAAGGTGCATGGTGGTTTCATGGAGCTTTCATGACATGTAACGAGTAATTTTGCATATTTCTGATAATTTGATATTGATAATTTGCTACTGATAATTTCATTATGATAACTTCGTTCGAAGAACTTCTTTCTTTTAAATATGGGACGAACTGAGACACTGATAGTTCGTTTCGTAGTTCGTCGCGTATTTACGAGACTTTGCAACATGGTGTTGTTTGCCTGTCTGTTGTATGGTTCGCCTTCTCTTATACTTATACGCACAGACGGATAATCCGTCCAGTCGAATTATTCACATTAGTTAGTCTATCAAGATGAACTAAGCAGATTGTTCGTTCACTTGGCCGTATTTATACACAGACGAACTATCAGACGAAAAATGTTTGCCCAAGGTCGTCCAAATGGATTACCCGTCTCCAGTGTAAATTCACCTAATACTTCTTTTCTGGAGTTATCAAGTTGCGGGATAGCGAAATTCGTCTTCCTTCCGTGACTAGGGACAGAAACACCAAGGAATTGAGACAAACTAGACATAGAATAGTTCTTAGAAAGTAGATTTTATGGGTTACTATTTAGGGAAATAAATCGGTATTTTGAAATATTTACCGGCTGAAGAGTAATGACGCTGAGACCTAATGCTAGGTTTGTTTCCACTTCTTGAGTTTCCAGCTGTTCCGAAGACGTTGTTGCTTCTTGTCTAGTCTAGCAATGTTTTTTTTACCCCAAAGTAAGCAAATGTTTAATCAAATCGACGTACAATGTATTGATTTATTGACTAGAGTTAGTCGATTTCGTACTTTGCATCGCATCGGTAATACCGCTATTCTTGAAAGTTCAACTTCGGTATCCTCTTGATATATGGATGGATAATTGGACAATCCTTTATCAATCTTTTTAAGCCGAAGCACATACAGGTTTGTTCTTTGCCACGGCAAACAAACTCTTCGCACGAAGTCATCAGGGTTAAATGCTCTACTTGTCAGTTCCCACTTTGCTGGCATTTTGCTTTCGCTTCTGACCATGAATCGTTTGCGAAATGCATCTACATGAATTATTATACCGTTTGCTGGATCTAATGTGTTTGAACATTCGAAGATAATGCAGCGTGAAGACTTTTCGTGTTCGCAGTTCAGTTTCAGCGATAAGGTATCAGTAAATTATTAAACGTCTAATATACTACTTCCGTTCAAGGTTTGACGTCATAACGGTGGTTAGGACTCAGACTCCAAGAATGCCGACCATGCTTTCGAAAATTCATTTTTCCTGTCTTTGGAATAAAATGTTTGTCGGTGTTTCTCTCCGTCAATAGCAATTATATATCATCCAAATCCTGTCAGTGAAACCAATTTTTAGAAAAAAATGAAAGAATTTCTCCTCATATGCACATGTATAATACTTCACACTTATAAGTGATGTATCTAAAATGCATCGCATGGTGAAGATATCTTGTTCATTAAATACTGCAATCTCGGTTTCGTAAGAATGCAAAATGACTCTAAGTCAATAAAAAGGTTTGCTGATACCTGAATACCTGAGCGGGATAATACACCACGGAGTGCATCTTGGGAATTACATTTGCACAGTGACAGAGTTCTTTGAAAAGTGCTAAATGTTCTGCAATTTGAATCCTTGGAATATGAACATGTTCCCTCCTAATTTCTTATGCCGAGCGCCTGCTTGTGATCTTCAGACGCAAAACGAAACATCTGCACTTTAATATCTGCTTCAGTGATGTCATCAATAAGACAGAGAAGGCTAAACGTAAGGCACAGCATCGGAAAAGCTGGAATAAATTACAACGCAAATTTAAATAAAACATTTTTAGGTTACAGAAGCATTCACGAGTAAGGTAATCTCTTTGCACGAGTAGCGAATCTTGCGAATACTCGTTCCGATTAGGTACTCTGGCGTATTCGGAACGACCAAACAATGCCAATAATCATATCACTTGCTGCTTGTTAAACTTGTTCTTCTCGAGCCATTCATGTCATAAATTAGGATCGACGGATTATGATATGGTACAACCCAGTTCGCAGGAGAATACGCATAAGACACCACTATTAAATGCAACCTGTTCTGCACTAAAGGCCAGTTCATACTTAATAATCAGTTCCTGTAAAGAGGGTCATTCTCTCCCCAGCCCAGCCCCAAGACCGCAAATCATCGTTTTCTGCAAATATGGTGTGTGGATATCTGGAAAAAACTTATGGGACACCTTTTCTCTGTCAATCAACGTTTAACCTGTCCGGTTTAATTAATCTGCACTATAGGAGTCAATTTTATAACAATGGTTATCTGTAGATATCAGACTTACAATGCATGTAAAAAAGTTGTCTTGCACAGGAAAAAAAACTATCCACCCACAGTCATCCTCAAAATAGCAAGTCACTTCTGCAGTTATGCTTTTAAACTGTTTTTCTAGAGTTGGTAAACAAGAATTTTATGTCCGTGGTGGATGACTTTCCTTTTAGTTGACCCTTCAAGAAAAATTTCCTCCACATAAATAGGACCTAAACGTAGAGTACATGTTAAAAACACGAGGAGCAGTTTCTATTCAAAAATGTGAAGACGAAGGACGCATGACAAACAAGAGTAAAGAAACCTACTTCCTGTTTTACAATGAGGTTATTACTCCAGCAGTAAAAACTGATTAAAAGTAAAAGAATATAAACGGTGGGTTTATAAAATAACGTTAATTACGGTATGGAAACAAAATTGGTAAAAATACCATGGATTTAGATTGTTAGTATACCTTTATAGGGCATACATATCATTTTTCTTCGATAAATCTTTGCTTTCTTGTTTCAAGATTTTCCTTGATATTGGAACGGGTTTGTCCTTGTCCCGGTAGTCATAATCACAGCCATCCACACGTACATTGATCTCACCGATATCAATCAATTTAGGTCCTATGCTCCCAGTGATATGTTGCAGCAAAAGTTAATCTCGTATTGGAGGACTCATTGTTAAAGATTATGCATAACATCGTGAAGGAAACTCTTTCTGATGTTAAAGTACTTGACCTTCTTCAAAAACGCTTCTTTTGGTTATCCGACATGTTGTTTTCACAAAACCAGAAAAAAATCAGGAGCTTCTGACAAGTCGCAAAGCCGCAAGTGATGGTGAAGATTCCTCTTATGAAGTTGATCTGGGATGAATTTAATGAAATAAAAAATCCAGATGCTCTACCAAGAATAAAATCAACAAAATTAAGGTATCAAATAGAGATTATAATTATAAACAGGAATATTTAGACTATTTTCATAATATTAGCCATTGAAACACTTGCTACGCCAGGAAGAACATCAATGTAATACTTTATCGAACCTTCATGCATACTCAAAAAGTTAAAAAATACGTTTTTGAATATAAACGTATTGTAATTCAATGAGTATCTCAGCTGGTTTTGTTCTGAAAACGTTCTTGCTGTACGCAGGAGAACGTGAGGAAATTAATTTACTTATAAGTGACATCATGTTCAACACACATGACAACATCATGTTCAACTCTGTTGCAACTGGAATGCTAACTCCCTGTTACTTGCCGGGGCAAAAAGTGAAGCCAAGGTGGCGCCCATGGAGGTAAATTTTCTACGTCGGTTCCAGTCCTTTATACGACTTTAATCTTCTGTTTCACATCAATGGACAAAAGTATTTAGACGAAATATTACTGTACTACATTTACATAACCGGGTATTTAAATGGATTTATTATTAATAATATTAATAATATTATTAATATTATTTATTTTTTAATAAGTGTACTAAATTGTCAAAAGATGGTAAACTAACGGTAAAAAGAGAACGTGCACCGAGTAGTTTCCTAAAGTAATTTTTAGAGGCCGTTTAACAAGGTTTCTCGTTAGCTTGGTAATTTATTTTTGCGAAAATATATGAGCTGTAACTCTGTTTGACTTTGTCGAGATATATTTGAAATTCCTAAACTCGTTTCTGTCCTTTGAAGAAATATTTTGTGTGCATTTTCGAAGAAAACTCTTCAGGAAAGTGTAAAAAGTCGCGCGAGAAACTAAAACTGACGCACAAAATTGCACTCCATTGGCGGTCATCTTGGCTTCACATTTCATTGGCCAGTTACCATTCTAGTTATGGAAATCGAGTTAAGTGGAATAACTCAACCTCTCCGCAAAACCAGCAGTGAAGAGGCTTTCCGGATTATTTGCACAAAATGCCAACAGAGACCTTCGAAAAATATGTTCTCTATCAAACAGACTAGTTTTCCAGCTTTCACTGTAACGAAGTACACTAAATATAATGCATACAGTAAAACCAATCGAGCCTTTCAATTTACAAGGGTATGTCATTGGGGTATAGTTCATCAAACAGAGATCTGTGCAAAACCTTATCAAATTTTGTCCTGGCCTAGATATTGTAGAGTAGCTGGCTTTCTTAGGAAATCAACAGAACAATTGAATGACGACAATACTGTTAATTACATTAACCCATTTCTGACAAAAAGGAATCTTTTACTTTTTTTAAGCCATGAAGAGTTTCAGTACACCAAGCTCCTTGAGGTCAGCTGTCTTTGACACATTTATAATGTGTCTGACACATTCTTGAATGCTTCTTATGGTGGACCAACACCGAGACTTCAGGTTAACCAAACCGTAGATACCTCCAATCTGACGTTCAAAGCGATATCGCTTAATTATTGTTTGCATAGGCTTCCGCCTCAAGCCCCTTTACCAGCTAACCCTAACTTTCATTAGCATTCGCTACCAAAACCTTACTCCACCTGATTAAGGCCTAGTTGGACATTAAGTCATGATAAAAATAGGGCCATTGGTCAAGGCCAGTGGTATATTGTAAAATTTTGAATGTTTACGTAACTGTAGTCTCGCTCTGGCCAATTCACTATGGGACACGAACGCCTACAGAGCACATGCGTAAACTGGATTTTAAAGTAATGGATATGATTTACGACGAATCCAGACAAAATAACATATGATAAAAATACTTTATCTTATTACATCCACATCTGCACTGGCAAAAGTCCAGTCCACCGATTGTATCTTCACCGCACACAGATAACTTTGGCTGAATTAGTGCTTATTTAGCTATCACGTATCGACTAACAACGGATTCTTACGATGAAGAAACCCGCCTAAAAGCACAAAGAACCATTAAAGGTTTTCAGTCGATTAATTTGTTTAGATACAAGCGAAGTAAAAGTTCTTCATTACGGTTGCTACGTTCACTGTTTCTAAGGCTGCATGCGGTTGTCAAGACTACTTAACATGGTTACTAGAACTAAAAATTTCTTCAACAGACACAGCCTATGGTTCTGTAGCGAGAAAAATTTCTCCACTGGGGCTCAATGTTGTAAGCAAGCTGCACAGTAGGTCCAAGGCCTCAAATCAATCGATGCCGCAGGCAAAGTAAGGTAGCACTTGTTTGGCGAGTTTATCACCGTCCAGTACAGACGTTCCTTTGGAGACGACTTTAGTGAGTTGGCAGCTATTATACCACATGTAATTTTGCGAAGCTTTTCAACACTAGTGCAGTTAACAGGCCGTGAAACATTTCACCAACTATAAGACAAAAGTTGGTCACGCGTTCTCGTTGGGACCTGATAACACTACTCCTAAAAGTTACGCACGCAATTACAACGACAACGAACTTGTCGACGATTAGCAGTCTCTAGAACATGTGGCTGTAATAATCCGGATTAACATAAAAGCTGAAAAAATGGTCTGCGTCTCATAATATTTAACATCTCGTTAAGAAGTTCAATGAAAACAGGTGGGCATTTTGTAGTGATCATGCGCGAGAAAAGCGCTAGAGGTAAACAGGCGGCCTGAACCGGGTAGACAATTTCAAAATGGTGGGCTTGTGAAACTATTTCTAACTATTTTGCCGTAGTAGTTGTTTTGGTAGACGAGATTTTTTATTTAAAAAAAATTAGCAAAGGCAGAAGGTTATACGTTTCCTTTCTTCGTGGTAGTAGTATTTTTATTGAAGATGATTCACATTTCGTACCATTTTATAAAATAACGTGACTCGTATGCGAGCTCTAATTGTTTAATACCCGTGTTTGGGTTTAAGAAATACCAAATGGATTCCTGTGCCGCTCGGCGAGTTTTGTTAGCTTTTCGAAAGTCTCGCAACATCCCAAGTGTTTGGATCACAGTATTTCTTAATTAACGTGGTCTTAGCTGAATTGTACGAACACAATTTTTAATCTTTCATACCGTTAATAATGTTGATTTTCTTAAGTTGGTTACACGTTTAGGAACACTAATGCAATATTATTTCATTAAATACTTTCAGTGGTCATTTAAAATCAACTTGGTTTCAAGTTTCATCCAAAACCTTCACGAGTTTTGATCAATAAATGTATTGATGTTTTTGTCAGTAATTCTCCTGTGAGTGAAGTTCAAGTTTTTACTGTTTGGGATAATTCAAATGCCTTCTCAGCTAATATTTTCTGTTATTTTGATCCAGGTATTAGAACCCTCTACAAAAGAAACAGAAATAACTTAAAACTAAAGCAACAATTAAGCATCAACCATAAAAATAACAAGAAAAAATTGTAAAAAAAAAGGAAGAATAAGTACAGAAACAGATGTTACAGATGAACAGTGTAAATACTTAAAGCACAGCAAATTTTATATCCTTGAATACAGTGAAATAATTTCAGGTTTTTTAACAAGGAACAATTAATTAGACGCCATGGCATACATTTTCAACATTAAAAAAAATGTCTTGCGCATTTTTCGGAGTCTGATTACAGCTTCCAACACATACCTGGATTACAGAAGATTAATTAAGCCATAATTTGTTGGGAAGGCACGGTAAAATTTTTAACGTTTTACTTTTTATATTCCTCACTGCCACTGTTCTTAATGACATGAACATGACCCACATTCGAGACTTCATCAATCTTATGGAATTCAACTTCTTTAAAAACAAATATTTCTATTTTCATTCTCACGGCACAGATAAATTGTACATGCATGTGACATGTCAATTTCTTTAAATTACATTTTTCTAAAGGACTTTTAAGAAAACGCATTTTAATCAGTCACTTGCACAACCTAGCCAAAGCCTATGATTATTGTATGTGGCGCATTTTTTACATGTATAATCTTTATTTGAGCAATGACGACGCTGTGTTACTTTAAAGAAAATATACATACTAAATGGCAAGAATTTTACTCGCTTCACAATTGTTGTACCATTTGAAAGACGACAGAAGAGCTGCAAAGTTATGATTTTCCTTTTTCGAAGCTAAATTTTGTTTCGAAGATAATTCAGCCCGCTACTTTTCGGTCAGCACAGACAAAATGCTCACCTGTTGTCAACGCATAACTAAAGATGTTGCTATAACATACATGTTAAACTATCGTGATGGAATTTTTGAGGGAGAACAAGGAGGAGGAAAAGGAGAAGATATAAGGATAAAGAGAAGCAAAGAAGAGAAGGAAGAGCAGTAAAAGGGGCAAAGATGGGAAAGGAGAAGGAAGGACGAGAATGGAAAAGCATGGAAGAGCAGGAGGAGCGGCAAAGACGAACAGAAGGAATAAGGGGGAGCAGAAGAAAGGTGTAGGGAGGAGTAAGGAGGAGAAAAAAAGGGCAATGAGAAGAAAAGAGGAGCAGAAGCAAGGGGGTGGAGGAGAAAGAAGAGGAAAAAGGAGCAAGGAAAAGCAAATAGGAGCAGGAGTACAACAGATGAGGAAAAGTGGGAGCAAAGGGAAGGCGGAGCAAAAAGGGAGAGAAAGAGTAGAAAGAAAAGCAAGTAAGAGCAAACGGGCGCAGAAAAAGCAAGTAGAAGGATGAAGGGGAGAGGAAGAGCGAGAAGGGGAAAGGAGCAGAAAAATCAAGGAAGGGAAGGAGGAGAAAAAGGAGCGAAGAGGAGAAAGGAGTAAAAAGGAAGAGAAGGGAAGAGCAGAAAAAGGAGAAGCAATGAAAAGAAAAGAGAAGGAAGAGCAAAGAAGAGCATTGAGAAGAAAAGATAAGCAGAAGCAAAGAGAAGGAAGAGGAAAAAATAGCAAGGAGGAACAAAGAGAAGCAGGAAGAACAAAGAGGACCAAACATGAGCAAAGAGGTGCAAATAGCAGCAAGGAAAACCAAGGAGGAGTAAGAGGAGAAAGGACAACGAAAATCAGGAGCAATTAGGACCAGGACAAGCAAGGAGGAGGAATAGCAAAGAAAGGGAGAAAGAGGAGAGAGAAGAGTAAGGAAGAGCAAAGATGAGCAGGAGGACGAAGCAGGAGAAGCAAGTAGAAGGATGAGGAGAGGAAAAAAGGAGCAGAGCAAGCAAGGAAAAAAAGAGGAAGAAGGGTACGGGAGAAGAAAGACCAGAAGAGAAGCAACAGGGGCAGGGGGGAGAAGCAACAAGGAGCAGGAGAAAAAGGAACAAAGAGTAAGTAGGAAAACAGACGAGCATAGAACCAAAAAGGATTAAAGAGGAGCAAAAGGGGGATGAGGTACAAAGAGATGCAAGTAGGAGCAGAGATGCAATGAGGGACAAAGAGAACCAAGCAGGAGGAGGAACCAAGTGGAGGAAGAGCAATAATGACTAAGGAGGGGAAGGATGAGGAAGAGAAAGATGAGGAATAGGAGTAAACAGGAAGAAGAGAAGATGAGCAAAGTGGAACAAAGAGGAGGAGGAAGACATGCAAGGAGAAAGAGGAAAAAAGGAAACTCTTTGATTTTGCAAAGACAGATGTATACATGAAAAGAAAAAGTATCTTTAGTTTACCAAAATCCATGCTATTTTGTCTAAATTAATCTTGATAATGTCCATTAGGTTATCATTCAGTGGAATCATGCTTTCTGTATGCTTTTGTGTGTTACACTGAATAGGCCACATAACACATTATGGTCATATATATACAATGGGATTTTGTATGTGCTGGTGAATATAACTGGTCTAGTTGAATGGCGGGACAGGAAGTTCAGGAGAGAATCAGGTGACAGTTGGAGTTGCAGTATAGCACTAGCTTGGAACAACACTGGGATTGTCTTGCAACCACGCTGAAGTACATAGATCAAAAGGGTAGGGTTAGGATGGGTCCCTTGGGGTCAGATGTAAATAATGGTAAGGGTTAGGAATGGCAAAGGAAAACTAATAAGGTTTAAAGTTAGAGGTGGTAAAGGACTTGAGGCTGAAGCCTTGGTCATGAATTATTAATTAGGTGATGCAAGATGGGGGCTGTCTACTTTCAATGTCTAATAAAACACACCAACATGTCAATAATTTAAGAGTCAAAGGGGGCTTAAAACTTTTGACCCTTTTCAGTCACTGACATGACAAAAATTATAGCTACAAAGGGTTGGTTGAGTTCAGTAGTGCTTCAACAGCAGTGTCTCCCCCCAGGATTTAAAAAGGGTTCCCTACCTATGGTTGACAAAAAGATGTTTTTCACTAAGTCAAGGGGACCTTCTTTAAGTCAAAGACATTTGAGTAACTACATGAAAGCAAAAGCAGTGTTGAGGATCATTGAAAAGCCATTGACAGTGGCATGCTGGAAGTTTACAGTGATTACTTTAATTGCACGGCAGGACACAAACTTCATAATGGGCAGGCATAACACACAAACATGTCTGTACATTTATAACAGCATCAGGAATCTCTCTTATTACACTCACCAACTTTATGTTCTGTCACTTTATAACCAGTTGGACTACCACTTCAACAGTATCATAATAACCAATGATTTGCAAAGCCTTGTGCTCCAATCAAAAAATTGGTTGCGTTTTCATGGATTAGCCATATATCTCTTAGATGTTATTGTCACTTTCATATAGGTTTTCAATTTCCTCCAATGAATTTCATTATTCAATTGAACCTAACAAATGCATATAAAATGTACACTTGAGAACCTATCATATTCTCAGCCCTCAGGTAGTACATTGATTTTCTCATTTGTATTAGTAAGAGCATGGTTTTCAGTGCAATTTGGAAAAAAAAATGTGCAAGTGAGTTTCTCAAGGACTATGAAAATACCATGAATCTAAAAGACGAGTGCTATTTGAAGCCTGTAAAAAATTTACAAGTGTGTGACCACCAAATTGTTCAAGAATTCATGCTAGTATTACCAATTAATAATATACATGAAAAAAGTAATACAGTATAAAAAAAGGGTAATTAACTCATTATGGGATAGGGCTCATCCTTTTGATTAGTAAAATTGGGTGGCAGTAGCCAGAGTAAAATATTAAAGTATGCCCTTGCCCCTTAATGGGTTAATTGCAAATTGTTTTACTTTTTTTCTGCATTGTGTTAGCTTGAAGTAGCACTGCACTTAGTCAATCAGAACTGAGAAATTTTTTCATGTATATTATTACTTGAATACAAGGCATTCTCTACCCTGAGATTTTTATTGATGAGCTTTCAACTACCTGAACTGTAGCCTTTGACTGGTGAAAAAGGGGGAGTGACAATGAGAATACATATACATGAAGTGATGTAATAAGTGACATAATATTCTTGTTGTCACTCCCCTTTTTCACCAGTCTAAGGCTACAGTTCAGGTAGTTGGAAGCTTGTCAATAAAAACCTCAGGTCAGAGAATGCTTTGTATTCAATTATGTCTCTTCCTGGCTGCACTTCATCTATATTTTTATATATTATTACTGATGTTAAAGCACCTCTCCGATACTCCATGTATGTTGAAACCCTTTGATTTCAGAAAACACCTAATAGTAAACAATCCAAACCTTGTATATTGATTAGCTCACTTTACTCTATTATCTCTGGTTTTAGTAAGAGAGTAGAGTGAAGCATACTCCCAACAATTTTAACTATGATTCATAGTCAATTTTTTTTCTACAACTAAGTTTTTGATATTTACATGAATTGGTCTATTAACTTCTCAACAATCCATGGAAATTCTCATTTCAAAAGAAAAATTGTTCAGCAACTGCTGCTAAAAAAATTCAACTACAAAAACCCTTGTTTGTTGTACAGTTTATCCAATTTATCCTCTCATAATGGCTAAAGACTCTACTGCACACAAGAATACTCACACAACAGCTTCCGCTGTGTGACTGCAATATAATATATGGATGGTTGAGTGAAATTTTGAGTGGGGAAGCTTGAGATAAAAATACAGCATTCTGCATGTTTCTCTGGGAAATTAATCAACAAATGTTCAGAAAATTAGTTGTTTCAACTTTATATTTGGAAAAAAGTGTGTGAGCTATAGCCCCCTAGTCCCCCAGATTCTGCTGCCCATGCAATATTTAAGCTGTACTATATAGGGCCACTTTGCGATTAAAAGGTCACAGTAATGTGCAAAATACCTTCACATTCCCGGAAAAGGGAACAACAGGGCCCACTGAGATAACTGTCATTTGTCTTTTTTTAAGGTAATTTTTCTCACCCAGTTCAGTGGGTCGAGGATTCTGAATGTGGGGAAATGTTTACAAAAATATAGTGTTTAGTATATTTGGCACTCATGAAACAGTGCTGTAGTAAAGATCAACCCATTTTCATGCACAGCTTAACCCATTAAAGAGCAAGGGTGCACCTTAGTATTTTACTCTGGCTAACATAAGATGATTTTACTTGTTAAAGGGACAAGCCCTGCCCCTCAATGGGTTAACAAACATTTCCTTAACCATTATAGGGCAAGGGCACACTAATATTTTACTCTGGCTAGCATCAGATGATGTTACTTGTCAAAGAGACAAGCCCTGCCCTTTAATGAGTTAGTTTGTTTCCAGTAAAATTTAAATTAATCTACCAGACTGTCATTATCAACCAACATGTGCAGTACATGTAGGCTGTTAATTTATTGAAGCCATTTCTCAATAAATTTTTCATTTTGTTCTGTAGTTTAAACTGGTTTGTTGTAAATGTCCATGATACAATAATTGTGGATGAGAAGGCATTGGTATGTACCTGATAAATCCAACGTACTGTTGATTAAAAAGCACAATACACGTTTTCTTGAATTGCTATCATGCTGTAGTCTTGCTGACCACATCTAGACTTGGTGTGCATATGGTGGCAAACTTTGCACAGATATTGTTAAAATATATTGGAAGAAATACACGTTAACAAAAACAAGTGATGCATAATAGGAGACGGATGTAAATATCTGCAATCTATATTCATGTATATACTGAAACGTTCGAACAAAAACCTCTGAGCCACGAAGTTACCTGAGCAGCAAGAGGTCAACGCAAAAAATCTACTAAAAATAACTTACCTCTTAGATGAAGTATTCATTAAAAATTTCCTTTCAAGAAACTTCATTAACATGAAATAGGCAATTGGTATCAAATAAGTCACATTCTCAGCCTCTTTAACCTGCATTGTTCCGAATATCTGCGAAACTGATATTTTCTTTTTGATAACTTTCTTTAAGTTTTCTCTTTGTTCAAGTGACAACTTTGTCTACGAGGTTTTTAGTGCCATTGGCAATATCATTACTGGGAAAATGCGTAACGCTACACTTCTCTTTTAAAGTCTACATCAATTTCACTGTATCCCATCGCGCATATGAATATCGTTGTACCTTTGAATATTCTGCAGTTCAGAGTAAGATTCCACATAATCTTGACTGCTGTAAGCACTAGAGTTCTCGGGATTTTCGGTTGACCTTGGATACTTATCACGCTGTTGCAGATCTATTGCAGACTAACCCACGGTTTGTTTTCTTCGAAAGTTTGGAAAGGCCCTTGAAACTAATTTCATTTAATAAGACCATGTTCCACAAACTGAACAATCAACAAGAAAACTCCAATCAAATTTGTGATCCTCGACAGCGTTTCACTTACGAAGTAACAGAAGTAGACACATACGAACACACTAAATTGGTTCATGCATATCGCCTCGTCCATCGCGCGAAGCGCGGTGCGAGGGTACTAATCTCGACCTGCGTGGAGTCCACTTACACGCGTGGTAACTAGGAAGAAAAACTTTTGCAACGTGTCTGTATGTTTGTACCGGTATATACATATAGGTATATACCTTTTGATTCCGGACCTCAAGAATGCCATGTGCAAGCTCGGGGACTGGTATGTTGTTGACCAAACCTTAGGTTACTTAGATCTGATTGAAGCAAATCGATTTAGTCTTGTATGGATCTCTCAGACGTTGTTCACATCATTTGAACTCTGAAACCAGTAAATGATTTAAGACCGGTAAACGAAGTGGCTTTCTTCGTGCTTGCGGCTGGTTTCGCTTTTGGGGGCCATCTTTGTAACTGGACAATTTATGTTCTGAAAGAGCAGTTCCCAAAGTCAGCTCCTTGGAATATACGTTGGTCAACTGTTCACTTTTAGCAGCAACTCTTTGTCTTAGTTCTTTCAGGTGAATATGAACAAAAGACGTAAGGGAACTCGCTTTCTGTCAGGACATTTACAAAGCGACTAAGTGTAAACGATATTATTCTTTAAAGTTGAATAAATGCTGATTTGTAAAAATCTCGAGACTTTTCACGTTCTGGTAGCAACTTACCTGAGGTACGCAATCACAGGTACGTCAGAATCAAGTAGCTTTGAAATATAAGTTCTGTGAACGGAATTGTTTTGAGCAGCTATCAAAAGTAGCTTCCTGACTTCATTCTTCCCTAAGGGAGACTTCTTGCACCAAATATTATCGCCTGGATTTTGCTGGTGTTTAATGATAAAGTAGAATGAAGATTCTGATTCAAAAATCTCGGTAGGACCATGGCCTTTGAATATTTTGTAGTATTTAACCGGACAGCGTTCATGGTGAATTGTTTGAGAAGTGGGATAGAACACTCATCGTCCAGAAGACTTTCCACACAATTTCATTGCCTCATTCAGGAACGTTTTCCTTATGAAATGTCACCCCACTGAAGTCGCTGGGATGTATTTCCAGCTCGAAACAAAAATGCAAGGCAAACAGACACCAGGTAACTCGCTGCAGAGCTACTTGATTTTTGGTCACCAAACTATCCTTCGGCGTCACAGTTGTCCGCTTCAGACTTTCTCACTTCTCGGGTGGCTTGTGGATGATGACTTTTACCGTATTGGACCAGTGATGCTTTCATCAGGACTTTAAAGCCGTCTTCTTTGTGCAAATCATAGTTAATAGAAAGGGAGTCTTCCCTATCTATTAACTATGTGTAAACTTACCAGTGAACCGTTTGTGCCGAGGTGCCGCTGAATGCTTAGCTGAAAAACGTAAGAGTTGCAGGTTTGTACGCCATTTTTCTTTTTTTACGGAGGTTTTACAGTGCAAAAAGTATGTCTTTTACTTCCCTCTTTTCGTTCTTCTTTCGACAAAACTTGCACAAGGTTTGCTTTTCACATTTTGTATGTTTTGTATTTTCTGATTTTTGGTCAGCAATAAGAAAGCCAAACTCCTTCATGTTTTCTTTGTTTATTTCGTTGGTTTCGCAGATCTTTGATCTTCGTTATTGAAGTCTTGTACCTCTGGATGAACACTTAGCATAAATCTTTACAATTGCACATCTTAGACATTTGTAACCAACTTTGAGATAATGGAGATTTTATCAATTTTTTAAGTAAAAAAAAAAAAAAAAAAATCATTCATGAGCTGTCCGTAATACTGATAACCTATGAGAATACTCCACTTTTAAGACGGAATGTTTGGTTATTTAATAAAAAATCTTTATTTAAAGCAAAATGAATGAGAAGTTTGACTAGAAAAGAACACGAAATACCATAAGCTCGAAACAAATGAAGGGTCTTGTTACTTACTATCATCCATTGTTTAATAATTTAATTGTGAAGATGTATCTTTTAACATTTGTTAAGCTGTTAAAGGTTAGTCTCACTGAACGTTTTGTTTTAATAAGACAGAATTAAGGATAAGGAGTTTAAATTTAAAATAATTTGCAGTTTGGATTGTCGTTAATGTGTGGCGAAATTGTACGTGAGTTTTTTGTTGCACTCACTCTTCCAATTATAGTAAGGATGATTTATCTCTGACAATTTTGAAAAAATATCAGTCTTACTCGGATTCTAGAGAGGTATGTTAGAAGGGTGGGTGAGGGTTTGTTGCGTATACGTATTTCTAGTTTTCCATCTGGATACGACCGCTTCATCATGGTTCGGACAGGATTGGTAATAACCGAGGGATCCCGATATCTAATCACATGAGCTATGACTCAATTCCCGCCAAAACTCTGCTTTCCTTCCTTTTTGCTTCCTCTGTATTGAGTCTCACAGGTAATTCTGAAGTCTTCGGTCCTTTTTCCTGGATAAATTCATTCAAGCTGTTATACTTACATGCATCACTTGTTATTGCTCCAGTGGATGAACACATCACCATCGGAAATCCGTCGTCACAGTGTTCGTCCCATTGTTTTAGGTTCATCCCAGTGTCCCGATGGAGCAGAAACTCATTCGTGGACTGATGCTTTCCCACAACAGCATTAAACATGAGTAAGACCTCAAACGATTTCAATAATTATCCAGGTGGTCAATCTTCTGTCTTACAGGTCATGACCGCAAATGTTATGAAATTCCTCAAGATATGGTGTAAAAAAGGGAAAGAATTTTGATATCGGGATCTCTGAATGATTGTTTTAAGAAAGGTACAGGCATGAATTCACTTTATGTACCTCAGGAAATGTGTTGTCAATGTAAACCTTGCTCAAACTTTCAATTTTCTGCGACAGGAACCGAGAAATTTCGTGTGAAACTTACAAAGGTGTTTCTCTCTGATGGTACTGAAATTGACGATGATAACGTTCTGATGAGTCATCCTGAAGGGAGTATTCTCCATTTGTTGTCAGGTCCAGTTATACGGTCTGTGAGTACTAATTTTTCTCTTCCTCTGTATAAAATTTTTTGCTCACATTAGTGTTGGTGAAATTAGTTCTTCGCAGCTCCTAGAACAAATGAGGGCGAGCGTGCACGTATTTTTTCATTCCTTTTTTTTATTTCATCTTTAATACCAGAATGAACAGGTAAAAGGTATTTTAGTTCCTCTAACAACTATCAGTAACTGCACAGGTTAATACATTTTACCGCAGACCTCTGAATTCTTTCCATTACAATTCAGGAAAGGAGATATAGGGGGGTGCAAAGGAAGCTTGAGTGTCCCCATTTTTAAAATAGTACTTTAATTGTTAGCGAATCTTGACATCTGGAGGAAATTTGGGGTAATATCAAGTGGAAAAAGTTGCAGGAGAAATTGTAATATAAGGCAAACTAAAATTGTAGTGAGGCAACTGTGGATTTATCACGAAATGTTTACACCGGCAAGGTTTGTTTGAAAGATAACCTGCAAAACCCTCCTGCACATTTTCTACCTTTTGTGCTGGGTTACATCCCAGTGCGGTTAGCGCCACCCCCCACTTTTTGTGAGCCGTTCCTGCTCTTGTAATTAAATAGAAACATGTGTATCAATAAAACCTTAGCTTAAATTCAATCATATTCCTTGAGAATAGGAACAAGAGGGAACGGTTTTTCCAGATTGTCAAAAAGCCAAAAATGTAACTTTTAAATGACAAACTGTCCTTATTATAATCAGTGGCGTAGCTAGGGTTAGATACTTTAGTCCTGCTATTCGGAAGTGGACAGGGGGTCTGGGGGCATGCTACCCAGGGAAATTTTTTAAATTTACAATCCCAAAATGGCCATTTCCTGCAATTTCAGAGTGAAATACTGTATCTCATAAATGGAGCATATAAACACTGTTTGTTAAAAAGAAACTAAAAGTTTTTTTAAAGGTACTGCCAAAATAATTTCAGAATTAGCTGCAAGTTTAAATATTGTGATCACATACATACTCTATCAACCACAGTATTTCATCCTTAATTCAATATTGCAATTTTTCAAACACATGAAGGTGGTTAAGTCACTTAAGTGGCTAATTCAGCCTAATTATATTGTTCATATTTAATGGTTTCTTAGGACAAGTTGAAATTGATGACAAAATCATTAACATAAATTTTAATACAGCTGTTTTGCCCAATGTCAGGGCTCATCAGCATGCCTAGGAAACATGAATTTCAGTTGCAGGTAAATTCATGATTCTGACATGGACAGCCTACAAAAAGTAGCCTAGAATTATGAACAGTCTGGTTTTAAGGTGCCAGATTCTCACCCTCACACCTCTTAAAGCCTTAAGAGGAGTTTGGTTAGAAACGGGAGACAATATGGTTGCTAGTCATTCATCCCCCATAGAGTTTCTTAAGTAAGTTTTGACTTGCTTCAAACATGAAAAAGATCTTTCAGCTAATGCACTAGAAACAGCCATGACTGCATTGAATTTAAGTAACTAATTAACAAATTCTGGAATACATTGCAGAATATTAATGTGGTAAATATATTCTAAAAGCTCCATGGGGTTTTCTTTAACAAAATCATGATCTTGGTAAACAAAAACCAGTTGACTCACAAGCTTAGGGATGTCAAAAAGAAGGCCATATTTATTTTTAAGTTGTTGAATTTTATCATTAGGGGCACTTTCCTTCCACTGTATAAAGACTTTAGGATTGGAAAAATCAGGGAATGAAAAACTTTCTGCATCATTAAATCTTTCACAAAGCATGCCAACAATACAATCAATAACCTCACAGTACAGTTGCTTGTAATTTATATTTCTCTCAGATCTTCTGGTTGGGGTACCAGCTCTATTTTCAGCTGCAGAATAACAATCACTAAAAGCAGTATCATTTTGAAGAATATTATCAAGAAAATCGACAAAATTTTGGATCTTTTTTATGCCATAAGAAAAATCAGTGGACCTATTCTGAAGGGTACAAAGAATAGAAGACTGCTGTAAAATTTTATAATAGAGTTCCAGAACAAAATAGAAAATAAAGGATTCCAGGTAGTGGAGTAAACCATCAGTTTGAGTAACAGTTTCATCTGTCCAATTGCGAGGATTTTCACTAATCTCTGTAAGGGTAGCTACTAAAGAGTCAAAGTTATCGAAAATAGCAGAAATGGCACAAGATTTATAATACCATTTGGTTTCACCAGGATTAGGAATATCAATACCATGCTGTCATGATAATTTAACTTAAGATTAGCATTTCTTTCAGGACTAGATCCGCCAAAGGTACAAAAGGCTAAAATATTAGCAAAAAAAATCTTAACAGCTTTAATATTAAGGGCAGATTGACACAAAACTAAATTAAGTCGATAAGCAGCACAGTGAAAGAAAAAGGGATAAGGGTAAACCTGTCGTAAAATAGCTTGTAGCCCATTAAGATGGCCACTCATTACAGATGCACCATCATAAGTTTGCATAACAAGTTTGGACTTTATAGATTCTCCATACTTATCAAGAATTCCCTTCACAATATCACCAATAGCTTGTGCACTTCTGTCAGAACTAACATTTCTAAATTTGAGGAATCTTTCAACAACTTGGCTCCCCTATCCAACTGAATAATAGCACTAAGATGAGCTTTCTTAGAAATATCAGTAGTTTCATCAACTTGGATACTAATTTGGGGATTAATTTGGTCCTGAATAACAGAATCTATACATCCTATTAAATCATTTTGCACATCAGGGAAACACCAGTAAATACCCCCTCATGATCAGGTTTCTCTGACTTCTTAAGCCTTCCATGCAGGCGACGATCAAATACGGAGTCTAGTTTGCCAAAACAATTCAATAGCTCACGATAATTTCCTTGATTAAGACTGCCACTTGACTCATCACGCCCCCTAAATGCCAACTCTTGCTTGGCTAGAAACAAGACAGCTTCCCCAATATTTTTCAACATTTCCCGGTTTTGCCTAACCTCTTCATTGTACCTCTCTACTGCGTCTCGCCTTGCCCTTGAAAACAAAAGATCGACACTTTCCTGGGAATCAAAGACTTTCCACGATTTATAAGCCTCCATGTGCGATTTAGCTTTCTCGTGTTTTTTGCAGTCGTTCGTTTAACTATGCATGTTTGTGTAGCCGGTTAATACCCAAGGAGAAAACTTACCCGGTCGAAATAGAAGACACGGCCAGCAAAACAAACCGTTCTTTCTCTTACTCCCACACAACCAATCCCGCGTAGGGTACCACGACTCTTGAAACCTTCTAACCGTCCTGCCCATTGTAGTTTGAAGGGAAAGCTTCGGTGTAGGTCGTGGCATACGAGCTATTTCCTTCTGCTCAGCGACACCTCGCGTAGAAAACGGTCTTTCTAAGAGCTCTTGAACAAAATCCCGGCCGCCAGAGCTTCCACACGATTCGCTTGATGGAGTTGGGTGACTTGGTTCAATTTCTATATTCATGAGACGATAAAATATAAAGCCTTCTATCTGAACTCTGAATACTAAACAGCTCTGAATTACTCAGTCCTGGAAGTCCTACAATTGCTAATGAGCAGGACTTTTGCAGGAAATTCGGCGGGTTGGGGGGTGCTATTCAGCCAAAAAAATGCGTTCAAATTGTCCTGGAACTCCTGCATTGCAATTATTGCAGGACGTTTGCAGAAAATGCGACTTAGGTGTGGTGTTATTTAGCCAATGAAAAGCGTTCAAATTATTCTGGAATTCCTGCTCCATGCTAAAGGCAGGAAACCGTAAAATATGGCAAGCCATACCTGACAAAAGAGAGAGACAGGAATGAACTGGAAAACAATTGCCGAGTTCCTTGGTGTGTCTGAACGAACCCTTCACTGAAGAAGAATCGAGTATGGCATCGAGTCCAACTTCACAGAGATATCTGACAGTGATTTGGATGACCAAATTAAAGAGATACTCTACCTGACCCCATACAGTAGTGAATGCTGCGTAAGAGGAAGTTTAAAAGGAAGGAATATCAATGTTCAGAGGTCAAGAGTGAGAGGAAGTCTCAGCAGGGTTGATGCAATTGATAGAAGAATGAAAAAAGGTATGCAATCTGTCACCAAGTATATAATATCCCTTGTCCT
This sequence comes from Heliopora coerulea, assembly GCA_030142905.1. Taxonomy (NCBI): domain Eukaryota; kingdom Metazoa; phylum Cnidaria; class Anthozoa; order Scleralcyonacea; family Helioporidae; genus Heliopora; species Heliopora coerulea. Next base: position 931,345 of record JASJOG010000122.1, on the reverse strand, counting down.
AATTACTTGTGGCACATTGACTCCAACCACAAGCTGATATGGAGGTTTGTCATACATGGCTGTATAGATGGCTTTAGTCGAACAGTTATTTATCTTACATGCTGTACCAACAACGGAACTGCAACTGTTCTGGATTTGTTTGAAAGTGGAGTTCAGGAATTTGGTTTACCTTCCAGAGTGCTAGGTGATCATGGGGTGGAAAATGTGGATGTAGCAAGATTTATTATAATTGCCAGCAGAGGTGCAAATAGAGGAAGTTTTATTGCTGGAAGGAGCGTTCACGACCAGCCTATGGAGCAATTGTGGACAGAAGTCAACAGAATATTGTCTGTCCTTTATAAAGATGTCTTTGAGTTCCTCCAAGAGAGAATGTTGCTTGATTCCCAAAATAAAGTGCATTTATTTGCTCTTCATTTTGTTTATCTTCCACATATAAATGCCTCTTTGCAAGAATTCAAATGTCAGTGGAATCACCATTGTTTGAGGACAGCTGACCATTAATGTTATGGCAAACAAATATGATAAATATTCCAGATGATTCACCTCTGATTAGCTTTGATGAATGTGGAATTGACTATAATGGCCCAGTACCCAATGTTGTCATTGATAATAATGTCATTGTACCTGATTCAGAGGTGAAGATTACAGAAGACCAGGTGAGGCATTTAGAAAGCCATGCTAACCCCCTTGCTGATGATGAAAATCATGGCATTGACCATGAGTAATGGTCAATGCCATGATTTTCATGGCATTGTCAACCATGAGTAAATTTAAGAACTGTAGCATGTCAAGTACATGCTTTTGACCACATACGAGTCTTATATGGAGCTGGCAGAGGAGTTCACTAATGTGATGAGAGAACAGCAGGCATGGTCATTTGATCTTGTTTGATTCCAAGTGTGAAATACACTTTATTCACATGTGACCTACTGAAACTGAGTTTACATTTACTAATTAAGCGTTGTGTTCCAGTACATTGTTATTTATTATCTTACTATCAGAAAGCCGAGGCCAAAATTAAATATATGACTACCATACTTTTATTTTTATAAGAATATGTTTCCTATACACACCATAGTTTAAAAATGTACAACTACATACTTCTGAAAGCATGACCCTGTTCTTGTATTTGATCAAAAAACGTTTGGGTGGATGTAGTTTAACTTGATAGTAGTTTTGCATGACAAAATTGGTATATTTCCTAATTAAAATTGTATGTATATAATGTAGTTCATAGTTGTCTGGGCTTATTTTTGGGTGGTGTTTTATAATTGAAAGGATTTTAAAAGACATGGGTATTATTCTTGGAGGCTTCTGGTATCACATTACTGTATTACTGATAGGTTGGAGTGTCTATCACAAGTTAAATGGACAGATAGAAGAATTCAGACAACTAATAAACTTGCTGCCCTCAAAACAAGTATTCTGAAGGTGGGAATATAAAGTTCATATGTCCAAGAGGCCATGTTATCTTAAATATATTATGAGTTTATTGAAATTCTGTGTTATTGTTAAATTCATGATGATATTGTCACACTAACACAAAGATAAAAGTAATACCTTGATCACTTATATTAAATTGTCATTAAAGAATATGAATATACAACCAATTAATCAACCCTGCTGAGACTTTCTCTCACTCTTGACCTCTGAACATTAATATTCCTTCCTTTTATACTTCCTCTTACGCAGCATTCACTACTGTATGGGGTCAGGTAGAGTATCTCTTTAATTTGGTCATCCAAATCACTGTCAGATATCTCTGTGAAGTTGGACTCGATGCCATACTCGATTCTTCTTCAGTGAAGGGTTCGTTCAGACACACCAAGGAACTCGGCAATTGTTTTCCAGTTCATTCCTGTCTCTCTCAATAATTCCATCGGAGCTTTAGTTATAATAAAAGCTGGTCTTCCTCCAGTACTAGGCAGGACAAAAGTGACTTCCCTTTTTTCCTGGACAGAGGACATTTCCACGACTTCTGAAACCTTTCCAGCTCTTTTTCCCTACCAGAAATTAGACTTTTGAGCAGTGCACCTAACGAAGCGCGGAGCCTTCTGTCTGCTCTTGTTGGCTCTGGGACTAGTTGTAATTTACAGTCGCAGAAATAGCTGCCAAAATTGAGATGTAGTTATCAAGCTTGTTTGTACAGTGATCCATAGAAATAGGGTCACTGATCGTCAACGAACGCTGAATCTGGTTAAACATTGTGTTAACAGATTTGAGAAAGACTCTCAGCTCCTCATGACCAAGTAAAGATGACGCCATGTTCGTTTAACTACAAACGACCGCTGACCAGACATACAGTCGGACATCTCGCCTTACGATTATTTTTCTCGACATACGATTACTTTTCTGAAAATACAAAATAAAACAAATTCCGAAAATAGACATCTTGTGTTCTTGATATTCAAGTTAAAAAACAAGAGTGTACAGACAGAGTCGGTGATATTTCGTCTTTATTCCAAAGACATTGTCAAACCAATGAGGCTACAAGCAAGCGGTGATCTATATGTATAGCTATTTACAGACGCAGCGGAAGTATACAATTACAGGATGGTGTAAGCAAATGTGATGGTCTAATGGCTCTAGAACAATGACAGTTTTTTACAAGCTTTAAGACCACTGTTGAGTTGTGGCATATTACGTTTTATCAATAGTGATTCTAGGATAAGGAGTTGATTAGGATTGTTATTATTACAACGATATAAGATTTTAGTATTAGTTGGAATTAGATTACAAGGATTGCAAAGTAAGTCAGTGAAGTCCTCCTCAGATTCAATGTCAGGAAATGATGAAAGGCGAGAGATGAAGTTTGCGTCTGGACAGTCTAGGGCCCCGTCCACACGTATACGGATTCGTTTGAAAACGCAAACATATTTTTCCGTTTTCAAAAAAATTCGCGTCCACACGTAGCGCATCTAAATCGTTTTCGACCGTCCACACGAATACGCTAAAACGACCGAAAACGCTAGAATCACTTACTGAGTATGCGCTATTATATATTATTATATTTCACTCCTCTGGGCCAACTATGTCGTTGATGAAACTAACCCACCAAGCACTTGTTCGTCCAGGTCTAACCCAGAATCGTCGAGATCGTGCTTGACGCCTTCTGTTTAAGCGTTTTACGGTCCCAATTTTTGCGACTGGCAATGAAAGAAGCCTGATTATGTTCATTCACTTCCTTGTATAATCAGCCTGAAAACTTAACATCGCAATATTTAACTGAACATATGCGATAAGGCTTGAAATAAGCCCGATTAATACCGAAAATAACAGCTTGTCTGTCCGCCATTTTTAATTTACCAATGCACCGATGCACGTGGATGGACTGGATTCGACACTATTACGTCATCGTTTTCAATAGGTTCCGTTTTCATACGTCCACACGAAAACGCTAGCGTTGCGTTTTCAGAAGTTTCCACTCTGGACACCGTTTTCAAAAGGTTGCGTTTTCGGTGAGCGTATTCGCCGGATACGTGTGGACGGAAGGCGAATCCGCAAAGAAAACGTTGCGTTTTCAAACGAATTCGTATACGTGTGGACGGGGCCTAGGAGATGTTGAGATATGGCACTAGAGTTATTGTAATTGGTAGCGTGCTGTGTTAGTCGAGATTGTCTGTTACGTTCAGTTTTGCCTATGTACGTTTGGCCACAGCCAGGACATTTAAATTCATAAACAACGTTAGCTTTAGAAAGTTCCGGAATTTTATCCTTTTTGGGACAGAAAAATGACGTTTTCTTGGTTTGATAAATCACGATTGGTTTAATGGGAATTTTCAAACTGCGACGGATTTTGCGAATGACGTTGAAAACTAGATTTTCACCTTGTTTTCCAAGATATGGTATTCTGAAATAAATTTTTGGCGAATCATTGTCGGCAATATGTTCCGTTGAATTAGTGTTAGATATAACCTTGTTTTTGAGTTTGTGAATCAAAAAGTTCCGGACTTTTAGAGAAAAACCGTTCCATGACATAAAAGATTTTAACGTACGAACTTGGTTATCAAATAATGTTTGATTAGAGCAGATCTTAAACGCGCGAAAGAATAAAGAGTTTATCCAAGTGGTTTTGCGGTTGAAAGGTTCAAAACTAGAAAAATGCGTGTACTGGCCTGTGTGAGTTGTTTTTCGGAAAATATCAAGGCCGTCATCGGTAATCTTGAGATCGAGAAAGTGAACATGTGAGTCAGAAAAATCGTCAAACGTAAATTTAAGATTTTTATCAAAACTGTTAAATTTTGAAAGAACATGAGGAATATCAGAAGGCCGGATGAGAACCAAGGTGTCATCGACATAACGACGATAAAACTTAATGACACCTGAATTAATCAGATCTGAAACAATGACATTTTCAAATTCGGTGAGAATTATGTTTGCTAGAACCGGTCCTAGCAAAGACCCCATAGAAACGCCATCGAGTTGTTCATACAGAGTTCCATTGCATGAAAATATAGTTTTAGTGCATGATTCAAGAATAAGTTTTTTGAGAGTTGACTTCCGGAGTGTAGTATCAATTAGATTTTGTTTGTAGACGCGATCTAAGATTATGTTAATTGTTCTACGCAAAGGCACGTTAGTAAAAAGAGACTCGACATCGAAGGAGACAAATTTATAACCTTGGGAAATTAGATCTTTTGGTATAGATTTAATTGCTTCGGCAGCATCGAAAGAGTCTCGCAGTGAAAATTGATTAAGAGTAATGGGATTTAAAAGGCTGGCAATAAATTTTCCTACGTTGTAATGTGGCGTGTTCGTAGTGTCGATAATCGGTCGAAACTTAGGTAGTGAGTCGAATTGTTTGTGTGTTTTAGGTAATCCATGTGCTCTAGCGAAGTGTGCGTGATTCGGTCTCAAAAAAGCATGTTCAGTTACGTTGATCTCACCACGGTTGAGGAGTTTGCATAAGTAGGATTGTAAGGTAGAGAGTCTGGTGGAAGTAAGGTCCTTGGAAACACGTTTAAATTTCTGAGGATCATCAAACAAAGAGTTAAGAGAGAGTGTACGTAATCAGAGCGGTTTAACAAGACAATACCATTGCCTTTGTCAGGTTTGAGAATAGCGAAGTCAGTATTGAGTTTCTTAAGTATACGGATACGCTTACTATGCGTATCTGTATACTTAAGAAACTCAATACTGACTTCGCTATTCTCAAACCTGACAAAGGCAATGGTATTGTCTTGTTAAACCGCTCTGATTACGTACACTCTCTCTTAACTCTTTGTTTGATGATCCTCAGAAATTTAAACGTGTTTCCAAGGACCTTACTTCCACCAGACTCTCTACCTTACAATCCTACTTATGCAAACTCCTCAACCGTGGTGAGATCAACGTAACTGAACATGCTTTTTTGAGACCGAATCACGCACACTTCGCTAGAGCACATGGATTACCTAAAACACACAAACAATTCGACTCACTACCTAAGTTTCGACCGATTATCGACACTACGAACACGCCACATTACAACGTAGGAAAATTTATTGCCAGCCTTTTAAATCCCATTACTCTTAATCAATTTTCACTGCGAGACTCTTTCGATGCTGCCGAAGCAATTAAATCTATACCAAAAGATCTAATTTCCCAAGGTTATAAATTTGTCTCCTTCGATGTCGAGTCTCTTTTTACTAACGTGCCTTTGCGTAGAACAATTAACATAATCTTAGATCGCGTCTACAAACAAAATCTAATTGATACTACACTCCGGAAGTCAACTCTCAAAAAACTTATTCTTGAATCATGCACTAAAACTATATTTTCATGCAATGGAACTCTGTATGAACAACTCGATGGCGTTTCTATGGGGTCTTTGCTAGGACCGGTTCTAGCAAACATAATTCTCACCGAATTTGAAAATGTCATTGTTTCAGATCTGATTAATTCAGGTGTCATTAAGTTTTATCGTCGTTATGTCGATGACACCTTGGTTCTCATCCGGCCTTCTGATATTCCTCATGTTCTTTCAAAATTTAACAGTTTTGATAAAAATCTTAAATTTACGTTTGACGATTTTTCTGACTCACATGTTCACTTTCTCGATCTCAAGATTACCGATGACGGCCTTGATATTTTCCGAAAAACAACTCACACAGGCCAGTACACGCATTTTTCTAGTTTTGAACCTTTCAACCGCAAAACCACTTGGATAAACTCTTTATTCTTTCGCGCGTTTAAGATCTGCTCTAATCAAACATTATTTGATAACCAAGTTCGTACGTTAAAATCTTTTATGTCATGGAACGGTTTTTCTCTAAAAGTCCGGAACTTTTTGATTCACAAACTCAAAAACAAGGTTATATCTAACACTAATTCAACGGAACATATTGCCGACAATGATTCGCCAAAAATTTATTTCAGAATACCATATCTTGGAAAACAAGGTGAAAATCTAGTTTTCAACGTCATTCGCAAAATCCGTCGCAGTTTGAAAATTCCCATTAAACCAATCGTGATTTATCAAACCAAGAAAACGTCATTTTTCTGTCCCAAAAAGGATAAAATTCCGGAACTTTCTAAAGCTAACGTTGTTTATGAATTTAAATGTCCTGGCTGTGGCCAAACGTACATAGGCAAAACTGAACGTAACAGACAATCTCGACTAACACAGCACGCTACCAATTACAATAACTCTAGTGCCATATCTCAACATCTCCTAGACTGTCCAGACGCAAACTTCATCTCTCGCCTTTCATCATTTCCTGACATTGAATCTGAGGAGGACTTCACTGACTTACTTTGCAATCCTTGTAATCTAATTCCAACTAATACTAAAATCTTATATCGTTGTAATAATAACAATCCTAATCAACTCCTTATCCTAGAATCACTATTGATAAAACGTAATATGCCACAACTCAACAGTGGTCTTAAAGCTTGTAAAAAACTGTCATTGTTCTAGAGCCATTAGACCATCACATTTGCTTACACCATCCTGTAATTGTATACTTCCGCTGCGTCTGTAAATAGCTATACATATAGATCACCGCTTGCTTGTAGCCTCATTGGTTTGACAATGTCTTTGGAATAAAGACGAAATATCACCGACTCTGTCTGTACATTCTTGTTTTTTAACTTGAATATCAAGAACACAAGATGTCTATTTTCGGAATTTGTTTTATTTTGTATTTTCTTAAGTTGTCTGCTTGCCGTGGTTATTACTTTTCTCGAGTAGTGAATTAAAACTCGATACACTTTTGTCAGGTATGGCTTGCCATATTAAGACCCATGATTCGTACTTATTCCAGCGCTCAGGTTAGCTGAACGTAGCCTCATTGCGGGCTTTAAGCAGGCTGAAAAAATCGGTTTCCGTAAATTTGATGAGACGTTTGGGACAAAATAAAATTTCAATCGCAGTTTTTAAAATTTTCAGATTGGAAAAATTTTAAGTCATGCTGAGCATGACAAGCATGACCGCTAGCTACGCCGTTGATTATAATTGGAATATGAAAAAGTTAACTGTAAGCCAAAAGTCGTCCTAAAGAAGTGGCAATTAAAAGTTAAGCAGAGAAAATGCCGAGATTCGGGTATTCTCATCCTAACTCAAACTTTCGAACCGGCACTGTCCATGTGAGCAACCAGAGATAAACAATGTGATCAACGGAAAAAAAGATTAAAAAAAAGACAACTCAGATAATGCAAATTTCAACTTCATGCTTAACGACAATTGAAGAGAAGTCCAAGGGTAAGAAAGTAATAAATTTAGAAGAAATTCAGACAAAAAATTCAAGGAAAAGAATCCCATGGTACTATAGGCAGGGGCGGAGATATAGGGGGGCAAGGGAGGCTTGAGCCCCCCCCCACTTTTAAAGTTGGGGGGCAGAGCCCCCCATTTCTGCCAAAAACCCCAAAATTTGTACTTTCATATTTTATGAATCTTTACATCTGGAGGAAATGTGGTGTAACATCAAGTGGAAAAATGTCGTCGACTAAAGTGTAATAATTGCTCAATAAAACTAAAACTGTGGAGAGGCGATTAGACCTTAATTCAGTTGCAAAAGAATTTGTGCATTTGTATGACGAAGGGGTTAAGTACTTTGGACGTTTTGATGTTTAAATTGTGCATGTAATACACTTAGGGCCTCCGTCACCGTTTTTTGTGCGAGTTTCTGTTGTATTTCAAAGCTTCATAATAAAAAAAAAAATTGTAAGATATGTAGACATGTGGTTGCATGATCTAAAAATCAAAAAGGTTTCCTAAAATTTATGAAAGCCATACAGCTTTACGACACTTGTTGGAACAATATTTTGCAAAACTGTTCAGCAAGTTATTTGCCTTCCATGGTAAGTTACATCCTATAGCCATTAGCCCCCACTTTTTGGGGGCTGTCTCTGTCCTTGATAGGTCTCTAATCTTGAATCCGGAACGCAATAAAAAACCCCAAAAAACTCCAAAGCGTACACCAATCGGCAACAGATTCACAACAACAAAAATGTATTTAAAACTGCTGGACGTAATATATAAGGATTTTCTTAATATTTTTCCTTCCAAATCCTGCAACACTTATAGCAAGGGTTACTTTTAACGGCTTAACAAATCCATTTTCACAGTTAAATTAATGAATGCGCGAATTAAGGAATGTATCATTTGCCGGTTTTCCAGTTATATGCATGCGCTTCTCACTCAATTCGTTTTAAAGCAAGATTTTTTTATTACATGGCGAAGCATTCTTTCTCAAAAATGGAACATCCACATGGTTTAATTTATCGAACGGTCCAAATCCTGCAGTACGAAGGGTTCTAGGGTGACTTTTTATGACACTTTTTTTTTATCTCTGAAAGTTCATTGGAAATCTTAGAGAGGTGTTATGTTGAAGATTTATGTTGTTATCTACTGGCACATGATTTCTGTGGTAAATATGAAACGAATTGCCAAAATTGCTTAATTTATATCGTTTTAATCATAAATCCGCCTACGCAGGCACCAAGACGATTTTTCTGAGTTACAGCGAGACAAGGTCGTATATTATTAAGGCTGTTTTTCAATTCAGCATTCCATCCTCGAGAAAACATTTGGTACAGACGTCATTTTTTCCGCATTGGTTGGTCGTTGGAGAAATTGGTCCGGTCCTTGTGGAAGATGGAAAATTTCAACGTCCAGCGGCCACTTCGTTGGCGACACAAAACAGTAACCAATCATTTAGCAAGGTTAAATTACGTGATTATTGTCGGCTATCAATGGATTGGGAAAAGTTTGGGTATTTAACATTTTGAACATATCTCTGCGTTCGTGTATATCGGAGGAGTTGGATGCTATAGAAGTTGTTGCTGGTCGAGAGTTTAACGTGTCAAGATGACAGTGATGTTGGAGAAGGTAAAATAGACTGTGAACAACTAATCGAGCTTGTTAGAAGTTATCCAGTCCTTTGGAATACACAACTTCGGGGTTACAAATTGACAAAAAAACAAAAAAGTAAAAAAAAACAAAATAAAAAACCAACAAAAAAATCAAAAACAAAAGACAAAAAAACAAAAACAATCAAAACAACACTCTACGGCTAGAATCAAATTGCTTCACTATTAGCTGCAGATGGTAAGTTTATCAAATTTTTTCGCTATATATTCCCTTATGTAACAGCGAAATTTGGTGTTTATCAATTCAAAATTTGTTAATAAGAAAGTAATAACACTGAAATTTTAAGTTTATTGATGGATACTCCCTTAACACTTACACTTACTAACAAGTTGTTAAATTAAGTGTTATTAGCTCAGTGGAGTCACATTTTAAGCAAGGTGCGGGATCTTTATTGGTATCGCCAAAACAAAATAAAGAAACTAAGGTTTACGAATGTTCAGCTGTACCAAGAAGTTCGTCTGAGACTAGGTTTTCTTCTTGGTGACCAGCTTCGTTTCCTCTGCTCGTCAGCTCTATTTGGCTCCTCTTCTTTTTGGGAAAAGGATTGTCTCATTTTTACACTTTTGGTGGGTAATTTTAGTTGACACTGATTGACAGTAGAAGTTGACCAATCAGATACATTCTGACCAAGTCTTTCGCTCTTCCAGGTGAAGGCGTTGTTTGGAATGTGACATAATCATCAAAGATATTTGAAAAAAGATTTTTCGATACTAAAGGGATATAGTTCTTTGGAAAATTAAGATAGTGAAGTCGGAATGAAACGATTCTTATCCTAGTTATGTTATTTCACAGTTTCATGTCGTATTTCTAGCTCAGAATAGTAATTATGTCATACCTGGAATTCAGTAAAGTACCTAATTAATATATGCAAGACTAATACAAACCTGAGCAAGGATTAAACAATATCAACTTGCACCTTGACCGTAAATCTGAGAACACAAACAAAAACCTTTTAAACCGGATCGGTAACATTGTTCATGAAATTTTCAAAAGGATTGGTTGTGGTGCTGTGAATTATGTTAATCTTTTCACGCTAGTATTCCCTTGGTAATAGATACTTGCAGTGTTCGGCTGTGTTCTTCGTTTGATAGTTGTTATCATCTTTGGGACTTATTTTACGTGTTCACCGACAATCGTAGTAACTTATTGACTCTACAGATAATGAATCGGCCCATAAAACTACATGGTTAACTTCCGCAGCGGAATAACGGCTTCACAAGGATTGACTGTAAATTTTCATTCCGTGGAGTATTTCGTTCGCTGAAGACATCGATGCATGTAAATTAAATAAACTGTTTTTACTTATAATCGTGTTTCTATTTGATAGTTATTTTGTCAATACCTAAATGTAAACATATCGGTAGAAAAATTTTAGACAACCAGTATTTTGGTCGGTGCACAGAAAAAATTTCAATACAATGAAAAAATGTCATTGCATGAATGTTTTGGTCGATACGCAGCAATTCCTTACGAATTCCTACTATTTTTATCCATGCTTTGTCGGCTTGAAGAAATAGGAAAGCATGTTCTGAGTGTCTTGTGGAGCTTTGGTGCAAATAACAATTTCATATTTTCCTAGCTGCGGTGCAAGCTTGCAAATACTAATCACTGTCAGTGGCGGATTAACCAGTAGGCACTATAGGCACGTGCCTAGGGCCCACGAAGATGTTTGTCTATCTGGCTATGTTTTATTTTTTTATTTACGAAGTACTAACAAATTTATTCTTGAGGGATTCGTACTTTATAACTTGCAAGTCTTTCATGCGTTTTAACTGGGGTAAACTATTTCAAGTAAAGACTATAAGAGTATTCAAACAAAGCTCAAAGGAATGAAAGGATTGATAATGCATTTCCGAGAGAAATACAAAAGAAAGACTGATTTCCGAATAACTAAGCATAACCTTTTGCGATTTTTCGAACGTTGACTAAAACAGGACGCAGTACTTTTGATCGACGGTCAAATAATACGTCCAAATGACTCAATTCTTAATTCTATTCTTTCTGTTATTAATTATTATAAATTCCGTTCTTCTATTATTTCACTCTGGCTAACGCCAGACGATTTTACTCGTCCAAGGGACAGTTAAGTATTTCACTATCATTATGCTAATATATATATATATATATATATATATGTTATGATTTTGTTCTCCGGATTTGTGTTTTGGTGAGTCGAGCTTTCGACTTGGTCCTTCAAGTCTTCGTCAGGTTATGGTGAGGTGTTTGCACGTGGTTTGTTTCTATCAGCTTGGTCCATGAGTCTTTGCGCGTGTAGGCGTTCCGAGCGTCTGATGGGTGGATTGGGCTGTCGGCTGTTCTCATCGGTGGATTCTGATGAATTGAAGTGATTGGTTGGTTCATGGATAGTAGGCTGTGATGTGATGTTAGTAGGGTGTTCTGACATATTAGTGTAGGTTTTGCGGTCTTCGTTTCGGATTTTGAATCGGAGCTGGTGGTATGCTGCGGGAATGTCGATGTGTCTGTTAATTGCGGGTTTGTCGAGGCTGTGCCATGCTTCCTTAAATTCGCGTGCGTGTCTTGTGTTTGCTTGTCCTAGTACTTTTGTGTTGGCCCAATGGAATCTGTGGTCTGTAATGAATGTAATGCACACGTCCAAAATACAGACCACAGATTCCATTGGGCCAACACAAAAGTACTAGGACAAGCAAACACAAGACACGCACGCGAATTTAAGGAAGCATGGCACAGCCTCGACAAACCCGCAATTAACAGACACATCGACATTCCCGCAGCATACCACCAGCTCCGATTCAAAATCCGAAACGAAGACCGCAAAACCTACACTAATACGTCAGAACACCCTACTAACATCACATCACAGCCTACTATCCATGAACCAACCAATCACTTCAATTCATCAGAATCCACCGATGAGAACAGCCGACAGCCCAATCCACCCATCAGACGCTCGGAACGCCTACACGCGCAAAGACTCATGGACCAAGCTGATAGAAACAAACCACGTGCAAACACCTCACCATAACCTGACGAAGACTTGAAGGACCAAGTCGAAAGCTCGACTCACCAAAACACAAATCCGGAGAACAAAATCAAAACATTACTATGCCTGGATTACAAGTATTCAATTCATATATATATATATATATATATTTATGTAAATGTTTTTAAACAAAGACCATAACAGAAAAATGCACAAACATGTTGAAAGGTATGAGACTGAAAAAACTGCGTAGGTGAGCCGTGACTGACACTAATCGATTCATCTGGCGCCCATATTGCCTTTCTTCTTTTTTCCCACTTGATGATAGGAACTGGCTATTTGGCTTACTGTGAAATTGATCCATAAAGACGTAAAATGCATTATGAACTGAAAATGCATTATGCATGATCTTTACATTTTCCGCACGATTATTATCTTTCACTAATCTTGCTCCGTATTGAAACGTATCAAGGACTAGTAGAGCTCAACCATGGGTCAGTCGTGTTTGTTGCCACCCTCATTCCTATCTATAGAATTGGAGTTGATGATTTCAATCCCAGTTAATGATATAATCAGTTCTTTTGCCATAAAGAAAATACACATAGTAAAACTGTAGAATGAACATCGTTGCGCTGTAATTCGACCTTCTTATGGGTAATATTACTAATATTCACTAATGTATGTGTTACTAGGGGCAGACTAGTACCGTAGCATTGTTTTGCTTGTTAAGACTGTTCTTGACTTCTTGTATAACTTTACCGATTCATTCATGTAATTGCTGTTCACATTCAATATAGCTGTAAAAATCTCATCAATGACATTTAAAGCTGAAGTGCTAAAAAGAGAGCGAATCGAGCAGGGATCTACACGGCCCATGAAATTGCCCTGTGACTAGGGCCCACGAATGTTTTAATCCGCCACTGACCACTGTGAACAACTAGTCGTAGAAAAATCCTTGAATGTTATTTTCCCATACTTTTAGCTATGTATTATAACATCGATATTTCCATGCGAGGCTTAGAGAATCTTCACCGTCTGGGTTTTAATCGCAAGAACACAGATTACGAATACCTTTGTAAAGAGTCTTCTGAAGGACATTGATCTGTGTAACACACTTTCAGATTGCAAGGTATACAATCCCATGAAAAACCTTCGAAGAGTTATGTTAAGAATATCGACCCAACTACGGTGGTGGAGGCGAGAAGAAAAGATCCTTGTTCAGAGGTTACTTCACACTTTGACTTATCAACATTATGCTTTTTATTAAAATTATTATAGACTAGCAGGTGTAAGATGGTATACATATTTATTAGCCACCTATTGTACTGAGAAGTGATGTTTCGATTGATTGATTCTTTCCAAAGTATGTCATTGGTTTCCAGATACTTATAGAGTTGGTTTTATAATAGTTTTTGGGAGATCTTTTCAACTGCAGAAAATAAGGAGATAGGTCAATAGTTCGAACATTCCAATTTGTTTCCTGTCTTGTATACAGATGATATAATTGAAGCTTTTAAGTAGTCCGGGAAAACGCCTGTTAATAATGCCAGGTTAAGAACTCTGGTAAGAGAAGAGGGAATGATGTCAGTGGAATCCTTGAATATCTTGGGAGGAATCTTATCGTGTCCATATGCCTGGTAAGGTATCGTTGTCAGGTAGATTATAGGCCAGTTATAGGCCTATCTCACTAAAGTAAATGCTATATCAAAAAGTCTAGTAATGCTGTTTCCATTAATGTTTAGTCGAGTTATATTAATCGTTTCTGATCTCTTATTCGTCAACTTGTTGAAAGTATTCCACATTTCCTTCGGACTTTTTACGTATCTTTTTTGCCTATTGATATAATGTTGAACTTTAGTTCTTTTAATCAATTTGTATAAGTCATTTAGCTCGTTTATAGGCATTGTGTGTATGTTGAGATCCAGTTTTCACGGCTTTTTTGTCTTGAGGAAATCTCTTTGGAAGATGCTTTCTTTATTGTATCAGTTATCCTAAAAGCATACTCACCACTTACCTTTCGACTTAATTGCGGCGCATACATGTCTCGTATTCATAACAATTTCGTTTTCCAATCCTAAGAAGAGATTAAGATCAGTAATTTTATTTACTTTTGATTGAAAGATTGTACTAAAGTCTAATCTAAAAGCATTTATATCATATTTTAGCTGTCTTGTGCTTACAGAAGTTCTTCCTGACAGTCAGACACTGCTAAGGTCAACTGAAAAATGTTGACTCAAGCGGGATTTGAACTTGCACCTTCGGATGCCGGTCCGCCGCTCTACCTGTTGAGCTTCGAGTCCGCAGGAATTTGATAAGCGTTAAGTTGTCACGAGAATATCTCGTGTACTTAAGTTGGATGAAACCTCACCTGCAATCCCTGTGGACTAGATAGCCCAACAGATAGAGCGGCGGACCCGTACCGCGAAAGTGCGAGTTTAAATCCCGCTAGAGCGAACATTTTTCAGTTGACTTCGGCAGTGTCAGATTATGAAAAACTTTCTGTTCATGTATCTTTGTGCTTACAAGTTTTGATTTTTTACGAGGAATTGATACTTTCCTGCTTAAAAAATTAAGCTGTGGTCGCTGTTAACCCCAGAACCAGTTACAATCTCAGGCCTGTTTGTAAAAGCTAATCAATAGTTGTAGTTGTAATGTCGGTAATTTTGGTTGGTTGCTTTATTAATTGTTTGAATTGAAATTTGTCAGCAATATCAATAAATTTCTTAGTCTTTATAGTGCTATAATATTATTATCAGAGTCCAATCAGAATTGAAGTCACCAATGAGTGTAATTTCCTTGTTCTCGGCGTCCATTTCCCTAACACTCTGCTCATATTCATTATATAGGTCAACTGTTGTAGTGGGTGGTCTATAATAGTAGTAAGTGAGAAATAATTCAGCTGTAGGCTTAAAAATCTCGACTGCAACTGTAAGTTTTCTGATTGTAAATCAGGCCCGAGCTTATAATTAATTGAGTTTTTGATATACATGGCTACACCACCACTATCTTTTAGTAAGGTTTCATATCCAGTTATTCCGACCTCATAATCTTGGATTGAGCTATAGAGCATTGTCTGATTCACACTAAGAACTTCGAATTGACTATGGTGTAAGTATAATCTAAGTTGATCTACGCAGGCTTGGACTGGCCATTGTCCATCGCGCCACAGAACAAAGCCTGAGTTTATGTTTTTGACCAAGCTTCTAATATTTATGTGTGCCCCTGTAAATAATTTCGGTTTATTCGTGTTTATGCTGTTGACTTTGATAACATTTCGATTGTACTTCTGTATCAGACGTAGTTAAATTAATTTCTTTGGATCTTTTACAAATTTGTACAACCATCACTTAGGTCTACATTGTCCCGTCTATTTTTTCCGGGGTCAATTTTTCGCAAGAACTACTGTCCTGTATGGATTTAAACGAACTCCGTAGGAATTTAAATATCTGGTTCCAATGCTTCTATGGTAATAATGTTGCAGTCGTATTGTTTACAACGTTTTTGCAATCTTTTGTTTACTTCACCAATGTCTTGCATATTCTCAGGTTTGTCTAATCTACGTGTTAATTCGGAGATTATGAGTTTTTGTATCTGAGCTTACAGATTTAATAATTTTGAAATATCTTTCACAATATTTACAATTTTCTTCGCATGTTTGTCTTTTAAGTTATTTGTTCCCACATGCAATATTATTTCATTATGCCTTTTTGCATAAGGCAAGGCATAATGTGATGCTTGATGGTTGTTAGCTCCCTTGTTGAACTCAGTGAATACTTTTTTTTGATTATTTCTAACGGATATCCTTAGACTTCTAGAGTCTAAATGCTTTATTATCGAGTCTCCTATAATAAATGTCGTGGATGACTTATCTGTTGTTTTTATGGATTTCTCCTTCATCTCTTCTCCTGTTTCTGTTTTGCTGGGTTTTGTTGATTTTGTTTTCCTTGATTCTTTTCCATTCTTCTTATCTTTTTTCTTAAGCAGGCAATTACCGTAGTTGTTATGGCCTGGTTGTCATGTTCTTCGCCATCGCTGAGGACATGATATTTGTTTGCACGTATTTGAATAGAGTCCTCATTATCCGAAGGAATAAGTACTTGCTTTGCATATCCAGGTCGTTTTTCTGTCCTTGACAATTCTCCATGTTTCCGCGTTATTTGCAGCATCTTCATCTTCATTCGTTTGTAAAATTCTCAATCATGTAGTTAAACTCTTTTTCTTTTCTTCAAGGTCCTTTACCTTTGTGTTTAAGTCAGATATTATGTAAGACAAACTATTTACACGCTCCATCATCGTTTTATTCTCTTCTCTAAGCCTCGGTTGTCTCCTTGAATACGCTCAATCTACTCACTATATAATGATGCCTTAAAATAACTCGTCCGTTTAATCTTGCAGATTTCCTCCACCAATTCATTATTCTTCTTATCCCTGCTCATTTGCAATTGTTTAAATTTTGCTAAGATTTCTTCGGGATCGTCAGCACGGAGAGGGATTTTCAATTATTCGCTGATTGTTATTTCATTGTTATCTCGCCAAGATTCGGTACGGCCGACGTTCGTAATTGTTTGTTCGATGACTTCTACAATTTCGGCTCGAGCTTTTGCCAGTGAATACAAATTTTGCTGCATGAGTTCAGCACTGGGCCTAGCTATTAATAGCGTGTTGTTGCACCACCGAACAATTATCTAATCGGTTTGAAGATCTTTCGAACTTTCCCCAGCTGACAACCATTTTCCCTTCACATTTAATACTTCGTCAATAAATTATCGAGAGAGTTGAAAGAACCATCCCATTTCAATTTGATTTTTTCAGAAATGGTCTGGAACTTGCTATGATTGGTTGCAGTAGTTTCTGTGGAAAGAGTTTGATCACTCCGGTCAGTCATAACGGCACTTCATTCTTCGCAAATATTTTCGCCTTTTCCATGTTCGGCTAGCAACTGCTTCTGGATTTTAAAACTCCTTGAGAAGGTTTAAACTCGTCCTAATTCAACAAGTTTTCCGGGTTTTTTCCTCTTTTTTTACGTCTCCGAAAACAAACAAGGCAGGAGGTTTATATGTAAAAAACGTACGTCGTTTAGTTCCCTCTACTGATTCTCATTTCCACAAATATTGTACCAAGTTTGTTTGACGTATTTTGTTTCCTGTTTTTGTTTGTTTTCATATTTTCCGGGGCTTGGTCAGTAGTAAATTCGTAAAACTTGTTCACGTATTCTTTGTTTATTTTGTTGGTTTTGGTAATTCGCTTCATGTTCGTCACAAAAGGCTTATACCTCTAGATAAATAGAATGATTAAATATTATATTGTCTCTTAGACATTTGTAATCAATTTGTTGAATTTTTTTTTATGACAAAATAATGTCAAAAAAATTTTCAGTCATCGCCAATCTGTGGTGCGGCTCTCCGACGGGTAACTTGTGAGAATCCTCCATTTTTAAGACCAACATTATGGCCATGTAATTAGAGAATCTTACTTTAAGGCAAATTGATTGTCAACTCTCTCTCAGTTATAGCGAGTTTTTTGTAAAAGGTTAAATCTTAGGCTTTTTGACAATTTTGAAGAATCGTCAATCTTATTCGAAGGTTGGGGGAGGGTTCTTTGCGCACACGTATTTCTAGTTGTTCATTTACTTGAAAGTTGACAGATTTTTGCAACATTTATTATTTTGTACAACGTGGTCTAATCTTTCGCTGAAAGTAAGAATTGTGGTAACATAAAAACGTACTGTTATTCTCAACGTTGTCACAACGGTCCATGGAGTCCACAAATTTGCCATGTCTAAACGTTGGAACAGAACGTTGTTGAGAAAAAATTCCAGCGTTCTTAAAACGTTCAGACAACATTCATTTGCTAGCTGGATATAATTTTGAGTATGCCAACCAGCAAGGTCTTAATGATGGGGCATGTACCAGCAAAATGTGTCCTTGGAACTGTGATACTGCTTTTGCTGCTAAGCCAAGGAAAGTTAAGTACCTTTTGTTCCAAAAACAAGACAGTGAATACACACGTAAACCTGGAATATTCAGCAGAGTGGATGGGCAGCAGTATGATGCACGACCAGTTAGAAAGCAGTTAATCCAGGAAGAACACCGAGCCCTTTTAACAAAGGTAAAAAACCTTCTTTTACATACAGTCATAATTATTTCTCTCCCACATGCTGAAGCTCAAGTTATACTATTATCCTTGCGAAAGGTTTCAGATTTAATGTTGGAAAGTATATCTCCTCAATGAACAGGCTTGATCAGCCAATAATTTTACAAGTTATCCCTCAGTGACAGACAACTGCAAGAACTCAGAAGGCGACAAGAGAACAGTCAAGTCTGCTGTGTTAGGTGAACAATAAAGAGGAAGGATAAAAGGCTAAAATTTGAAAGACGTTTTCTCGTAATTTGCTATCATAACTTGTTCGAAAGGATAAAAGAATTGAAGTTATACCACTGCTGGACAAGTTACTAAACAGAAAATATTGATGTGTTAAAATGGAAGAAGAACATCAACAAAATGCAAGGGAAACATTCTCACGTGGCCTTTATACATGTATCTCCGAAATCCTAGTTCCCCTTCCTAATAGCGAGTCCTTACAATCTTGTTATTCGTATATATGCTGTGAGAAACGTGTGAAATACAAGTTTCCGTCTCAATTTGCTGCAATACTGTTAGTGGAATACAATGGTGAAATTCGTTACTAGATAAGCCCAAAGTATTGCTCATAAATAGCAGGATAACTGGTTTTCTCTGCCTTAGCAAAATGTTACTTTGTTTTGCAGACCATGGTTGGTACCATGAGAAATATTGGCATGACGTCCTTGTGAGCTTCTAAGTTTTAGAACTTAGGTATAATGAATTTTTTATTGGATATCAGACCTCTAAATTATTGTGCTGGCTGCAGCTAATATTGTCTTGAGCCTGAGGAAATTGCTGCACATGAGGAAATGGAAAACAGTGTCATTTGTAACATGCAATTAACATATTACCTCCGTTGTGTAAATAAAGAATCTTCTGAAAGCGTGTTTGTCTGTAAAAGTTGTGTTGATCTGAATATATGAGTAGCATTGCTTCAAACATAGAAGTTTACTGAAAATGACTTAATACATGTTATATACGTATTAATAAACAAACCCTTAATTATTTACTTACAATTATGCTTTTTACTTCACATATTCATGCTGAGCATAATGGATTTTGGAAATCACAAAATATTGGCGTTTCATTTTTATTGTCAGATCGACAAACATTCCTACATTTGATATCCTCAGTGTTTGTTGAACACCTCTTACAGACATTTGCAGGTGCCCACATCTAGATTGCACAACTTCCGAAGAGTAACCACGAAATCCTAATGTTCCTTGTATATTGAAGTCATTGTCAACCATGAATTATTGAATTATTCCGATAAAAACTCAAAAGACGATTCATTGAAAGATTTGACATGTATTGCAGGATAAAATTTCTTCACAAGCCCGTGAGATCCATTCCGAAAACGAGAAGTTCCACATCATCCCAGCCACATAGTTAATATCCCTTTTCCGACTTTGTAGTTCTCAGATGTTTGTCAAAGTTAGCCCTGCATTTCCGCCACCGTAATTTAATGTGACAGAATCTAAATCTTCCTGTCGGTTTTCCAACAGTAGAGTTTTATGCGATCGCAAGTGGCATTTAAATGATGGTTGACTTGTCACTCTTTCAAAACTAGGAAGACGAAACTGCCAAAAACAAACGTGTTACAGTAGCACGCAACACGCGTGCATTGTTACCATAATGTGTTGAATTGACACTAGCACGTGTGTTTATGTGTTAAAATTGTACTTCAGCCAAAACAGATGACTATAAGATAGTACGCAGCACGCTCGCTATCCTTCGATAGTCAGTTAAGTATACATTAACAGGTGTGATAACGTGTTAAAACGACACATTTGCGAAAACCAATGATTGTTAAACTACCCAGTCACAAGTGTTATATTACGACGTGTTAAGTTGACTGCCGCCTCACTGGTCACAGGATATCTTGTCATAAGTTAATGACTTATCTTCAGTGGTCCTCTCTAGCTTTGGTTACTCTAATATCAACTTAATCCAAATATTAATACGTTATAAGTCCGAGTTAGTTATCCTCTCGCCCACCGTTCACTCAACTACGCCGTGCGCAAATCTGGGGATTGGCATGCACGTGGTTGACGGAACATGAAGTCCGCATTGAAGGGTCAATCTTGTTCTTTTTTTGCTTGTTTGGAACTCTCCGAAGTTGTTTACATCATTTGGACCCTTGAAGCCAGCAAATGATTGAAGACCAACGTAAATCGAAAAGTTTCTCAAATTTTTTATTGACTGCATAGGAAAGCAAGAACAGAAGAGCTTTCTTCAAAAAGAGTTGGTGCTTTGCGGCTGGTTTTACTTTTTGAGGCCATCTTAGTAACTGGACAATTGGTTACTTAAAAGAGCAGTTTTCAAACTTTACTCTATGGAATACGTCCAACTGATCAGTTTTCGACCTGACGCTTTGACTCGGTATTTTCTGATGAATATCCATGAATGCTGTAAAGGGGCTCGAGCTGGTACTTGCAGATGTTGGTGAAAGCCTCGTCGAAAAGAAGTAAGAGTGCGGTTCCAAGTAGCTACATTACTTGTAACCGAAAAAAACCCCGAAGAAAACGAAGTAGTGTAAGAAAACGAAGAAAACGAAAAAGAAAACGAAGTAATTTAACTACTTTGTTTTTTTTTCTACGTCAGTTGATAATGACGTCAGTATGTTTAGTTTCGGTAATTTGTGTACTTCCACTAAAGCAAGTGTTTTTGTGTTTCGCGAAAAATCGTGGTATGACTAACTCTTCTTCCCGCCATTTTATGTATTTCTTGCGAAGGTGTATACTTAAGTTGTGAGACATTTCTCACAAAATAATCTGGAAATATTCAATTAATCCTTGGCAAGAGGCAGCACTCCATGGGTCAGATAGGTGAGTAGTCGTTTACTTGTATTTCTGAACTTTGTATTCGCTTGGTTTAGTATAACTGACAATATCAATGTGCAATACTTAGCTTCGTTGCCTTATTTCACCTTTACTTTGAATCCATTCATTGTGAATGCTCAAACTTAGTTTACGAGAACTATTGTATGTTGGCAAGAATTAAACAATAGTCACATCTATTTGGTACATTTTTCACCTTTCCTCGGTTGTTTTCATATAAAGTACGAGCCTAAACTTGGTACGACAAGTCGCGAATTTGTCTTTATACTAGTTTTGACCAAAGCAATGTTTTTGAAAATGAACAAAGCAGAAGGTTTTACCGGGGAGAATGTACTTCCTATACTTCTTTCCACAATAGTTTGGCCAGATTTACTTCTCGTATTTTGTGTTTTCGGCTTTGGGTTTACCGGTTTTGGCTTCGTCTTTTTCATAGTTTATTTCATCTGTTACACAAGCCTTTTACCTCCGGATGAATTGCTTAAATATTCATCATAGGACCGTTGAGATGTTTGTAACCAGTTTTGAGATTTGCCAAAAAAATGCCAAAAGAATTTCAGCTGGTTTTAAAAGGACCGTGATTGTAAACAATACAGTGGAAGATATTATATACAAATTATACTGACTATTTACATGATATCCTAACATGATGAAGGAACTATTTAATCTGTATTGAGCTCAAGTTTGATTTTACATAATATTGCCGACATCATTAAATTATCCGTACGTTCACAAGGTAGTCCCTTCAGTGACTTTGCAGTTCTACAGGAGAAGCATCTTTTTAGAAAGTTTGTATCTGGTTTAGCCAAAGAAAGTTTTGCGTTATTTCGTAAAGTGTAGTTTTCATTTTCACATTTAGTGAATAACTGGCAAAGATAATTAGGTAGCTTTCCAGTTAAAGCTTGGAATGTCATAATAATTTCGCAATTTTTTGAATACTTTTCAATTGTTTTCCGTCTAAGATTTTCTAGTATATCAGTGGAACGAACATCGTAAGTCTTAATACACACGCTCTCAAGCTACTCTCTCGGAAAAACTTTCCGAGTCCCTGACGAAAATCGAACCCGTAACCTTCTGATCGCCGGTGAGATGCTCTAACCATTGAGCTACACAGACTCAAATGGTGAGCGAAGGTTACGTTTATGTACTAACGAACCAAGTATTTCTATAATAATCAGTCTTACCTGTCTGTAAGACCGATTATTATAGAAATAGTTTTGCTTTCACCGGTGCCAAACTCTGGAACTTGTTACCCAACGAATTAAAATGCATAACTTCTATTAATGCATTTAAGAACAAACTGAAATTTTGTAATCTGCATCAATAAATAAGCGAAAAATATATGTAAATTATTTCTTTGTGTCTATATATGTGTATATATTAGGTATTTATTTATTTTCACGGCTTACAGGAAGACCAATTGTTAAAATTGATGTAACAACCGTGATTAAATAAAAGTTTTCAATCAATCCATCTATGCACGCATCCACACGTCCATCCATCCATCCATCTCATCCATTTCACCCATCTCATCCATCTCATCCATCACATCTGTTTCATTCATCATATCAATCATATCCATCATATCTATTTTATCCATCATATCAATCATATCCATCATCTATTTTATCCATCATATCTATCATATCTATATTACCAATCTTACCAATCTTAACCATCTTATCCATCTCATCCATTATATCCATTATATCCGTCAGATCCATCATATCCATCTTACCCATCTTATTCGTTTTATCCATCGCATGCATCTCATCCATCTCATCCATCTTGTCCATCTTACCTTTCTTATCCATCAAATCCATCTTGTTCACATTATCCATCTTATCCATCTTTTCCACCTTATCCAACTTATCCACCTTATCCGTCTTATCCATCTTATTAATACTATCCATCTTATCCACTTCGTCCATCATATCCATGATATCCATGATATCCATCAAATCCATCTTATCCATCTTATCCGTCTTCTCTATCATATGCATCTAATCCATCTCATTCATCTCATCCATCTTAATCACTTTACCCTTCTTATCCATCTTTTCCATCTTATCCCCATTATCCGTCATATCCATCATATCCATTATATCCATCTTTCCCATCTTATCCATCATATCCATCTCATCCATCTTATCCGTCTTATTTGTCTTATCCATCATATCCATCTTATCCATTATTCCGTCTTATCCGTCTAATCCATCTTACCCTTCCAATCCATCCATCTTAATTTTATCTATCTTATCTATCTTTTCCATCTTATCCATCTTTTCTATCTTATTCATCTTTTCCATCTTATTCATCTTTTCCATCTTATCCATCTTATCCATCTTATCCGTCTTATTTATTTTTTCTATATAAGAGAAATCAAATTCCGAAAAAGAAGGCTATCTTTTAACTTAAGATTTAAGTTAACGAAAGATGAAAACTGTGAAATGGTGATATTTCGACTTTATTGCAAAATCATCTCCAGACCAAGTGAACTAACACAAGCGGACCTAAGGTTTATATATACAGTGACACGCAAAAGTATTGGACACATGGGATTTTTTAAGAAAATAATAACTTCTCTTGTCGCTACTAACCTAAAATTTGAACTGAATATAGTAGATATTTAGGATAGACTATGTATGAGGAGAATTAAAGAATTGTTTGCTCACACAAAAATATATTGACAAATACAACAGAAAGTAACACGCAAAAGTTTTGGACACATATGAATAAACTTAATGGCGTTCAATACTTAATGACGTATCCCTTATTTGAAATTACGGCTGTCAGACGTTTGGAATAATTTGAGATGAGTTTCTTGCAGAAATCAGCAGTAATGTTATCCCACTCCTGTCGACAAATGTCCTTGAGATCATTCAGGTTTTGTGGATTCCTCTGATGAACTCGAAGTTTAAACTCCTTCCACAGATTTTCTATCGGATTTAGATCAGGCGACTGACTAGGCCACTCTAAAACCCTTACTTTCTTTGCCTGAAGCCATTCCTTCGTTTTCACTGCAGTATGCTTGGGATCGTTATCTTGCTGAAAAATCCAACCTGTTGGTAGCTTGAGTGATTTTACAAATGAAAGCATGTTTTCCTTTAGTATTTCGCGGTACACAGCATTATCCATTGTTCCTTCGATGATATGTAGTGCGCCCGTACCACTGGAGGAAAAACAACCCCAAACCATTATACTTCCACCACCATGTTTGATTGTGGGGATGGTATTTTTGGGGTCATATGAAGTACCCTCCTTTCTCCAGACGTGTCTCGAGCTGTTTCCACCGAAAAGCTCGATTTTAGTCTCGTCAGACCATAATATTTTATTCCAGAACGAAGCAGGCTTCTCGAGATTACGATTGGCAAACTCTAGACGAGCCTTCTCGTGCTTGGGCTTCAGCAGAGGGGTCTTTCTAGGAGTCTGAGAATGCAGCCCTACCCGGTGGAGTGTACAACTAATTGTATCCTTGCTAACCTTTTTGCCAGCTGCCTGCAGTTCCTTCTGAAGTTCTCCTCGTGTTGTGAATGGCTTGTGCATCACTTTCCGAACATTGGATCTAGCTGCTCGTTCACTTACTTTACGAGGACGCCCTTTTCGAGGCAGATCGGTAGTCAGCCCATGTTCCTTCCATTTCCGAATGATGGCCCCAATCGTACTAATGGGATCTTGAGCACGTCAGAGATCTTTCGATATCCCATTCCACGATTATGATGGTCAATTATAACCATACGAAGTTGTTGAGAGAGCTCCTTTGTCTTCGCCGTTCTGAAAACCTTCCCATGTGACAGCCAAATCTTCAATGACCATTCAAAGCACACGGAGACGTCATGGTGCGTGGTTTGCTCTGATTGGTCGGCGGAGATTTGCAAATTAATATGAAATAGACTTCAGTCCAAAATTGCAATTTTTATCCTGCTATATTTATATTTTCAGAATGTGTCCAAAACTTTTGCGTGTTACTTTCTGTTGTATTTGTCAATAAATTTTTGTGTGAGCAAACAATTCTTTATTTCTCCTCATACATAGTCTATCCTAAACATCTACTATATTCAGTTCAAGTTTGAGGTTAATAGCAACAAGAAAAGTAATTATTTTCTTAAAAAATCCAATGTGTCCAATACTTTTGCATGTCACTGTACATGGGGAAAGTGATTACATCATTGATGAAGAATTGAGGGAACGCCTACTCTATTTACAATGATTAATTGTGTCAGTAAGTGACAAGTGTTGACGCCTCAGGATGAAATGACAAGATGTCGATATATAAATTATGGATAAACTAAAAGGAACTAATTAAAGAGTGAGAGTTCTTTGCTAACTTTAAGACCAGAGTTTAATTGTGGTTTAAGATACTTAATATGTAGGGCTTCCATAAGTAAAAGTTGATTAGGATTAACAGAATAATTAGAGTAAAGGATCTTATAGTTGTTAAAAATGAGATTGTGCATGGATGAAGTAGCGTCAAAAGAAAAAGGAATATCGTTTAGTCTGTCATATTGTTTGCATAGGTCAACAATGAAATGTGCGTCTTCACATTGAAGAAAGTGTTGTGCAACTGCACTTGTGTTGTGTTGAGTGGCATATTCAGATAGACGTTTTTGTAAACAACGGTCGGTCTTTCCAATGTAAGATTTGGCGCAACCAGGGCATGTAATCTGGTAAATGACATTGTTTCGAGACAAATCTGGAATTTTGCCTTTGTTAGAAATAAAATGAGACCTTTTTAGTGTTGCATAAGACAATAAACTTGACCGGTTGTTTCAAACGACGGATTTTCTTTAAACAGGAATTTAAAAGATTTTCCCCGTGACTTCCCAAATATGGGATTCAGATCCAAATTTTAGGATGATAATGATGATGATAACATCCTATCCATCTTGTCAATCTTATTTATCTTATCCATCTTATCCATCTTATCTATCTTGCTTTATCTGTCTATCTGTCTGTCTGTCTGTCTGTCTGTCTATCTATCTATCTGTCTACAATTTGATTCAAGTATTTATAATCTAAGATTATCTGATAGAAATATTCAGATATCAATTTACAAATTTGACAACGTGTTTTACCACATTTTCTCATACCTTTATTCTCTTCCCTATGTCGTTATAGTCTAAGTTTATAAAATAGTCACGGACGTACCCGGAAGACCAGTAGTGTCAAATTGTAGTACTGCTGCTGTCATATCTAGGTATACATTACTCGCGCATGCTCGGTTGAAACATGAGCTCTCCATGTGTTGGTGTGATCCGCCACGTTAATAAACCTAATTGTGTTGTAGTTTTGGGAACTCGTGTGTTCTTTTATATAAAATACCTTCAAATAAGAAAGTCAATACAGTACAAACTGGCGACGAGGATTTGTAAACGTGCGCCGTAATGGCTGCCAACAAAATTTCTAAGCTGCTTATAAAGTTAAAATTTTTATACTTTTAACTCAAGTTTTAGTGCTTAAAGTACATATAGCACTCCCTAATAACACAATCTTGAAGGATTATATGGGATTGCCGGTGGATGGACGGTTCTCAGAAGGATATGAATTTATGATGTCAGTGAGATCTCAAATTTTAATATCCCGGTCATGGCTTGAATTGAAATTCAAAATCACGCGAGCAGTTATCAAGTCTTCAAAGCACGGATCTACAAGTGTCATTCTTCCCAAGAAACCTTTCAAAGTGGACTTAACCATTTGTGTTGATATCTCGCCAAATCCTGGTCCTGAAAAGTCAAGCGAGAGCGTATTAAACCAACGCTTTTTCCTACACTCAGCGTCGCAGTCCCATGGCCACATCATCTCGAACAATGTATATAAACCGTCATTTCTTCGCTCCTTCCGCCTCTCGCCTTTGTCGAAACACATTAATCAGAACATTTATAACTGTCTTGCTTCACTTGATGTCTTAAAATCTTTCCGAGGACGCCGCAGTGGAAGAAAAGTCAAATTACGCGAAGCAACACGAAGGTACAACCATGTTGGCAATCACAACAACAAACGTGAAATTAGCATAATCTCGCATCATAATTACGTGTATAATCCAGATGAAAACAACTCTTTAACTCTGCCATCTGACGATTATACAGTCTACGCTACAGCTGACTCTTGCCCTAATAACATCAAAAAGTCTGTCTTTGGTCCCAGCCTATTATTGACCAACACCATGTCTCTCGTTCCCAAGATCGACGAAGTAAGCCTCTGTATCAAGCTAAATAAACCTGATATAGTTTGTTGCACCGAAACTTGGCTTCATGCAGCCATTAGTGAGGATTGCCTTCATATTCCCGGTTATAATCTTATCTGCAAAAATCGAACAACTGGTGCCCATGGTGGTGTTTGTATATACATACAAAACTCAATCAAACATAAATTGTTGAACCACTTGCACCATCCCGAATTTGAAGTACTTTGGGTACACATTAAACCAAATAGACTTCCTCGTGGAGTCCCTTGCATTGTGGCTGGAACAGTATGCCATCCTCCGAGTGCGGACGACAACACCATGATTGACTACCTGTCTTCCACACTTACGTCCATCGAAGGCCTTTACCCTGGTTGCGGAATTTTGTTGACGGGCGATTTTAACCGACTTAACATCAATCGGCTACTAAACCAATTTAAAATGAAACAACTTGTTCGCATACCAACTAGAGGTGACCAAATCTTAGACTTGATATTGACCAATCTTCCTCAGCTGTATGATAAAGACTCTGTTGAAAGTCATTCTCCTTTCGGATTATCAGATCACAATGTAATCATGCTCCATCCTAAAAACAGACTACCGCAAGCCTCCAGTCGCCGAACGGTGTGTAAAAGGGACACTCGTCGCAGCAGGAAAAATGAACTTGGCAGATATCTAAGCTATTGTGACTGGTCCATTCTGGACTCTTTTACCAATTGCGAAGAAAAGTTACATGCATTTGTGTACCTAGTACGAATCGGCCTCGACAATATTATGCCACTCAAAACATCGAAGCTACACGTGAACGATCCACCATGGTTTACTGCTGATTTAAAAAAGCTTATTAAGCCTCGTCAAAAAGCGTTCAGAAGTGGTGACAAAGAACTTTTCCAATTATATCGAAATTGTGTAAATCGCGAAAGGAAGTCTTGTCGTGCCAGATTTTTTTCATCAAAAGTCCAACATCTAAAGGAGACCAAACCAAGTCAGTGGTGGAGTGATGTTAAAAAGATTGCAGGTATGACCCCAGCTGCTGGTTCTGAGGACCTCCGTTCCCAACTCCACTTTGACAAATTTGACGACCTCAACCCTCAGGCAATTCCAAATTTAATTAATAACGCCTTTTTGGAACCCATGAAGGCCTACCAACCTTTAGACTTTCTTCCTCCTTATGATGAAGAGTTTGTGGCACCTGTACTGTCTGAGGCCGACACTTATTCAGCTTTGAAAAGACTCAATCCCCGGAAAGCATCCGGTCCTGATGGTATATCAAACTGGTTTCTTAACGAGTATGCAGAAGTCCTTGCACAGCCTGTCTGCTCTGTGCTTAACAGCACTTTTGCAGAACAAAAATTCCCGTCATCTTGGAAATTGGCAGATATCACTCCCTTAATTAAAATTAAACCTGTGACAAACGTTAGTAAGCATCTTAGACCAATATCACTTACTCTGGACAGCTTTATCGAAGGTTGCTGAAGACTTCATTGTCATAACGCATATCGCTCCAGCCATTCTCTCGATCATTGACCCAGATCAGTTTGGAGCCATCCCGAAGTCCTCAACCACACAAGCCCTTATTTCAATGGTACATAGGTGGTCAGAAGCCACCGATGCTACTGGTGCTGCGGTAAGGATTATACTGTTAGACTACAGGAAAGCTTTTGATCTAATTGATCATCGAATTCTGGTCCAGAAAATCTGTAACCTCTCGATTCCGCCTGGGATTGCGGGGTGGGTATGCGACTTTTTGATGGACCGAAAACAACGTGTGAAGCTTGCAAACGACTGTTATTCAGAATGGGGTCGTATACCTTCAGGCGTCCCTCAAGGCACCAAACTTGGTCCGTGGTTATTCCTGTTAATGATTAATGACTTAAGATTCCCCAATGCCAGCAAGTGGAAATATGTCGACGATACGACTGTTGCCGAATTTGTTAATAAAGGAAACTGCAGCACCATCCAAAGCGACGCCGTTATTGTGCAGGACTGGACACATGAAAACAAGTTACAACTAAACACAGTAAAGTGCAAGGAGATGATCATCGATTTCAAGAAACAAAAACATTCCTTTGACCCTATAACTGTGGAAGGAAAGGAACTTGACGTTGTCAACCATGCCAAGATTCTTGGAGTGACCATTTCCAACACTTTACTGTGGAACGATCATATTAACAACGTCATAAGGAAGTCTAACAAACGCCTATACTTTATAGTTTTGCTGAAACGCGCGCGTGTACCAATAGAAGATATCATTATGCTCTATTGCACCTGCATTAGACCTGTGCTTGAATATTGTGCACCTGAGTTCCACCATTCCCTGTCGAGCTACCAAAGTGACGACCTAGAACGAGTTCAAAAACGCGTGCTGTCAATTTTATCTCCAGGAGAGTCGTACCGGCAAAATCTAAAGAGCTTCAAGCTACCAACACTACAAAGCCGGAGACACGATTTGTGTGAAAAACTTTTCAAAAAAATTATGTGTGATCAATCATACAAATTATACGGATTACTTCCTCAAAGATACCAACCAAAGTACAATCTTAGTAGAAAGAAAATATTTAATATTCCTCGAACTAATACCAAGCGTTACCAAAATACTTTTATTCCATCGATGTGCAGCTTGATCAACAATAAACTTTAGAGATTCTATATGTCACAACATTTGTATATACAGCTTTATTTATACTTACTTTAATGTCCTATATTTTTTCCTAATGTGAATTAATTACGCAATTCAGCTACAGGGCTGCGATGTAATTATTTTAATAAACTATCTATCTATCTATCTATCTATCTATCTATCTATCTATCTATCTATCTATCTATCTATCTATCTATCTATCTATCTATCTATCTATCTATCTAAGATTTCGTTTACAACGATGATATTGCAATTAGGACCGCAATTGGGCATTTTGGAACCATTCGACAGTGCCGACTTCACAGATTACTGCGAACGCCTAAATTCTTACTTCGTGACTAATAACATTGGTCAAGTGGCAGACGATGCTACGGAAGAGGCAAAGCGAGCTGCAGATAGGAAAAACGTTGCCGTTACCATCTCTTTGATCGGTAAGAAAACATACAGTACATTAAAAGATCTTTGTCTTCCAAATTTACCTGCTGATAAAACATACGACCAGCTTGTAGAAATTTTGAAAGGCTACTACAAACCCAAGGTACTCAAAGTGGCGGAGACTTACTGTTTCCATCACACTATCCAAAGTGAAAATGAAAGCGTAACTGAGTACGCAAACAAGTTAAAACGTTTAGCAGTGCATTGCAATTTTGGCCCCTACCTTACTAGAACTTTAAGAGCTCATTTCGTCGGGGGAGTAAGAAGCCAAACTACAAAGAAGAAATTACTGTCAGAAGACAGGACGTTCGAACAGGCCCTGGGTGTTGCTCTAGTTGACGATTTGGCAGAAAAAGTTACTACAGACAAATACAGTCTAAGTTACTACAGACAAATACAGACCAATCCAATTCAAAACTCCAGGCAGTAAATACTGTCAACAAAAAGTACAACCCTAAACAAGATATCAGGACCAAATCCATGCCAAGAACTCAGGCTAAAGGAAAAAAATGTTTTAGATGTGGATCCTCCCAAAACAGGGCAGACAAGTGCAGCCACACAAAAACTACTTGGAACTACTGCAAAAAAGCAGGACACCTAGCTAAAGTCTGTTTCAAGAAAAAGAGGGAAAGTGAAAACAACACCAAAGCACACCATGTTACTGCTACATCTACTGGAGAAACAGGTCCAAGAGAAGTTGAAGAGACTTCTCACAATCAATTCACAGTCTACATGAAAAGTGTTGCATCATCTGGAGACCCTGCTAACACACCACCCCTTTACAAACTTTCTGTTACAATTGAAAACAAGGGAGTTCCTATGGAAATTGACACTGGTAGTTCAGTTACATTGCTAAATTCTTCAGATTTTTTTAAAATGGGAAATGAAATTGATACACTCAAACCTCCAATTGTAATCCTGAAAGGCTATACAGGGAACACCATCAAATGTTTGGGGGAAAAAGAGATGAATGTTAAGGTTGGAAATCAAGTGGGAAAACTTTTGATCCGTGTGGTAAAAGGTCCATCACTTCTAGGTCGTGACATGATGTCTAAATTTACCTTACCTTGGCAGAAAATATTTAATGTGGTTTCTACAACAGCTGAAGACATTGTACACCAATACCCTGACCTTTTTGACAAGAGCATGGTGGGAAAACTTAAGGGAGTTCAAGTGTCTTTACGAGTTAAAGATGAAAACCCCGTGTTCACCAAACCAAGAGTGGTACCTTTCGCAATTCGTTCAAAGTACGGGAAAGCCCTAAAGAAACTATTGGAAGAAGATATCATTGAGAAAGTAGAACATTCAGGATGGGCCTCACCAACAGTTCTTGTAATCAAACCAAATGGAGACCTGAGAATTTGTGGTGACTACTCTGTAACAATTAGCAAGTTTTCTATTCTGGAACAATACCCTGTACCAACCCTTGAAGAATTATTGAGCAAGTTGCCATGAGGGAAGAAGTTCACAAAGATTGACCTCTTCCAAGCGTATCATCAACTAGAGCTTACCCCAGAATCCGGAAAGTACACTATAATCAATACACATCTGGGCTTGTACGAATACAAACGCCTGACTTACGGAGTTAGTAGTGCAGTATCTATCTTCCAGCGCACAATAGAAAACGTTTTAAGAGACCTTCCAGGTTGCTGTGTTCGTATTGATGACATACTAGTTTCAGGGGACACTGATGAAGCCCATCTAGAGAACTTACATGGAGTACTCCGGAGATTGCAAGAATGTAGACTTAAGCTGAATCCTGACAAGTTTTTTTTCATGCTTGATGAAATTGTTTATTTTAGTACATCAATTTCAGCTGTTGGAATTTCGCCAACTAAAGAGAAACTACAAGCCATACACGATGCTGACCTACCAACAAATGTTACAGAACTTTAATCATTTCTAGGTAGTGCTAATTTCCTTCGTAAATTCGTACCAGATTCTGGGAAAATTGTTTCACCTTTATACCGACTACTACGGAAAGAAAGACGTTGGAAATGGGGAAACCCTGAACAAGATGCTTTTGTAAACATGAAAGCTACTTTATGTTCAAATTCTGTTTTACGACATATGATTCTAATGCAGATCTAGTCCTACAGTGCGACGCATCCTCCATTGCAGTAGGAGCTGCTTTATTGCAAACCCAATGCTGACAGTACATTACAACCTGTGGCTTACCCATCCAGGATATTAAACAGCGCAGAACAAAACTATTCTCAAATCGAACGTGAGTCCTTAGCGATTGTTTTTGGAGTTATCAAGTTCCGTCAGTACCTACTAGGAGGACATTTCAAACTCCTTACAGACCACAAACCGCTTATTACATTATTAGGGGAAAACAAGCCAGTCCCACAGTTAGCCTCAGCCAGAATCAAGAGGTGGTCATTACTTCTAGCTGCTTACGATTATACAATAGAATTCATTTCTGGGAAAGATGTGTATGCAGACTTCTTGTCCAGGAAACCAATCAACGGTAAACCTTCACCACAAGAAAAGGTAACTGTAAACGTTATGTTTATTGAAGGAGACCAGATTGTAAATGCAAAAATTGTTACTCAGGAAACCAAAAATGACCCTGTACTGAGAAAAGTTCTACACTACACTAAGAACGGTTGGCCGGAGAAACCAGAAGGACGATTGCAACCCTATTACAACAAAAGATTGGAACTCACATATGAGGATGGAGTACTATTATGGAACTCTCGAGTGGTTATACCAGAATCACTACGTACCATTCTCCTCAAAGATCTACCTAGGCATGGTAAAAATGAAACAACTAGCACGAAAGTATTTATGGTGGCCAAGACTAGACAAGAAATAGAAGAGACAGTCAAATTATGTACCACTTGCCAAGAAACCGCCAAAGTCCCTCCTTCATCTAAACGTGCCTCATGGTCATGGCCAGCTAGACCATGGAAGCGTCTACAACTGGATTTTGCTGGTCCGTACCAGGGAAAGACATTCCTAGTTGTAGTAGATGCCTACTCTAAATTCCTAGAAGTGGTACCAATGTCCCAAGCAATCACCGCCAACACGATTGCAGTTTTAAGACATGTTTTTAGTTATTTTGGATTACCAGAACACCTTGTTACGGACAATGGAACACAATTTACAAGTGCCGAATTCCAGAAGTTCCTCAAAGGGAATGATATGCAACATACATTCACCGCACCGGGACACCCTGCAACCAACGGCCTAGCAGAACGCTGCGTAGGGGAACTCAAAGATAAGCTAAGAACAAGATTGGGAATACAGGAGAGTCCTTACAGAGAAAGTTAGACAGGTTCTTACTAACACTTAGAGCCACTCCTACAGCATTAGGAAAGTCACCATCTGAATTACTTATGAACAGACAACCAAGAATTAGACTGAGTGCATGAAGGGCAAAGACTACGAAACAGGAAGTTAAAGTATTCCAAGACAACCTTGACAACAAGCCAAAGTTTACACTAGACCAGCCAGTTTTTGCACGCAATTTTGGGAAAGGAGCAAAGTGAATTCCGGGGAAAATTATTGAAATAACCAGTCCTAGAAATGTTGAAGTTCAAGTTGGAGACACCTTGTGAAAACGGCATGAAGAACAACTTCGCCCAAGATTAATACCAGAAAAACAATGCTCAGAGTAAATTTGTGAACCTCTATTATCAGAGCAAAATGAAATGGCCAATCCAAAAACCCACGAAGTACCAGTTTTCAACCCCACCACTCACACCTACCGAGAACACTGAGTCGAGTAAAAGTACTCAAGAAATTGATGCTCCAGAAATAGATCCTGAACCGACTACCCCACCAAGACCACAAGACGCTGATAGGCAAGACCTAAGTACAACAAACCCTCTATCCGAAGAACTGACAAGGAGATACCCCTTCAGGAATCGAAAACAACCCATGAGATACTTTTGATCGAACAGTTTTTGACATTTTGATCAAGACACTCTTGAGATATTTTTTCAGTTAAACTCTTAATACTACAGTATAAATACTTACTCTAGTTTGCCTTTTTAAAAAGGGGGCATTTGTCATATCTCGGTATACATTACTCGCGCATGCTCGGTTGAAACATGAGCTCTCCATGTGTTGGTGTGATCCGCCATGTTAATAAACCTAGTTGTGTTGTAGTTTTGGGAACTCGTGTGTTCTTTTATATAAAATACCTTCAAATAAGGAAGTCAATACATTACAGCTACTGAGGGAATTTCGGAGTTTGTGGACATTTATCTTCAGATTGTTGTTTATGCGTTGTGTAATGTTATTAGAGATACAACCGATTTTCTTATGAAATTAGAGAGTTTGGAGGATATTCCGGAGGAAGCATTAATTAGTACGATAGATATTGTTGGGTTTTACACTCATATCCCTCATAAGGAAGGTTTAAAGAGTTTAAAAGAAATTAAACAGGAATATAGAGGGAAAGTTGATATAGCAGAATGGTATGCTGATAAAGAGAATCTAGTTGTTTTAGCCAGGTTGGTTTTAAAGAATAATTATTTTGAATTTCATAATAATATTTATTGGCAAAAGTTGGGAACGGTTTTTGGAGCAAAGTTTTCTCCTGCATTTTCCAATATATTCATGTCATATTTGGAGCGAAAAATGTTAATGGATTGTAATTTAAGACCTTGGGTGTGGTGGAGGTTTTCGGATGATGTTTTCTTTATTTGGTTATATGGAAAAGAAAGGTTATTAGCATTCTTTGAATATGTTAATTCATATCATAAAACGACAAAATATACTTGGGAATAGTCAGCGCACGAAGTCTCTTATCTAAATGTGAGGGTTAAGATTTTGGATGAGAAATGCGAGAGCTTGGATATGTCTTAAGAGAGTTTTTCCGGTTAGATGCTCTAACCATTGAGCTACCGAGACTCAGATGGCGAGCTAAGGTGCAAGTTCGATATATATGTGCGATCTAAGCGAAAGCCACTATATATTAATAATGATTGATGTAGGGCTTGATGATCATTCATCTCTCTTACGTGAGGGTTAACGTAAAGGGTGGGAAGATAAATACGGATGTATATTCGAAACAAATGAGTAGGCATCAGTATTTGGACTTTAAATCTTGCCATCTGAACCATTTAAAAAGAAGCATTCCATATTAACAGGCTCTTAGGTTAAGGCGGATTTGTAACTCTTAGCAGGTGTTTGATAATAGATGAAACAAATTACAGGGTTACCTTCCAAATAGGAGGATTTAGAAAAGGGAACGTGGACTCTCAGTTTCTACGGGCAAGAAGGAAGAGTCGAGAAAGCCTTTCTGGCCAAGGTAGGAGCCAGAAAAGAAAGGATCTAGATAGGATCCCACTAGTAGTGAATTTTTATCCGGATTTCTTGGTGGTAGGGAAAATTGTTGAGTTGTTATGGCACATCCTTCAAGCTTCGGACGACATAAGAGCGGTTTTTGTTGATAAACACACGGTGACATTTAGGGGACCTCGTAACTTCGGGGGTGACTTGGTGAAATCTAGACTAGAATGACATAGGGAAGAGAATAAGGGTATGAGGAAGTGTGGTAAAATGTTGTCATATTTGTAAATTGGTTAGGGAAGTAGACAAATTTTGTGCTAAAGATCGGGCTTATCATATAAGTTATTCCTTTGACTGCAATAGCAGAGGAATAGTTTATTTGATTAGATGTAAAAAAGGTTTGAAGTTATATGTTGGAAGTACAATCACTGCATTTCGAACAAGGTTTAACGACTATAAGAAAGTATGAAGAAATATGAAAGAGGAAAAAGGATATTCCTGGGGAGCATTTGTATGCCCATTTTTTTGAGGGTCACGCTGGTCTGGTGGATTTTGAAGTGATGATTGTTAATAGGACTAATGTAAATGATTCAACCGAAAGAGAAAGTTTCTGGGCGTACTAATTAGACACCTTTATCCCCAAGGGATTGAATATAAGGGACTTTATGTAAATTAGTGAGTCTTTTACTGTAAAAGATATGGTAATGTATCAGAGCGAGAATACAAAAGACGCCAGTTGGCAGAACATATACTGTACCTTGATAAAGGGAGTGGATTCCTAAAACGTTGGTTTTTTAAGCAATAAAGTTGTAAACTGAGTTTTTGAATCGATATTTAATGTTTTACTTCGCTGGTGGAAGAGTTCTGATTCATATTTATGTATGTTTATATATATGTATGTATTTATATATATATATACATGTATATATATATATATATATATATATATATAGACAAGTAGCGAGTTTAGAATCATATGAGTAGAGTGCTCTATACCGTCGATACCGGGGTAGAGCGGAATAGTACGACGAACGGACAAACTTGAATTATTCCATTTATAATTTTAATCACTACAAATTTGTTTCGTATGGTAAGCGGAGCTTACCACACTCGTCAGGTGATTTTCGCGTATGATGTTGCTACTCAGTTAACTTGAAACTATATATGTATGGAATTTGATCTATCGTGCGTATGACGTTGTGAGGATGGAATGTGATTACGGTGTTATGAATAAATTAGATGCGTTGAAGGTTGACCGGTTATTGGCTGCATAGCAAGTATTTTTTCCTATGCCTACATGTCGATATAAGTTCGTTTTTAGTGTTCAGCGAGCTTAGCTCTGGATGGCAAATTATGATAAACTTTTTATACAAGCATAGGTTACATCTCTTGGTTTGGTATATTTGTATATTCGTCGTATATATATATATATATATATATCATCAATATCAAACTTTATTAAAAAAGAGAGAAACTTACGTTTCGGGGACCGGCCCCTTCTTCAGCCTGAACAAGAACGAAGTGTAAGTTTCTCTCTTTTTTAATAAAGTTTGTTATTGATGATATAAGATTTTTTTAAACTTTATGTTGAGCGAGCTTTTGACGATTATATATATATATATATATATATATATATATATAATGACGGCCTAGCCGCATTCGACAAATCACCTGAAGATTCTTTCCCAAGATGAAACAGGCTGTAGTGACTTTTTGAGGTAAGCGATATAATCCTATATATATATATATAACTTCAAACAAAAAACCAGCCAACGCCAAGTCCTTAAAAACAATATAAACCATCCAGTATAAGTTCTATATCAATCTTTATTTTCAACGTTTCGGGGCCTGCCTCTTTATCAACAATTTGATAAAGGGGCACGCCCCAAAATGTTGAAAATAATGATTGATATAGAACTTATACTGGATGGTATATATGTATATATATATATATATATATATATATATATATCCTTGCTCTTCAATGAAAACACGCCATGGTGTAAGAAAACATCGTACTCACTCTTCGACGTAACAATTGGAAGTTTTAACGGCGCGGAAACATGCGAGCTAGTAGGCTCCTACCTATTGTCGAAACTAACCCCAGAATACGGAAACAGCATTGGTCTATACAGAGATGACGGCCTAGCCGCATTCGACAAATCACCCAGGGAAATAGAAAACATCAAAAAACACAGCGATCACAATTTGAAGATCACCATAGAAGCCAACAAGAAATGTGTCAACTACCTAGATATCACACTCGATATAAGAACCAGAACCTACAGACCATTCACCAAACCCGGACACATCCCACAATATGTCAACCGCCACAGCAATCACCCGCCATCAATACTCCGCAGCGTACTCTAGACTTTCTAACATCTCTTCTGATAAGCAATCATTTGACACAGTCATTCCCCCGTACCAGGAAGCCCTCAAAAGAAGCGGGTACGACTACAGACTTAGTTTTAACCCACAGCCACCAAAACCAAAGCGCCCGAGAAGCAGAAACGTCATATGGTTTAACCCACCTTACAGCGCCAACGTTACCACTAACATCAGTCATAGATTCCTCCGAATGATTGATGAATGCTTCCCACAGAGCCACCCCCTACGCAAAATATTCAACAAGTACACCCTAACTTTAATATAAATAACAATGCCCAGCAGATTGAGCGAAGTACCGCCATATGTAAACATTAACAATTGCTTAAACAAAGAAGGCTAGAAGAGTTTATTCGCTACAATTATGAATTCGCTACAATTTAGTCAATAAATATGTTTTAAACTCTTCTAGCCTTCTTTGTTTAAGCAATTGTTAATGTTTACATATGGCGATACTTCGTACAATCTGCTGGGCATTGTTATTTATATTAAAGTTACGATTTCCGCCTGGAAAATCCTAAACCCTAAAGTTAAGCTATGGCTGCATGCCCAATGTACAAAACATCATCTCAGAGCACAACAAGTCTTTGCTAATCAAAGAAAACTAAAACAGCCCAGCTACAACTAAGGAGTGCAATTGCCGCCGCAAGGAAACATGCCCACTCTCTGGGAAATGCCAATCAGAAGGAATTGTCTACCAAGCTACAGTCACGAGAGAAGACAACCGAGAAGAAAAAACCTACGTCGGAATCACTGAGGGTACATTCAAAACAAGATACCGTAACCACACCAGCTCCTTCAGAAATCCCAAACGTAAACACGCTACTGAACTTAGTAAATATATTTGGAACTTAAAAGAGTCAAACGTGCAGCACTCGATCAAATGGAAAATAATTAAACAGTGTAAGCCCTATTCCAACAATATATATATATATATATATATATATATGTACCACAAGCGTGGAACATTTGAGTTGCCTATATAATGTAGGCTTCTCCATCCTGCTCGCCAGCACTGCACTGATGAAGCCCAATAGGCCGAAACTGTTCCGTCTGCGAATATATATATATATATATATATATTACACACATATATACATACATACTTACAAGAACTTTAAAATGACCATAAAATTCGCTACTCTGAGTTTTGGAGTAGCAAAGTAAACATTCTAACTCATTTATATTATATTATGTTGTGCTCTACCACTAATACTACTACTACTAGATATACGTGTAAGCATCAAACCCTCGCTCACCCTTCCAATATATCTCTCGAGAATCCGAGTAAGATTGATAACTTTTCACAATTAAGAAAGAGACAAATCATCCTTACTATAGCTGGAACAGTGGATGCAATATAAAACCCACTCACAATTTGGCCACACATTAACAACAATCCAAACTGCAAAATTATTTGATATTTAAACAGTTTATCGTGATATTCACGTTTGAAATTTCAATGTTGTTTCATTAGAACAAACGTTCCGTGAGAAAAATCTTTAACCGCTTAGCAAATGCTAAGAGATCCATCCTCACAATTAAGTGATTAAACAATGGATGATAGGATCAAGGCCCTGTCTTAGTTGCGGATTTATGGTATTTTGTATCGTTTTCCAATAAAAAGCCTCACTCACTTTGTCTTAAAGATTTTTTATTAGATGACCAGACTTTCCATCTTATAAGTGGCGCATTCTCATAGGTTATCAGTAGGATACCAGTATTACGGACGGCTCATGATTGAAAAACTTTTTGATATTTTTTTGATTTTTAAAATTTATAAATTGTACATTATCTCAAAATTGGTTACAAATGTCTGAGATGTACTATGATAAAGATTTATGCTAAGTATTCATTCGGTCTGGAGGTAGAAGACAGGTGACGAAGATGAAAAGAATTTCGAAACCAACGAAATCAAAAACGAGCACATGTCTGAACGAGTTCAACATTTTTATTGCTGACCTAAAATCGAAAAATACAAAACATACAACAAAATACGACAGGTAAACCTTGTGCAAGTTTTCTAGAAAGAAGAACGAGAAGAGGGAAGTAAAAGACGGTACTTTTTCTATGGTAAAACCTCCGTGAAAAACAAAGTTTGGCGTAAACTTGCAACTCTTACGTATTTTCAACTAAGCATTCAGCGGCACCTCGACACAAAGGGTTCAACGGTAACTTTACAGAAAGCTGACGGTTGCAGAAAAGCTGACGGTTTGTGAAAAGTCTCTAGATTTATACAAATCAGCCTCTATTTGACTTCGGCGAAGAATGTCGTTTACACTTTGGCGCTTAGTAAATGTCCTGACTGCAAGAGAGTTGCCATACCTCTTTTGCTCATATTAACCTGAAAGAACCAAGACAAAGCGTTGCTGCTAAAAGTGAACGTTAGGCCAGTGTATATTCTAAGGAGCTAACTTTGAGAACTGTTCTTTCAAGTCATGAATTGTTCAAGTACTGAGATTTTCCCCCAAAGCGAAACCAGCCGCAAGCACCAAGAAGACCATTTAGTTTCCTGTCTTAAATCATTTACTGGCTTTAGTGTTCAAATGATGAGAACAATGTCTGAGAGATCCATACAAGAGAGAAAAGAACGAGACCAAATCGATTTGCTTCAATCAGACCTAATTAAGGTTTCGTCAACAATATACCAGTCCCCAAGCTTGTACGCGGCATTCATTAACTAAAAATGTCCTTTACGTCGCTACTTAAAGTTTCACGCTGTTAAGCGATCATCAGGCAACTGAGAATGAATCAATTACAACCATCCCTTTTTATGCTGTCCCAGATATAATTGATTCATTCTCAGTTGCCTGATGATCGCTTAACAGCGTGAAACTTTAATTAGCGACGTAAAGGACATTTTCAGTCAACATTTCACATCTGTATTACGCTCTACCAACACTGGTATTGAGCTCTCTATCACGTTGATTTGGAATAAACACATTTCTATATATATATATATATATATATATGTACCACAAGTGTGGAACATTTGAGTTGCCTATATAATGTAGGCTTCTCCATCCTGCTCGTCAGCACTACACTGATGAGGCCCAGTAGGCCGAAATGGTTCCGTCAGTAGTTATATATATATATATATATATATATATATACACAGTGGTGCTCAAAAGTTTGTGAACCCCGGGATTAAAAACAAACATGAAAAAATTAATCAAGCTATTTGCGATTCCAGTGAAAAATAGATAGAAAAAGTATCTATCCTAAAAATATGTCCATCTATAGCACCGTTTTAAAGCCCTATTCATATTAGAGAAGAAAATTGTCAAAATGTAAAAAAATTGAGGGTGCAAAAGTAAGTGAACCGTACCAGTAGCAACATAACATAACCACCAACGTTCAGCTGGCACACCTGTATTACATGCCGTTGCTATTGACAACAAACATAAGTCATCTGAGATATCATTTTGGAGTGTATGTACATATACATTTGGCGTTGTACGACGTGCTCTATTCCGTTTGATATAGCACGCTGTGCAACATCGACATCACGCAAGATTTGAAATGCCACGTTCTAAGGAGCTGTCAGAAAAGCTGAGAGAGAAGATTATTACCATCCATAAGTCCGGAGAAGGCTAAAAGTACATTACTCAGCGGTTCGACGTCAATGTTTCAACCGTGCGTCAGATTGTTGATAAATGGAGGTACTTCATGACAATAACAACGTTGCTCCGAAGTGGCAGCTCACGCAAAATCTCAAGCCGAACAGCTCGACAACTAGTTGTAGAGGCGTCTAAGAATCCCAGATTGACATCTAGGGAACTCCAAAGCAGCTTGGCCTGAGCTGACATTCACGTTCACCAGTCCACAATACCGAGGACACTGATCCAGGTTGGCCTGCATGGCAGCGTTGAAAAGAAAAAGCCACTCTTAAATACCAAACATCGTGAGGCAAGGTTGAAGTTTGCAAATACCACCAAGAAAAAACTTTCAACCACTGGAAGAAAGTTTTGTGGACAGATGTAACGAAAATTGAGCTCTTTTGTCACAACGGGAGGTGCTACGTGTGGCGAAAACCCAAAACAGCCTTTGAAGAGAAGAACTTTTTGCCCACAGTAAAACATGGTGAGGGACGTGTTATGGTGTGGGGTTGTTTTGTTGCCTCAGGAACTGGAAAACGTGCACACATTTAAGGAACTATAAATTCAAATGACTACCAGAGATATTGAGAGAGAATATTCCCCATCAGTTAGTTGTCTGAGACATGGGCGTGGCTGGATCCTACAACAGGACAACGACCCTAAGCATACCAGCAAATCTACTCAGGACTGGTTAACAAAAAAGAAGTTTAAGGTGTTGGAATGGCCTAGCCAGAGCCCAGATCTTAATCCCATTGAGATGCTTTGGTTTGATCTGAAGTGTGCTCTCTATGCAAGAAAGCTCTCTAACCTGAAAGAATCACGGACGTTTTTTGATGAAGAGTGGGCAAAGATTTTTCCATATCGGTGTCAACGATTTTTTAACTGACTACAGAAAGGGTCTTGTTGCAATTATTACAGCAAAAGGAGGACCTGCTAAGTAACAGGGTCCACTTACTTTTGCTCTCTAGCTATTTTGTTTCTTACGATTTTATTGGCTGAACCTGACATGGTTCTCATCCAGGTGTTTAAAACTCAAGTTAAGTAAGTGCTGTATTATTTCTTGGTTCAATCACGTTGTAATCATCTCAAACTTGAGAACACTGTTTATGCTCATGGGCTCACAAACTTTTGAGCACCACTGTATATATATATATATATGTGAATAAAAGAGAAAAAACTTCTTGAGACATAAAAACCTTTATTCAAGGTCCTCCAAACGTTTCGCCTTTCACGGCTTCTTCAGTGGAGTAAGTTAAAAACAATAATTGGATCCTTGAGTACATGCGTATCTAAAATTTCCATAATAAAAGAACTTACATGACTAAAATTTACATAAAAATACAACTAACACTCTAGTACCTAAAATTAACCTAAAAATAGTAATAAAAAAAAATCAAAAAAAAAATCTATATACAAATAGTTCTTCCTATACAACCATTCATAACATTATCAGAGTATTTCTTTATTTCTAGTGCCTCAATGCACTTGCGTTCACCATGATTTTTAATATTCAAGTGTAAAATCTTCCAACTAAAATTCGACATGTCCTTATCTGCACTAATCTGGTGGGAGTTCAAGTGTTTAAAAACCGTTTGTTTCTTCATTGTTAAATGTTCTTTTATCCTAGTTCCTATTGTTCTAGATGTCTCTCCAATGTACACAGTTCCGCATATTGAGCACGTAATTTGGTAAACAACGTTTTTAAGAAAGCATTGGTTAGGTCTAGTAGCTGGCTTACAAGTCTTGCAGTTGTCTGGACAGTTAAGTCTCTCTCGTGGGGGCGAAAACTTGTGATGATGGTCTGGCGGTCATAAAATGAACTTTAATTTGATCTATACCCGATCTGCGAATCACACTGCAAGCACGTCGTTTGAAATCCTCATTAATGAATGGGAGCTTCAAGTAAACAAAATTTTGATTTTGTTCCGTGTCATCTTTCCGCGGTGTATTAATGTTCTGCAGTGTGTATCTTATAACTGCTTTGACGAATTTTCTGGGATACCCGTTGTTAACGAACAATTCTACAATTACATCTAGCGATTTCTTCTGTGAAACAAAGTCAGTCGAACATTTGATAGCTCTTTTGGCTTCGCCAATAAGGACAGATCGTTTGGAAGCGATAGAGTTGTGGCTGTCCCAAGGGGTAATGCAGCGACTGTGAGCAGGTTTCATATAAAGGTTTTTAAGCACTTGAACTCCCACCAGATTAGTGCAGATAAGGACATGTCGAATTTTAGTTGGAAGATTTTACACTTGAATATTAAAAATCATGGTGAACGCAAGTGCATTGAGGCACTAGAAATAAAGAAATACTCTGATAATGTTATGAATGGTTGTACAGGAAGAACTATTTGTATATAGATTTTTTTTTTTATTACTATTTTTAGGTTAATTTTAGGCACTAGAGTGTTAGTTGTATTTTTATGTAAATTTTAGTCATGTAAGTTCTTTTATTATGGAAATTTTAGATACGCATGTACTCAAGGATCTAAATATTGTTTTTAACTTACTCCACTGAAGAAGCCGTGAAAGGCGAAACGTTTGGAGGACCTTGAATAAAGGTTTTTATGTCTCAAGAAGTTTTTTCTCTTTTATTCAACTATCATCCAGACATGGCGTATCAGACACATTCATATATATATATATATATATATATACACCAATGATGAGTACCACGAAGGTTAAAGCGTTGGAATGAAAATATAGAGCGCTCAATACCGTTACTGGTAGAGCGAATAAGTAAATAAATAAATACAAAAGACAAAATTTTGCTGTCGCTACTCTGAGTTTCACGCGCTCAGGCGATCATCAGTTGCCT
Organism: Heliopora coerulea; assembly: GCA_030142905.1. Classification (NCBI taxonomy): domain Eukaryota; kingdom Metazoa; phylum Cnidaria; class Anthozoa; order Scleralcyonacea; family Helioporidae; genus Heliopora; species Heliopora coerulea. The sequence continues at coordinate 886,762 of JASJOG010000122.1, read as the reverse complement.
GATGATCGCCTGAGCGCGTGAAACTCAGAGTAGCGACAGCAAAATTTTGTCTTTTGTATTTACTTATATATATATATATATATATATATATAGCACCACTGCATATATACTGCTTATATACTGTATATATATATATATGTACAATGCGAAAATTTTTGTCCCTAGTCACCACGCGTGTAAAAAGACTCCACGCGCATTGGGATTAGTATCCTCGCACCGCGCTTAACGCGGTGGGCGAGGGGATAAGCATATATATTATATATTATATATATATATATATATATATATATATATATATATTACAAACACTATATATATCTCACATATTAAATATTTACTATATTATATATTATATAATACATATTACATATGTATTAAATATACATATGTATATATGTATTATATATGTATTATATGTGTATATGTATATATATGTATTAAATATATGTATTAAATATATTAAATATACATATATTATCAAATAATCAAATATATATATAATGTATGTATATTAGTAAGCGATGCATTCTGGATTAGATGATTTAGAAGTTCAAATAATAGATATTACGGATAGGATGAGTCCAAAGAAAAGGAATTTTTTTTGGGAACAAAGCGAATAGTTTTGTTCTTTTGGAGCTTAAAATGTACAATCAACTAGAAATACGTGCACACAACAAACGCTCGCCCACCCTTCCAATATATCTCTCGAGAGTCTAAGTAACATTGATAAGTTTTCGAAATTGTCAAAAAGACAAGTCGTCCTAACTATAACTGGAAGAGGAAATACAATATAAGAAAAACACAACATTTGGACACGAATATTAACAACCCAAACTGGAAATCATGTGAATGATAGGACAGGAGGTTGTTTTCTTTGATAGGTACTCACAAATTTTAGAATCCTTTGCCAATTGATTCTTTCAGTAACATTGTTTTGGAATTACATCTATTATGTTTGTACAAATTTTAATTGAATTCAAACTGGAAAAGATTAATGAACGTCATTAATTTAAGGAATTAATAATTGTCATGTTGTCGAAAACTTTCACCATCTCAGGGCGGATCCAGAATTTAGAGAAAGAGGGTTGGTGGAAATTTTTTCAATATTTCCTGCCATAATGTGGTGTTATAGTGGAAGAATTTTTATCGTAGAGTCGTTTCCAGTGTATTTTTGAATTTGAAATTCTTCCACTCACTCTATTTTCTTTGCTATTTGTTCTGATTCTCATTGAAAATATTCCTCAATCTTCTTGGGAGTCAATATGTTTAATACTTATGTTTTGTAACCAAGCATTAAAATTATATGGCAACTAATCAACAAAGGGAAGCGTTTCCCTTACACCCCCGCCTAAATCCGCGCCTGTCCTCTGTAATGTTTGGCTAATCTTTGAATTTGTTTTTACTTGTTTAATTGACGATGTAGTAATATATTAGCCATCAAAATAGGCATAAATTTAAAGACTCTCATTATTTCATATCTGAAGATGTCTACCTGTCTTTTTGACATCCAGCTTAGAAAGGTTTCTTGAAGGTAGTCGGTTCTTAAAAATGTTCAATGAAGGTTTACCTGGTGGAAATCTTAGACGCAAAAAGACGATGAGAGCCCAGCTCAAAATTCGGAGATGTAATGTCATCACTCTCAGGAACTAGAAACACACGAATAAAGTTTAATAGAAGTTCGCTGACGTTTCGTTGCCGACGCGCAACATTTTCAAAATAATTAACAGATCCAAATACTAAGTCAATTATATTTATAAAAGGTATCATATTTATCTTATTTTAGCCAATAAGGACAAGGGAGGTGAAGGATGAGACTAGACAAGTAGAGAAAGGAGAGAATTAAAATAAGGTAAGTGGAAAGGAAGTGATATTTTCATTAAAAGACGGTTTATGTTTATTGATGAGGGGACTCTCTGATAAGTAATTCAAGGTGTGAGTTGCAAGAAGAAAGACTAGGGAAGTCATGAATTACGGTAGCCCACAAGTACCACGGCAAAAACGTTTCAAGACAACGCAAACATTAAGTTTTTCACGACCTGCAAATATCACGGCAAAAGTTCTCACGGCGGAAATAAATTTTACGGCGGAAATTGGTTCGGAAGGCCTAGTATTCCTTTGTGGAAACATGAATGAATTTATCTAAGAAGACATTCAAGTTTACTTTTATTTTTAACATAGGCGGGGTTTAATGAAGTAAAAAGTTTGTAAAATATTTATAAAAGCAGATACCGTTAGAAGGAAACAGAAGGCGAAAAATCCGAAAACAAACAACTCCATGTACAGACGGAATTTGCCGTTGTCGATTACCATCAAACAAAAATATCCGCCCATAGCGATGCTGGTTGTTTTGTTTGAATAGCAGAATTTTGTTCGTATATTTGTAATGATACTAACGCTAAATAATTTGGGGATGCCTAAGGATGCGATTATTACTGTTTGCCAACAGAATTCTGAGGACGTATGGGAATTATGAAATCTTGAGATACTTCTCAAGCATCATTATGCAAATTTGTGCAGCTCTTGATGATTGTTGTTCGTGACAAATTAATTGCCAAAGTTAAATATCAGGATCAAGGCTACTGGAGGTCAGGGGTATCAAAGAGGATGTAGATGTCCCCTACATAGGCAAAGGTTAACCATATGCCTGTCTAAATTTTCTATGACCTCAAATATAACTATTTATAAATATGCGGTTGTTAGAGTGTATGCATACTCAAAAGCCCAAGGCTGTTAATCTTTTAATCATTATTGATGTTTGGACAAAATTTGTGCTGAACTTTTCAATATTTATTAGTGTATATCTTATAATCCTTCTTGGGACCAAATAGGTGTTTAGATCAAGACAGCTTGCTGCTAGACATAATTTGACTGGCAACACTTGTCAGATAAGGATTTGTGAGGTAATTAAATTATTTGAATAGTTAATAGACGGAGAACCTGATCTAGGGATATGAGTAGGGGCCCTAATGGTCAAGAATGTTGGAACATCATTAAATACTTAAAAAATAAATGTATAAGACAAATTAACCCTACTATATTTTGACTCAAATGCTGTTTCTCCTAAACAGAAACTTTTCATAATCTGACACTGCCCAGGTCAACATTTTTCAGTTATCTTATTTTAATTTTCTGCTCCCTCTACTTGTCTAGTCTTATCTTTCACCTCCCTTATTCTTATTGGCTTAAATAAGATAAATACGATACCCTTTATAAATATAATTGGCTTAATATTTGGATCTGTTAATTACTTCGAAAATTGTTCGCGTCGGCAACGAAACGTCAGCGAGCTTCTATTAGACTTTATTCGTGTGTTTCTAATTCCTAAGTGTGATGACATTACATCTCGGAATTTTGAGCTGGGCTCTCATCTTTTTACGTCAAGTAGTTGATTCTACTGAAGGAAAACATTTGACTAGATGCTGAAAATAATTTTTACTGTCTACTTAAGGTGCTCTTGGATATCAAATGTTCTCTCGTTATAGATCATACATTGATTTTATGAACATCCAAGTCATTCTATCTCATTAAATCCTAATTTTCTTGAAATAAACCGACTTCGTTTGGACCATAAGTTGCGAAGCTTTTATACTCAGATATGCACTCTAACAGACAATGCTAGTTGTATATGCGGCATTAAATCAAATAAGCCATAGATCACGACATGTAGCAAACCGTTTCTAAAGCATGAACGATTGCGTTACAAAACATGGTCTTCCTTGTAATGGATTTGTTTGTTGACTTCATGATCTTAATTGTCAAAGTGGTAAGTTGTTGACAATATTGTTTGCTGCTTCTGTAGCATGGAACTGTTGCTTTATTTTCAAACCCTGGTATGAGGGTAAAATTTGGGGCATATTCAAAATGGCTATCCCTACCTTATAATTTTTTTATTACATATTTCTATATTTTCGATATTGCTGAACAATTTGCTTAATATTGTAATCAGCCAAAATTTCAACTTCATGCTTATTGATGATCCTGAAGTTACCAAATTTATACCTGGTCTGTTATTTTTTTTTTTTAAAAAAAAAAAAAAATTAAATTCAATGAGACATACTTACATAAACTATAATCTAGCAGGATGTTGACAGTCAGAAATACTCCGAAACGAATTTTATCCGAGGACATGTATTCACGTCCGTGCTTCATGCTCAGGACAAATGCAATACGTTTTCGTCAAATGTCCACGAGGAACATGATTTCATCAACTGCTATGAAGGTGAGACACTTGCCATTGAAGACTGGCTTTTAAATATAGGATAAAAACCAAGTGCGAGATCTTTCATTGAATTCCATTAAAAGACCGAGCTCGAGGTTTTTAAATTGTTTCCAGACGAACCACACCCATTTTCAATTGCTTTCACGAAGTTTTGGAGCGCTTTAGTTTTGTTGTCTAAGAGAAACTAATACGGGTTATGCAATGGTTCTTGTTTAGGTCCATTTGCAGGAGAAGATCAGAGCGTTACATGAATTTTTAATCACGTTACTCTTTTCGTTTTGAGGAAGTTTGGTATAGTGTTTAGGATTTGATGGCTGAATGAAGCATTTAACAGAATGCAAGTTTTTGTTTTGTTAGGAAATTATGCTCTTTGTATTTGTACTAGTGTTATGCGTGTAATTTATTTATGAGATTCTCACGCTTAGCGAGTGGATAATTTCAATGACTTCACTAGTGAAGAATTGTCCGGTATCCTACCAAACCCAGATCTAGACTTACTGGACATTACGAAAGATAAAAGCAAAGAAATAGCAGAGAGTCGTTTTGCCAAACCGGTGTCCGAAGTTAAAATTAAGGCGAAAATAAGAAAATAGTTCCCAAGTCGACAAAATACAAAGAGAAGTAGGCGGTCAAATTGTTTGAAACTTGGCGAGAGCAGAGAAACCGGAAAAGTATCCAACAGTAAAGAACGAAATTCTTCCAGATTAGAGATAATACTAGATTGCTTGGAAGTTGTGGCGGACTAGGAACTAAATCACACCTTGGCACTATTTGTTTGCAATGTAAGAAAATCCGATGGAAGTAAATACCAACCAAACACTCTTCATGGAATAGTTCGGCATTTTTTAAAAGGAACAGGAAAGCCAGTAAGACAACTCAATGGCGGTGAGTTTACGTATTTAAGAAATGTGTTGGATTCTATGATGAAAGGAAGTACTTCGAGTGGTCAGGGAATGGCAAAGAAACAAAGAGAGGTGATATAATAACTCTGGAAGAAGAAGAGATGCTGTGGGTTAAAGGGATTCTTGAGGATTCTAATACTTAGCAATTGCTTGATAGTTTGGTTTACCTATTTGGCATCCATTTCGCTTTGAGAGGAAGCAGCGAACATCGAAGACTTCGAGCAGAAAATTCTCAGATTTTTGAGGGGGAAGGTAAAAGAAATGGATCACAGTTCTTGGAATATCGTGAGGATGTCTCTGAGATCATCACTGGTTGTCTCAAAGATAGGAAGCTGAAAACGGTGACACGTGCCAACGAAAATTGAACAAACAAGGGACGGTGTATCGTGCGGCTGTACGAGAAATATATTAGTTTGTGGTTAGTGAGTTGATTATTTTGTTGTGTAGTTGTGTTCGTTATTTCTTATTGTTTTTATTTTTGACGCCTGTACATTTGACGTACGTGTGTTTAATTCTAGTCCAAGTGTATTAGATGGGGTTACAAATGTTTTTTGTCGAACTCCGTTAAAGTGTCCTGATACAGCAAAGTTCCAGTTGGGCACAATAAGTTGGCTTCGAGCGTGAAACGACTATGTAAACAGGGTGGGGCTTCTGGGCATAGAACCAATCATTCACTCCACGCTACAGCTGCGAGACGAATGTATGATATGGGAATTGATGAGCAACTAATCTGTGAAAAAACTGGTGAGGAGACATGTAGTTTCTTTTCAAATTTGTTTTGGTATTTCAAATTCTAATGTGTTCTAATGCAATTCAATTTCAAAATGTTGGTCACCCAAGCAATGCTGTAAGTGCTTACAAATGGACTTCAAGTGAACAGAAATTTCAAGTGAACAGAAAATTCAAGTATCTGATGTATTGTATGGTTCCAAAATGATAAAGAAAGCTAAAAAAGACGATAAAGAAGACGCTTCTTTAAAAAAGGAAAAAAGTCGGGGTCGAAATCAGCAGCAAGAACTCTCCAAAAAAGCCCCAATAAATATCAGTTTGAATTTTGTTGTGAACTAGAAAGCCTACAAAGCAGCATATTTCGTTGAGCAAATTTGAATCATTGAGTAAAATTTTTTAACAAATTTCTTAATGTTTACTTTCAAGGATTTCGAATTAACAAATTGAAGACCTATACTGGGTCTTGAATTTTTAATTCCAGATGTGTAATGTGGAAATAGTCAGCCCCAATTTCCCTTGTTGATAATCAATGCCGCCACCAACTTTTTGTGCGAGGTTGAATAAAAGAGGAAAACTGATCGGAAACAATTGAAAATGGGTGTTTGGTAGGTCTGAAAAGTAAAGCGATGCAAGTGAAACCAAATAAGTACTTGTTCAGGCACTTCGAATTCATTTAAAGGAAACAGCTACAGTAGACAATTGGTATATTTATGAAGACTAGCATCGGTAAATTGACTGGAAGGGTAGGTCTTAGGAAAGCCACTGTAACACCTTATCACTCTGGTCAGTGTCGGTAAAGATTGTATGAAATTTTCTGGTCTACTGCATAATTATTTGATCTCCCTAATCTTCAGGTGTAATTATGGGAATTGTAGTATACAGAATTTACAAAATGTCAAGGGATGCCATTGCTGCACTGAAATTGATGTCCATGTCGAAGCCATGAACTGTGATGGAGTAATCATTGTTTGCATTACACTGCGATGTGTTACTCTGCATCCCCACATTTGAGGGGCTGTAGGTTGTGTATAAGTATAGATTAGCCACCTTAGTAAACAAAGGACTTCATAACATCTCAGCTTAAAGAATCATTTACAGAAAGGAACAGTACATATATGTTAAGAGGTAGAAATACTTTAGTTATTCCTCAACTGAGGAGATTCTATGTAGATCAGTAGCATGTGGAGGAGCTGGGATATGGAATTGTCTGGATGAGTCATTGCAAGAAAAGGAATTTCACTTTGTTCAAAAAGTTTGTTAAAGGTAAATTAGACGACATTCTCCTTAAGCTAAATTTAAAACTTAATGTCTGAGAAATAATGTATCACCATATCACAATTAGGCATTAGCAAGGAGTTGCATACAGGGAATTTATTCAATTATTAGGGCAAAGAAGTAAACAACTTCTGCATTTGTTTATAATGCTGTTCGTAAAGAGGTTTGGGCAAAATTAGGATCTCCAAGGATAAGGGAATGAATAGTCATTATAGCAATACATCTCTCTCTCTATATATATAGGGTAACAAACTATGGAGTGGTTCCAACTTGGAATATTAGAAGAAAATTATTTATGTTTGTACATATTAACATATGTCAACCAGGATAAATTTCACTGGAACACATATGCTAACACGTATTTACATGCAGCCTAATTCTAGTCTTGTAGCAGATAGATAGGTTGATTTTAGTATCAATGAAAAACAAATAACAATCTTTTTATCTTAAAATAAGCCAAGGATACAATTAATGATATAAAAAGAATTTTTCAGCTTTTTTTTTTGAAATATTGACAATGTAGAAGATTTAAAATCATTTTCAACAGGATTCCGTACTTTTGGCCCTTGAACACCAATGTTGAAAATTCCATAGCTTGTTCTAGCTGCATGTATTTGATTACTTCATCAGAGTTTATGGCTTCGACACAGATGTCAATTTCATTCATTGGGATTCCTTGGTATTTTATAAAAGTTGCAAGCTACATTTCCCCCATTTACACCTAAATTTCAAGGATATTAGAGAATTATGCAGTATGCCAAAACATTTCATGCAATCTGCAGTCACACTGCATCGAGCAATAAGGCGTTTCAGTAGCTTTCCTAAGACCTACCCTTCGAATCATGTCACCTACGTCAGCCTTCATGAACTCGCTGTTTCCTTGAAACGAATTAGAAGTGCTTAGATACGAGCTTCTTCCAGTTGACTTACGTTGTTGTACTTTAAAAGCAAGTATTTCACAGCAAGTACCTCACCTTCATGACAGTTAACGAAATCATGTTTCTCGTGGACATTCGACGAAGATGTTTTGCATTTGTCCTGAGCATCAAGTACGGATACGAGTACATATCCCGAGACAAAGTCCGTTTCAGAGTATTTCTGACTGTTATCATCCTCCGAGGTAGTAGTTGACGTAAATAAGGATGTCTGATTGAATTTGAAAGGAGTATTGACCAATTTCAAACGACTGAGAATCAGTTTTATTGATTAACATGCCAATTTTCCGATGTTTTTAACTTGCCCAACTTAACGCAAGTCTCTGGGTTGACGGGATATCCGGCTACTGGTTACCAGTTCTTTTACTCGGTCAGGTTATAAATTGGGCATCAAAATTCGGCAGGAAGTTGAAATTTTGACTGATTACAATATCAAGCAATTTTGTTCAGCGATGTCAAAAGTATAGAAATTTGCCATAAAAAAAATCATGAGATAGGCACTTTAAACACTCCCTAAATTTTACCGCTATGTCAGGGTTTGAAAATAAAACAACAGTTCCATTCTAGAGGAACAGCAAACAATATTGTCAGTAATTCTAAGGCGCGGGGGTCCAGTGTAGATAGCTTCGATAAAACAGCGGCGTTCTTGAGGTTTCTACACTATCTAAAAGATAGAAAAAAAGCTTCTCGATGTTTCGAGCGAAAGCCCTTCGTCCGGAGATTAGTAGCCAAATCTACTAATTTCCGGACGAAGGGCCTTCGCTCGAAACATCGAGAAGCTTTTTTTCTATCTTTTAGATAATGTAAAAACCTCAAGAACGCCAATATTGCCAGTACCTTATCACTATGACAGATTCAAAAGTTGGCAGGATAAATTTTAATGAAAGGTAACTGCTTCAATCATTTGACACTATGTTGAGATCCTGCTGCCGTGTTCTCGCCTCAAATTGCTGATTGGCAAATCTGTTGCGAATGTTGGTCATGTGAAGTCATTTCTAGCAGCGCAAAGAAATTTGCAGATGTTGCCATCTTGATATTCAACATCTACGAACTTGTAAATGCTTCAGTATCGGAGTATTTAGGACATATAAATAATGTGACAGTCATGATATTCATCACGAGCACTCACGAGACTTGTAAACAATGTGCGACTAAAATGCCTGGGAATTCATTGTAAATAAATTATCATATCTTTAAATTTTTGAAAGACTTAAATGTAATAAATGGTTGTTGCTTCAGAAGAGCTAAGTTCCCGGAAGAAAATAGTCACTTTGTTCATAGTATAACCATATATTGGGGTTACATGTTGTAAACATACAGACGCTTCATGAGCGTATGCGTATTATACTAACTTTTTGTTTTCATTCTCAAACTTCTTATTTCAGCAGGTCTTCTCAAACGCCTGATATTTTAGTAGCCCGTAATATAATCTCATTAATATAATCTTAACATTCATCGTTTTTGCATGACACATTCTTTGACAATGTTGCGAGAGGCAACAAAACGTTATAACTTAATTGAGTTTTATCTGACGATGCCTACGTATATTCGGTATCTTTCCTGGGCTTTGACTTTTATCTCTTAAGTTTACGTATTCCATCTGGTTCCTCAATCGGATTTTGACTGACTCTTAGGTATCAATATCATAAAAACAACAGCTTTAGTTAATTAGTTCTTTTAGTTCATGACAGATTATGTGCATCGTACGAGCTCTATATCTTAGGAATAGAGTCACCAATTAATATTAGAGATTGAATTTATTCGCATTTCGAGCAAGAACTTAGTAGATTTGCACATTTTCCAGTGGCATGATAATTTCGCTGCATGACGTCGTGCTTTTGACCTTTAGTATGAAATATAGTAATTTACAAAAGCGGCATGCTTTTCCAAAGCTGCTCTAATTCCAAACTCGATGAGGTAATCATTAAAAGTCTCGCTGACGCATTTAAAAATACAACAAGAAAATTTAATTAGAAACCTAAAATTCTTAACATCACCATCATTTCTCGCTCTGTGTCTAAGTGTGCACATGTAATTTCAGAACAGTTTTAAACAATGTAAACAGGCGCAGTCGTTCCCTGCGGGGCTTATTCATTAAGATTTCCACTTCTTCCGCATCGAAACCTTTTGGAAAAACAAACATTCATTAAACCAACATTATAGTTGACGATACTAAAATCCCCAGGGGCGCAATCATGGCAGGAGAGTGCGGGGGCGAAGCCCCTGCCCTTTTTGTAGGAAATTTTATATATGCCCTGTTAGTGATAGCTTTGTGCCCCCATTTTCCAAAGCCACGTAAATCCACTTCACCCGAAATGATCAAAATCACCCCGACGGTGCCTTGATACTAGCACCTGACCCCTGCCGTTCCAGATTCCGAGTTGCAGCCCTGATTCCTTACATATAAATTTCTGTTAACAATTTCACCAAATTTAAGTTGAGCCCTTACGGAATGAATAGCTTTCAGAGTTTGAGATCAGCATCTATTTTGTAGCTGCAAAGACTTTTATTTATAAACAGGGTAATCATGAACCTTCTTAATAAAATACTTAGAATAGATTTCGATCTAAATTGCCCTTTATGGGTTTGCTCAAAATAACTTGTCATTAAATTCTTTTCGAATAAACAACCTGATCAAATTACCTATTCACCATCACGCACATTCCGCCTATCTTGACTAATATCGTGTCTAGTTACTGGTTTCTCGAATACAATTCTAGAATTCTTTAAATACCTGAAATCCAATCCTTCAGGATGTAAAAAAATTTAATTCGATTACGAGCAATAGTTGGTTTACATTCGATTTGGTTGCCATGTTGGCAACAAAGAGGATACAATGGCCTTATCAGCAAAACATACCAGAAAATTAGCTGTCCCTATTACAAAATTAGCTGTACACAACTGAACATTAGTAGCAAATAACATAAAATGAAAACCTTATGAAGGCAAGAATTGCGCTAGTTTGCATGTTCCTCATAATCTGACCGATAAAACTTCGGCCAGCAACATGTTGGCTTAAAGATATCATGTAAACAGTGGCATCTGGGACCCCGTGGGACAAATTATTTGGTGGCCCACCAAATGCTTTTAAATAAAACTAGTTCCGTAGATTTTTTGGGGGAGAGGACCGTCCCCCTTCATGTACTATTGGGAGGCTGCTTACCTGATTCAGTAAGTGCACAAGAGTTTTAGGGTAACATTAGATGTGAGCCATCCATGCCAGCTGAACTTGTTGTTACCTTGATAATCTACAACTCCAGAATGGAGAGAACATAAAGTATTAAAAATGTTCTGATTACCACTTACAAAGATAAAAATAAATACACTACTTTCCTTTTTTTCATTCCATGGACCAGCAGAATTCAAGAAACATAACACAGGGTGAGACCATAGATAAAGAGAAACCATAAATTAAGACAAGTATTATAATTTATACTATAGTGTTAATAGACAACAATGAATACATGTTATCACTTGCCCTTTTCATCTTATGGTCCAGAAAGGCAGATTCATGTTCCAAACAGCAACAACAGCTGCATAAAGAGGATAAAATGATAAATAAATACATGATAAATAGGCCACTAAATAAGTAAATTGATTTATACCTGGCATTCAGATTTTCAAATTTGTACCATCCAATATAACTTCATGACACACAACATCACCTAAACTGGCTACAAAAGCAGATCAACACATTTTTATGTTAAACATGAATTAACAGGCCACTAGTAAATAAGGAAATTCATTTTACCTGGCAGTTTACATTGATTTCTTCAAATTTGTGTTCTAATAAATTTGCATCTTGTGACTAGTTTCAGAATCCACCACCACCACAAGAACAGCTGAAAAAAGAAAACAGCAAACCTTAATATAAACACTCAACTAGTGAGCTACTAATGCATTGATTAAATAATTTATACCTGATATCTCAGATTCTTTTGAAAAACTTTAACAACAGCAGGTTTCAATAATCAGTCAATGAAGTCCATGAGAGTGAATATCCAAAGAACTGGCAAACACATGTAGCAAACTGACACAAGCTTTTGTTTCTCTATACTGTTCTCCATCAGTTTAAGGATTAAGAAATCCAGATGGCTCACAACTCACAAGTACTCTAGAAACTGCTAGTAGCTACACATAACAATGTATCTAATCTTCCAAAATATTTGTCATTCTCATTCTCCTGGGGTGTAAGTTTGCAAATAGATCAATAAGTTCATTACGATCCAACTCAATGTCTGCATGAGTGTGCATAAGTGCCAAGCCGTTCAGTCTATCATGGGTCATTGTATTCCTCAAGTAGTTTTTTTAGGTTTTGAAGAGTTGAAATGGATCTTTCGAAGATGAAATTGGGATGATTGCCAGCACTTGGAGAATTGTAAAAATATTTACAAAACATTCTTTATCAACAAACTTTAAGGTACTGCTTAGTCTTGCTTCACTTGATGTCTTAAAATCTTTCCGAGGACGCCGCAGTGGAAGAAAAGTCAAATTACGCGAAGCAACACGAAGGTACAACCATGTTGGCAATCACAACAACAAACGTGAAATTAGCATAATCTCGCATCATAATTACGTGTATAATCCAGATGAAAACAACTCTTTAACTCTGCCATCTGACGATTATACAGTCTACGCTACAGCTGACTCTTGCCCTAATAACATCCAAAAGTCTGTCTTTGGTCCCAGCCTATTATTGACCAACATCATGTCTCTCGCTCCCAAGATCGACGAAGTCAGCCTCTGTATCAAGCTAAATAAACCTGATATAGCTTGTTGCACCGAAACTTGGCTTCATGCAGCCATTAGTGAGGATTGCCTTCATATTCCCGGTTATAATCTTATCTGCAAAAATCGAACAACTGGTGCCCATGGTGGTGTTTGTATATACATACAAAACTCAATCAAACATAAATTGTTGAACCACTTGCACCATCCCGAATTTGAAGTACTTTGGGTACACATTAAACCAAATAGACTTCCTCGTGGAGTCTCTTGCATTGTGGCTGGAACAGTATACCATCCTCCGAGTGCGGACGACAACACCATGATTGACTACCTGTCTTCCACACTTACGTCCATCGAAGGCCTTTACCCTGGTTGCGGAATTTTGTTGATGGGCGATTTTAATCGACTTAACATCAATCGGCTACTAAACCAATTTAAAATGAAACAGCTCGTTCGCATACCAACTAGAGGAGACCAAATCCTAGACTTGATATTGATCAATCTTCCTCAGCTGTATGATAAAGACTCTGTTGAAAGTCATCCTCCTTTCGGATTATCAGATTACAATGTAATCATGCTCCATCCCAAAAAGAGACTACCGCAAGCCTCCAGTCGCCGAACGGTTTGTAAAAGGGACACTCGCCGCAGCAGGAAAAATGAACTTGGTAGATATCTAGGCTCTTGTGACTGGTCCATTCTGGACTCTTTTACCAATTGTGAAGAAAAGTTACATGCATTTGTGGACCTAGTACGAATTGGCCTCGACAATATTATGCCACTCAAACCATCGAAACTACACGTGAACGATCCACCATGGTTTACGGCTGATTTAAAAAAGCTTATTAAACTTCGTCAAAAAGCGTTCAGAAGTGGTGACAAAGAACTTTTCCATTTATATCGAAATCGTGTAAATCGCGAAAGGAAGTCTTGTCGTGCCAGATTTTTTTCATCAAAAGTCCAACATCTAAAGGAGACCTAACCAAGTCAGTGGTGGAGTGATGTTAAAAAGATTGCAGGTATGACCCCAGCTGCTGGTTCTGAGGACCTCCGTTCCCAACTCCACTTTGACAAATTTGACGACCTCAACCCTCAGGCAATTCCAAATTTAATTAATAACGCCTTTTTGGAACCCATGAAGGCCTACCAACCTTTAGACTTTCTTCCTCCTTATGATGAAGAGTTTGTGGCACCTGTACTGTCTGAGGCCGACACTTATTCAGCTTTGAAAAGACTCAATTCCCGGAAAGCACCGGTCCTGATGGTTTATCAAACTGGTTTCTTAACGAGTATGCAGAAGTCCTTGCACAGCCTGTCTGCTCTGTGCTTAACAGCACTTTTGCAGAACAAAAATTCCCGTCATCTTGGAAAATGGCAGATATCACTCCCTTAATTAAAATTAAACCTGTGACAAACGTTAGTAAGCATCTTAGACCAATATCACTTACTCTGGACAGCTTTATCGAAGGTTGCTGAAGACTTCATTGTCATAACGCATATCGCTCCAGCCATTCTCTCGATCATTGACCCAGATCAGTTTGGAGCCATCCCGAAGTCCTCAACCACACAAGCCCTTATTTCAATGGTACATAGGTGGTCAGAAGCCACCGATGCTACTGGTGCTGCGGTGAGGATTATGCTGTTAGACTGCAGGAAAGCTTTTGATCTAATTGATCATCGAATTCTGGTCCAGAAAATCTGTAACCTCTCGATTCCGCCTGGGATTGCAGGGTGGGTATGCGACTTTTTGATGGACCGAAAACAACGTGTGAAGCTTGCAAACGACTGTTATTCAGAATGGGGTCGTATACCTTCAGGCGTCCCTCAAGGCACCAAACTTGGTCCGTGGTTATTCCTGTTAATGATTAATGACTTAAGATTCCCCAATGCCAGCAAGTGGAAATATGTCGACGATACGACTGTTGCCGAATTTGTTAATAAAGGAAACTGCAGCACCATCCAAAGCGACGCCGTTATTGTGCAGGACTGGACACATGAAAACAAGTTACAACTATACACAGAAAAGTGCAAGGAGATGATCATCGATTTCAAGAAACAAAAACATTCCTTTGACCCTATAACTGTGGAAGGAAAGGAACTTGACGTTGTCAACCATGCCAAGATTCTTGGAGTGACCATTTCCAACACTTTAATGTGGAACGATCATATTAAAAACGTCATAAGGAAGTCTAACAAACGCCTATACTTTATAGTTTTACTGAAACGCGCGCGTGTACCAATAGAAGATATCATTATGTTCTATTGCACCTGCATTAGACCTGTGCTTGAATATTATGCACCTGTGTTCCACCATTCCCTGTCGAGTTACCAAAGTGCCGACCTAGAACGAGTTCAAAAACGCGTGCTGTCAATTTTATCTCCAGGAGAGTCGTACCGGCAAAATCTAAAGAACTTCAAGCTACCAACACTACAAAGCCGGAGACACGATTTGTGTGAAAAACTTTTCAAAAAGATTATGTGTGATGAATCACACAAATTATACGGATTACTTCCTCAAAGGTACCAACCAAAGTACAATCTTAGGAGAAAGAAAACATTTAATATTCCTCGAACTAATACCAAGCGTTACCAAAATACTTTTATTCCATCGATGTGCAGCTTGATCAACAATAAACTTTAGAGATTCTATATGTCACAACATTTGTATATGTAGCTTTATTTATACTTATTTTATTGTCTTATATTTTTTCCTAATGTGAATTAATTACGCAATTCAGCTACAGGGCTGCGATGTAATTATTTTAATAAACTATCTATCTATCTATCTATCTAGTCTATCAGGAATATCTTCCCCTTTTGCTTTCTTTTCATTCCATAATCTCTCCCACAAGATAAATTCTGCCTCTAAGCCAGCAATGTTGGGTATGTCCTGTCCGTAGCTCTCACAGAATTCCATTACATTGTTTTTCCAGTCCAGTGGGTGTTCAAGCAAATGAGAGGGAATTATTGACAACCCCTTATAGCAAACATACACTTGATCTTGAAATCTGATGTCTAGTTGTTGAAGTGCATGGTCCAGGAACACTCTGGTCAAATTTAACTTATAATAGTCCTCTGGTGTTTGGACTGGAGCATTGGGTTGATGAATTTGTCTGTTAACTATCCTTGGCATACTGGGATCAATATGAATACTCTGTGAAGAGTGAATGGTGTCTTTCCTCAATGTGGTCTTGCATGTCTGTCAAGGCAGATTCCAATCTTTTAATCTCTTCCTTTGCTTTCATAAAATCAATTTCTTTTCTCTGCAGCTTGACTGTCAGGGGTCTGGTCAAATCCAAGATGTGCCTTACAATCACAAGAGTAACAATAAAGCTGAAATTGATAGCATTTACCAAGGCCTGGGAATCATCCCTGCTGTTGTGATTCCACTGTTGATTACCAAAAGCATCTCTATTTAATGAGATGTCTTCTAAGGTAGAGACAACTGGCAGTAGCAATTCAACAATTCTGTCCATCCCATCTATGCGTGCAACCCATCTGGTCCTGCAAACATCAATGAGTACATGGTGGTTACTCCGAGGCATTTGGGCTTTAACCTTCTTAATCAGGTACTCCTGTCGCTTTGGAGAGTTGCTAAAAAAGTCAGACAGTTTCTTTACAACACCCATCATGTTTCTAACCAGGGTCAGAGAGCAGGTGTTAGCTATACACAGGTTCAGGCGATGATTTAATGAACTAATGCCATTTCCACTCAAGCGTGGAATTGAAACGCAGTATAAATTAATATTCACGCAAAAACAATCTGTTAAACCAAGCGTAAATCCAATGAAATTTCTGAAAAATCATTTGTATTCTTCTGAATTCGAACGTAGATCGAAGCAAATGAGTGAAATTACACTTATCAAATAGAGTTCTGTTTCAAACGACTGTTATAGAACGTCAAACGAAACAGAGGGACCTAAGGGGGGTAGGCTTGGCTTCTTATACTTTTCTCAGTAGTTTCCTCAGTAGTTTCCGAAAATTCCGACCAATCAGCGACGGAGCTCAGTAGTTTCCAACCACTGATCTCAATATACATAGGAGCGCTCAGTAGTTTCCAAAATGGTTTCCTAGTAGTTTCCAGCCTTCCACTTAGTAGTTTCCAGATTTCGATAGATTGAAGACATTTCTTCAAGGGAAGGTAGAATTCCCAGCAAGAAAATGAGTCGAGCTCGTAAACAAACGCAAATATTTGTGAAAAGTTTTGAAAATACCACACTTAAAACGGCTAGGAACATGGTATTTTAAAAAGATATTTTGCAAACTATTTTAAATTGTGCTGATTTAAAAAATAATTCCCAAATCTTCAGTAGTTTCCGGAAACTACGGAAACTATCCTAGATCCGGCCTTGGTGGGCCTATCCAGGTCGATTCCGGCAACGAAAGACCGTCACAATTGAAAGACAGTTAAAACTCTGGTAAAAGTTGACCTCATGAATCAGAAGATACGTTTGTAAACGTTGGTGTGATAAAGCACGTGAGAGGAGAAATTAAATGCCATGAGGGGAATGACATCGCCCTTTATAGTGAACAAGGACGTATGATTTGAAGGATTTCTGGAAGCAGCGTTGGTGAAACACAAAACTTATGACCGGTATTTAACACAAGTTTAAAGTGGTTGTTAGCTTATCCAGATGGAAAACGTGCTAGTACATTGCATTGCCAAGATCGCCTGAAAGTTTGCATGCTCAGAAAATATTAAGAAGAGATTGGAATGCCGTACACTAGAATAACATATATCTAAGCTGACTAAGCTGGCTTAAATAATGGCGATCCTGACTCTCCTGATAAAGATTTTTTCAATGCTGATCCAGATTATGAACTTATACCTATTCATGCCTTTGAAGAAATGTTCTCTGAGAAAATCATTGAAACCGAACAAAGTAATACAGAAAACTGTACCAGTATTGCTTTAATCAGTTATTTGTCTAGCACAATTGTCAAGGGTGTATTTCATTTATGGTTTGTTAATCGCACTGGCACGTCTACATGGTTGTCCTAGTCCTCTAAATTGGGATCCAGTCAAGCCAAGCATGTTTGACTTTCGAGCAAAGCTTAGTTGTTTGTCCAGATGTGATTATGAAGAGCAACTGAAAGAGCTTGTTTTTGACTTCCTCAAGAGATTTGATGCAGGATATACTGAGGGCCGAGTTACTTTAGCTGAATAGCAGAGCCTTTATGCAAAAATTGGCATTGGCAGTGGAGAAGATTAATTTAGATTTGATGAATGTCGACCAATGGTTACTACAAAACAGAATGATAGCCAATGTCAAGAAAACCAAGTCGCTTTTAATTGGGTCAAAATCCGCCATAAAGAAAGCTGGAAAGCTTGAAGTTCGACTTAGTGATGAGACTGCAGAACAAGTTGATTCATTCGATTATCTAGGTCTTCGTGTTAGTAACTGTTTGTCGTGGGAATCACATATTACGATAATATGTCGAAGGACACATTCAAGACTTAGTTTATTAAATAGGATCTCTGCATTTCTTCCCAAGCCTGTTTTATGTAGGATCTACAAGCAAACCATTTTACCAATTTTAGATTATTGTTCAATCGTGTGGCATGACTGTGGCTCCACCTTAACAAGACAAGTTGAACTGGTTCAAAATCGAGCGATGAGAATTATTTTGAAAGAAGGAAAGAAAAAGTGTACTCAGGAAATACGCAATGTTTTAAATCTCTTAACTTTGTTTAATAGGAGAAGATTTTTTAGATATGTACTAATTTTTAAAATTTTAAATAATTTAAATTGTCCTGAACAATTATTAGATGTTTTTAAATTCCGTAGTAGTGTGAGAAACAGAGAACTCAGAGACGAAACGTTATTAGATTTACCGAAAGTTAAAACTAAGATGGGGCAAACAATGTTTGCGTACTCCGGTGCAAAGGACTGGAATTCTCTGCCTAGATATATCAGAAAAATGACTTCTATTACAAGTTTTAAACGTTCTATTTATACATATCTTTTAGACAGTGATAAAGATTCACATATTTGTAGATTATAGATTAATTTAGATTATTTTTATCAATATTTTTCAATATTGTTACATAGTTAATTTATGTTTTATTACCACTGTTCTCCCGTTAATACCAGCTTTTATGCTGATGGGATTTTTTTAACAGTATAAATAAAGAATTTATTATTATTATTATTATTATTATTATTATTATTAAGGTTTAGAGAAAATGGGCGTCCTTCCATTCTTGCAAGGATTTAAACTGAATGGTATTAAGCAGCTAATTCCATTAGCTAATACGTCATCCACTGCAATATTCTGGATTTCTTACAAGTGATACATTCTCCTCAAAAATCAACTAAGAGAATAATATAGGAAGATAATATTGTCTACAACTTATCCTGTTTCCTTGATGCAGTGGCCCAAGGATGAGTGAGTGGTTTACAAGTCCATGAAGTTAAATCAGGTCAACTTAGGGATGCAACCACTCTTTGTATGACATTCTGCAGTTTCCAACAGGGGCAAGGTACTTTCTGTCAATCTCTGACTCAAGTCACTCTTGTATTTGATCATGAACCAGCAGAATGGAGGCGAGTTGATTTCAGCTCATGTTCATTGACATTATGGTGAATCATCCAACGATTTTGTAAAGAATCTTTCAGAGGACATTACTCACCTGGACTTTTAAACACTTATGCCTTAGTAACGTTTTCTTGTTGCATACGTGTTTGATTTATAAGATTGAATAAATTTAACCGTATTAATGACTTTGTGGCAAAGCGAAAGGAGAAATCTGGCCTGAATAAGGTTATTCCCAATTGAGTATAGAGGTACTAGTGTAACTGTTCAATGTCTGTCAATATTTCAGACAAGCGGTCTGCATGAGTGTAAAATGTGTTAATTACTGTGTATCCTGTTTGACTAATCTTTATGTTAACTTAATTACTTAGAGGAAATTAAAATATGAAATAGTAACATAACAAAGATAAAAACAGAGTTTGGAAAAAGAATAAAGTCAGATTTGCACTGGATCTCAGAGAGTGGGCGTTTCCATTCGATCGGCACGTAACAAATTTGGTGGCAGCGGTGGGATCTGTTGAATCCCCAACCATGGCGACAGCAATTTTGCCTGGTAAATTTGAACACGGAGACATAGTAACTTGGCTTCGCGAATTCGACGCTTGTGCAGAGGCAAATGGATGGAACGCGGATGCCAAAACTAAGAAGTTACCCGCTTTACTTCGGGGACAAACAGCGAGCCATTTTTACGCATTTGACGATGCAAGCCGTGAGTCCTACGCCAACGCAGTCAAAGCTCTGAAAGAGGCAATGTGCCCACCGGCTAATAAAGAAATTTACTAAGCCGAGTTTGAGACGAGATTGTTAAAACCAGGCGAGGACCCATTCGTTTATAAATGGGAATTAGAGCAGATCCTGTTAAAAGCAGATCCTGATGTTGACGAAAGAGCAAAAACAGCACTCCTGACGAGACAGTTCATGAAAGGGTTGCCAAAGAACATAAAGATAAAGCTGTTGGAAAGCGACCCTGCCCCAGATCTGCCGAAGATGGTTTCCTTCGTCAAGCGGTATCGAGCCATTCAAGACTTCACAGACCAGAACCATGAGACGCTTACTGCGAATGTAACAAGTGGAGGAGGTGAAGAAATGGCTACCTTAATTGCGATGGTTTCTGATCTTGCCAGAAAGCAAAACAGCATGGAAGAGAAGTTATCAGCAAGCGAACGGAACAATCCTAGAGGGACGGAACAGCCAAGAACAAAACGAGAGAGAAAAACCTGTTTTGTTTGCAACAAGCAGGGCCACATTGCCAGAGACCGCTGGTTCAAAGAACAAAGACAGTCAGCCGACTCCAGAACCAACGCGAACAGATGCCACGAATGCCAGGGGTATGGACACTTCGCCAAAGATTGTGCGAACCGTTTAAACTCCCAAAGGGCGACTCGGTAAGTGGGATCGCAGGTCGTCCTTGGGTAAGTGATAATGATCGTAGTAAGAGTAACGAAGATTTTTCTGTACCCACACAACCTTTTGTTAAGTGTTTTATTAATGACGTCGAGGTGCATGCACTTATTGATACAGGCTCAATAAGAACATTCATTAGGGGTAAAATTCATTCTATTATTGATTTTGATAATCACCTAATGGATACTACCGTGGCAGAACGGTCTGTCTCAATCACAGGGAGTAGTTTAAGTATTCTTAGTCAACTAATGATAAATGTAAAGGTTCCTAAAAGTAAGGTAACGTACAACGGACGTTTTCTGGTTAGCAACAACATCAGTTACGACTGCGTGTTTGGGTGGGACTTCCTTAGAGAAAATAGGTTAAGTTTAAAGGGCAATTTTGGTAAGGGGTGTAGCTCCTATTACTTAACAGGGCTCCATGGGAGGACCAATGTGAGTTTTTTCCCTCCGACCAAAGGTGGAACGGTTTTGGGAGTAACTGAGGCAAGTAGTGCTGATACTTTTCAGACCCCTGAAGCTCCTGAGACGTGCGAGGGAGATTCAACCGTTTTCGTCCAGTCGCGTATGAAGGCCGATGTTGTGGTCGTTTTAGACCAAAATGTAGTGGTGCCAGCTCGTACTCAAATGATCGTGGAAGGGAGGTTAATGAAGTCGGCAAGGACTGAAGTAGGTTTAGCGATGTCTTTGAAGAAGAATTAGGCCATACAAACGTGGTAATGCACACCATTAATACCGGTAATTTCGCTCCAATTAAACAACGCCCGCGACGTTTGCCTTACGCCTATCGAGAAGAAGCCGACAGGCAGATTAAGGAAATGTTAGAGCAAGGAATTTTTCGACCTAGCACGAGTCCCTGGTCAAGTCCAATTTTCTTAGTAAGAAAACGTTCAGGCGAACTTCGGTTTTGTGTAGACTATCGCAAATTAAACCAGGTGACGCTTAATGATGCGCACCCGATCCCGAACATCACGGATATTCTAGATTCGTTAGGGGATGTCACATATTTTTCAACTTTAGATCTGCGGAGCGGATACTGGCAAATATCCGTTGACCCCAACGATCAATCGAAAACCACTTTCGCCACCAGTTCCGGTCTTTTTGAGTTTAACCGTATGAGTTTCGGCTTAAAAACAGTGCCTGCCACTTTTCAACGGGCCATGGGAATCATCTTGGTAGGTTTAACGTTCGAAATATGCTTATGTTATCTTGATGATGTTATTTGTTTTGGACGTACTCTTCTCGAGCATAACGAACGCTTGAAAATAGTATTGGATAGGTTTCGGCAACATAATTTGCGAGTTAAATTAGATAAGTGTCGATTTGCGGAAACGAAAGTGTCTTTTCTCGGCCATGTGGTCTCGAAACAGGGCGTGATGCCAGACCCAAGTAAGGTCAAAGCGGTACAGGAAATTGCACCCCCGACGTGTCTAAAAGAACTGCGGAGTTTTCTAGGGCTAGCTAGCTATTATCGGCGCTTTATTCCTAACTTTGCAACTATCGCTGCTCCGTTGACAAAACTTACAACAAAAGCCGAATCGCAGAAACCTTTCTACTGGTCAAACGAATATGAGATTTCTTTTGTGCACCTTAAACGTCAGCTCTGTTCCGCACCACTATTAGCCTATCCAAAATTCGACCGAGAGTTTACGTTATATACCGATGCGTCAGATGTCGGCCTCGGCGTAGTTTTGTCTCAACGCGATGACAACGACATGGAACGAGTCGTAGCTTACGGTTCTCGCAACCTTACACCTCGAGAACGCAACTATGCTACCACCGAGAAGGAAGCTCTCGCAATTCACTACGGGACATAGCATTTTCGTCTTTACCTTCTAGGCCGCAAATTTAGCATTGTCACTGATCACAGTGCACTTCGTTGGCTAAATAGTATAGAGCCAAAAGGGCGGGTAGCGCGGTAGTTAATGGATTTGCAGGAATTTGAGTTTTCGGTTCAACATAGACCTGAGAAATCACACTGCAATGCCGACGCCTTATCTTGTTTAGTGAACGAAAGCAGCGACCGCGTTGTGGAATGTTCAACCACTCGTTTTGTTACACCAGCACAAGAACACGACAAAGCGGCGAAACGCTGGTCTAAAACACCGCTTTACTATGGATTTCTACTATTAATCCTTTTTCAAAATATAGTTAACTGGTTTAATGATTCTGTATCCCGAGCACAATACACTTCATCTGATTCAATACTTAACACTGAAGCGCCCCCCTTTCAACCCTCTGCGTGTAAGGAAGTATGTGCCTCTTACCATACAAATACAGTCACGATTAATCAGATAATTAATTTGGATGAAGCGCAACGCCAAGATACGTGTATTTCTAAGGTCATTGAGCTCAAACTTCAAAAGAAGCCAAGACCTGACTTTAACGATTGGAAAGATGACCCCATATTACGAAATTTTTGGTATAATTATGACCGATTATTTATGCATGAGGAACTTTTAGTAAGATCTCGTCAGAAACACTCCGCTCATCCTAATCACACTGTCGTTGTTCCGCAATCCGTTGTGCCAACAATCCTTGAAGGCATGCATGATAGTCCTTCTTGTGGTCACCTAGGTTCAGTGAGAACGGAGGAAAGAATTCGCGAACGATTTTATTGGCCAAATTTGCGCGCATCATGTACGACACTGCCTATCTTGCCAACGGCGTAAATCGCCGCCAATCCCATACAAAGCGCCCATGCAAACTATAGATGTCGGTGAACCTTTTACTTTTTTGGGCATTAGATTACATGGGACCTGTGTCGGAGACCACCAAAGGAAACAAGTATATACTTGTGCTCATGGACCACTTTACCAAGTGGTGTGAAGCATTTCTAACGAAAGATCTGAAGGCTTCTACGGTAGCTAATATTTTAGTGTCCAAAGTATTTTCGCGCTTCGGACCCCCAGCTGTGCTGCATTTGGATCAAGGTTCAAACTTCGAAAGCACACTCATGCACGATATTTGCAACATAATGGGAATAACAAAGACGCGCACTACAGCCTACCATCCCAGTGGTGATGGCCAGGTCGAACGGCAGAATCGCACACTGCAAGATATGCTTGCCAATTATGTATCCACTAGAGCAGACGATTGGGATGTATGGTTAGACCCCGTTGTATATGCATACAACACTAGTAAACACGAATCTACTGGGTTTAGCCCATACGAATTAGTCTTTGGTAAGCTCCCTCGCATGCCTTTGGAATTGGAATTTGGTGCGACCGTCGGAAACCCTAGTACCCAAACAGAGTATGCACAAACAGTTACAACAGTTCTTCAAAATGTCAGACATATCACTAAAGAACGGTTAAGACAGGTGAGTTTGGCTAGACGTGTTCAGCACCAATATCCGAAATGGAAATCGTATGTTACGGGTCAAACAGTTTGGGTGAGACGCCCTAAGAAACGGAAGCTCGGTAGGAAGTGGATCGGTCCGTATAAGGTGTTGAGTAGACTAGGAGTGACATATCGTGGGCGGTCGGAGGAAGGAAGAGAGATGGTAGTTCATCACGACAATCTTAAGTTGTGTTACATACCGTTGGATAAGGGGCGAATTGCGTCTCCCGGACATGAATCGGAAGAGTTTACAGTGGTCCACAACTTGCCTCAACACCCCAATGCTAGACCATTTCCCTTCAGGCCTAGAGGTGAAGCCCCTCTATGGCCACGTTATCAACTCCGGCAAAATATACGTCCTCCAATACGTTATCCTGATGACGTTCGTTACTGATTCACTTAGTTGTCGCTAGGAAAACATAAGATGTGCTTTTGTAATATTCTCTTGAAGACCTTAAAGAATGACCTTACACCGGCAGCATATACGGAGCAGTGAATACCACATTCTCGCAGTCAGTGCACATATTGCACAATGCGCGGCCAACGAGACTTCTCATTTTGCAAGATGAATCATGAAAATGACAATGCCCGTAGGACAAAGGAACGATATTTCATCAAAAAATTCAAGCCTTCTCTCAATTTCACATAATTATCGCAAATGTATCCAATTAAGAGTCATTAACGACGTCACGATTCTGTATTATAATGAAGCCTGACGAGCTACTAAAAAGCAGCGAAACGCGTAGCGCAATAAAAGGTTAGAAAGTCCACTTTGTATTACTATTCTTTATATATATATATATATATATATATATATATATATATATGTATACATATATGTATGTATGCATGTACATATTAGCATTATGTTAAAGATACATGAAGACAAAGATGTATCGTAATTTTACGTTTTGCATTATCTGTTTGAGGTATGCCATTTCACATTAATGTTCATGCGATGGTACATTTACAAATCGTGAAATTATTCCAACTGTTTAGAGTATATATGTATTTCTTGACATTTTTAGTGTTGCAGCAATATCAAAATTTAGGTCTTTTGAAGTTGACATTCTTAAAGTACCGCCGAGATGGGGGTAGTGAGGTCAAATTCACCCCGGGCCCAGGTAAAATGAGGGGGCTAAGATTCTTATTTCAAAATTTAGACGTCATGGAATCAGAGTAAAAAAATTGAAGTGATTTCAACCATACCTCCACGAAAGAAAACAAAAGTACAAACTGAATCATGCGTTGACCGAGGTCCGAAATATTAAATTTGTTGTCCCACAGGGATCAAGTCTTTTTCTCGTGGTTTTTCTGCTGTACATTTACGATTTACCAAATTGCTAAGACTATTCACTAGGTTCAATCTTTGCAGATGACACAAATATGTCCTGTGCAAAAAATCATCAACAGACGTCGAACGCAGAGTTAACGCCGATCTTTAAAATGTACAAAAGATGGCAAGGCGCAAGCAAATTAACCTTAAATATTGAAAAAAACGGAATATTTAACAATTAGATTATGAGCTCGAGATTTCTATGAGGTGATGGTTGACGATGGCGAAGCCCGAGTAAACTATCACCTCATGGAAATCGAGAGAGAATAATCTAATTGTTTCAGTAGAAACACACTTTGCAAAGAACATTTTTCGTCTTCTCTGGGATTGCACTTTCAAGTAAGCATTCTATTTCGTCTTCAGAAATGTCACGAAAACGAGAGGAGGAAGCCATTTTCGCTACTCGCTATTTATCGACGAATAGATAGCGAGCAGCGTAGCCAATTAGAATGCAGCATTTGCAATAGTACTCGACTAAGTTTCTACTAAAAGATGATAGTATATATATAGATATAGTATATATCAAAGATTAGACCAAATCACCAATAACCCCAAAATAGTGATTGGAAATCAAATGATTAAATGAATACGTACCAAAAAATTTTTGGTATTATTTTTAACGTACAAATGAATTGGGAAGAGCACAGTGATCCTCAATGAAAAAAAAATTAGAATGCTATTGCTCACTTAAGAAGACCAAAACCCTATTTAAATCAGAACGCTTCAAAATTTATAATTCTGTTGTATTTTCATATTTCATATACTGTTCAACAGTTTTGGATGATGGTAATGGGATACTAATAAGTTACACAAATTTTCAAAAGCGGGTTGCTTTTGACAGCAGACATATTCGATAACTTGAAATGGGAGCCAATAACAACGACTTTAATGAAACGAGAAAATCTTTTGACTCTTTAGACGTTACAAGGTATGGCACTGAGCTATCTTTCAATGTTCCTTAACACCAGGTATAACAATACGTACAGATTAAGAAGTAATGATTGGTAGCCTTTTCTCAGCAAACCAAATTCAAACTTTTTAAAATCAAGTTTTTCATATTATGGAGTTGGGCCCTGGAATAGCTGACCACTTGAAATTTTCAATTAATATGATAAACTCACGTTCCAATCTTTCAAAACATTGATTAGAAAGCATCCTCAAAAAAATGAGATAAACAAGTCAACATTTCAAGTGAGAAGGGAAACGAAATAATATTGTAAAATAATTTTAGATTTTTATATATCATTTAGTTCAGTTGTATAAAACCAGATTATTGACAGAGAAGTAATAAGGTAAAAATTGTATCTTAAATTAAATGTAGATCGATCTGTTAGTTTTATGTCATTGGCATAAACGGCTCTTTAAAAATAAATTACGGAAAGGTCACCGTGTCAAAATGAATTTAAATTAAATAAAATTAAATAAAATTAAATTAAATTAGAATATGGACAGTACTAGAAATGCGTGCACACAACAAACCCTCGCAAAAGGTCATGTGGGAACTAATGAAAACACAATAGGCGCATCCGTTTCGCTTCCGGCTAACCCCCCCTAAATATATAATTACATTTGGGACTTTAATAAGAAAAGATGAAAATTTATGATCAATCGGTGAATTCTAATATGTGCGAAAACGTGCGGAAATGGAGGGAAACGGTCTAACATCTGTTTGATAAAAAAGTAGGCATAATGAAGAACCACAGAAAATACCTACTCCACAAACTATCTGAAATCTTTTTAAAATGTTGCCACCAGAATAAATTTTTCGTAAGCAAGCTAAAACGAACCATAACAAATTAATCGCATCAGAACACTGTTGTTTAACAGTGAGGAAAACTAGTCTATAATAGGGTCGTCAAATATGCATAAATTTCTGCAGTTAACTGAATTAATATCGTTCAGCAGTGTGAAATTCTGAGAAACAAATTTTATATGTCTTCTATCAGTATACTATGCTCTGTCATCAAGATAGTGGGCACTTTAAGTATTGTCAATATGTTTTTCTTTAAGCCCCACTCTGTTATTCATGAAGAAGAAAAAGAATATAAAGAAAAATATAAAAATACAACCAAAAAAATTGGAATCCAAAGGCTTTTTTACAATAAGTCAACCTTTATGTAAACCACATAAAACCATTTAACTTTTTTTGTGAGATGGTAAGTAGTGGTTATCAATATCTACCCTTTCTAACCTGCTTTAACTTTATGGACAGTTGTATGCAGTTTATGTCCAAGAAAGAAGACTGTGATGTATTTGTTTTGGTCTAGTTGCGTAACCAAATAGCACAACTCTATAGCAGTTAATCTGTTTTCCTTGATTTGCTTCAATAACTGCTTTACTCTTGACTGTTTTCCTGACAGGATCTTTCTTCAATTGTTGTACTCTAGCTAATGCCATACGATTCAACTTGTCAAGAAGCGGCAAAGGTTATGACTACAGTATCTTATTTAAAATTGTTATTGTTATAATTATCTCAGTTAACACTTTCCCAGCGTAATCGGTCTTCTTTATTTTACTCTAGCTGCGACGAGATCTTACTCCTCATGGTGAGAAATCAAGCTAGGAAAGGGTAAATCAAACTAATCGCAACAGTATTCTCAGATTCATTAATAATTCATGAGTATATTAATCAATCAGACGCGCTTAGTGGCACCACGTGAGCAAACTTGAAATACCATAGAAGTACCTGGCAGAGGACTTGAACTGTTTTTCTCCAGTTCTTGGAATGGGAATAATAGTTCAAGTCCTTGAACTTAAAATGTTATTTCATGCAATTGGTTTATTCATCCATTCATTCATTATTGATATACTAAATGATCGTGCCAATACACTTGTTATCTCAACCCTGACTTAACCCGGAGTTTGCTACAGTCTGAGGCTTCGCCTCGGATTGGAACGAATTTCTCCTGCATGAAAACCCGGTCTAGTCCTCATTGTCGGCCTTTAAGTATTACTTCAACTCAATCGATACTGTGTGATCGGACGTACGGTGATCTTCAATGCTATATAATAGAAAGTAGGTATTTAAAAACTGGAAATTTTCCATTCGAACTCAGTTCGTAGATTATTTTCCAGTATTTCGTGCAAAAAGCAAATACAATACAGTCAAAATGATAAATTAGTAAATGAATGAGAAAT
The DNA here is from genome assembly GCA_030142905.1 of Heliopora coerulea. NCBI lineage: Eukaryota > Metazoa > Cnidaria > Anthozoa > Scleralcyonacea > Helioporidae > Heliopora > Heliopora coerulea. Next base: position 858,221 of record JASJOG010000122.1, on the reverse strand, counting down.
TAGTTGAAAAATTTTGTTTGCATTTGTTGTAGCAAGCCAAAAATGTAGAACAGATGATAGTTTTTTGATTAAATGAAAAGATAATGTAAGTTCACGACAATATTAATTCAAATACAAGTACTGATATTTTAAGTAATCTTGTATCAAATTAAATTTTAAATCACCTTGAAGTAAATACCTGATAATTAAAATAACTCATTTAAATGTTGATAAGTTTATTTACGAACAGAATAGAATGAAATTTCAAGATGTGATCTGCTCACTAAGAAGTAATGAGCAGAAGAAAACACGAAAAAATGTGCCAAGGTTATCCCTTTAGCGCGAACTCTTCAAATGGGGGGTATTTCGATTTTATTGCTATGATAGACCTTATTAACTATGTCTCAACAGGTTTTATCAAAGGTTGTGGCTAGAATGCTGATTGATGATGTTTTCACAAAATTAAACAATTATTAAAGAGATTTATATTGTATAGTACATAAACAGGGAGCGAAGTGGCTAAACATTTTGAACAGGAGCATTCCCACATTACAATAAAAAATTTGGTTGGAGTATTTGGAATTCGGATGCGACTGAAGAAATTAAGAATAATCATATTCGCAATCATATGTAATAAATTGTAATCCTTATAATTTTTCTAGTATAATTTAGTAGTATGCAGTCTACTGTTTTCGGTTGGCAGGAACTTATATTGATTTTAAATCAACAAATCTCATTTAATTTTGGGGCACATGGTAGACACAACACATTTTAGTTGGACTCGTGCTCCCAATACTCCACGCGCCACATGAAGGACGTTATTCATACAGAAGGAAGTGATATATTCGTTCATGAGGGTGGAAGTAATTCTTTTTCGGCTTTTTTATTTATCTCGGTAATTCAAAGGAATCGTCAATTCCTGACCGGAAATCTTAATTACGATTCTCATGATCAGGATATTTAAAGTGAAGGTTATTGTTCATAACAATCTTGGACAAAACATGCTGAGACTAGTTCCATAATTGACAATGAAAGTTACAATACCCAAGTTTTGTGGCTCATAAATCTACATCCTTACTCATCTTGTTCAATGCCGTTTCATTGCTATTCCCGATATCTGACAAAATGCGTAACTAGACACAACAACACTGAATAGGAAATGGGAGAGGGGTTGAAGTTAGCTGTAAAATTATTTCAGGATAAGTCTAAATTTGAGAAGATTGTCTCAAATGTTTTGTCTAACATCGCTGGTTGCAATTGTGAATGACTTTCTTCTTTTTTATTCTTTAAAATGTTCTTGACATTTTTGTTATCTATGGACATGTTTCGAAAGTGACATGCTTCGAAATTACACAGTCTTATTTCATCAGGAATTTTTGAAGGGTGTTGCATTATTTTGGTTGTGTTTGCTGACGACTACGTCCGTCTTGTCAGTTCTAAGAATTTGTATTGAGTAGGAGCGGACATAATCATGAAAAAATAGAAATAAAATAGCAATTCTTCGACCCAATACAAATTGTTACTTAGAATTGACGCCAAGGTCATTGTTGTTAGCAAACAAAACCAAAACATTACAATAATCTTCAAAAAATCCTTATAAAAGAAGGTCGTATAGTTCTAAAACAATTACTAAGTAATTACTATTGTGCTATTCTTAAAAATGTGGTTTAAAACTTTAATGACCAAAATTGAAATAATTTTAAAGCTTAATGTTACCAATAGCAGACTTAAAGAGATCCTCCAGACAACTGAAATAATTATAGGCTAAAATTCCTTTAGGTCTTTTCTACAACACCTGAATACTTTCTGTTTGTGGGTGACTGCTACAAAATATGTTCATCACTCATCCCATAAGTACTCTTTTTCAACCTTTTTCTTTTTCACATATTTTTCGTTTGTCCGAAACAAAACTTTTGGATGTAGTCCCAACAGTAGTGTGGACACGAAGAGGGTGCTCTTGTAGGAAAAACATACCAGAAGTTGACATATACCTCGCACATGCAGGGGATTATGGATATGGCTTTCCCATTTGCTTGTGGGAAATGTGGTGACGACGTGATATGTTTAATTTCCCATTCCTTGGCAAAATTCCGAAAGTTTGTGGAAGCAAATTGTGGGCCATTGTGGCTTCTGACTTCGTCGGGGATTCCGTGTCTAGCGAATTGTGATTTCATGCTGGTGACTATTCCAGAAGTTGTGGTTTGAGGGAGTATGTTGAATTCAAAGAAGTTGGAATAATCATCAACCGTAATGATGTAGTCTTTTCTACCTAATGTGAACAGGTCGACGGCTACTCTTGACCAAGGTCTGTCTGGTACTGTTTGTGAAATTAATGGCTCTTTAGGTTGTTCTGCTCTATAGGCGTTGCATATCTCGCAGGCTGAGACATATTCTTTGATTGCTGCATTTATACCTGGCCAGTATAAAGCTTCTCTAGCGCTCCTTAGACACCCCTCGGTACCAACATGGCTAGAATGTATCTTTTTTAACATTTGACTTCTCATGGCTGTTTGTACTACGACTCTTTCTCCTTTGAAAATTATTCCATTTTGTACCACTAGCTCATCACGAAAGTTATAGTATGCTCTCGTTCCCGGAGAAACTCTGTTCTTCTCATCTGGCCATCCGATTTGTATGTTCTTCTTTAGGTCTTGTAATGTCACGTCATCTCGAGTTTTTTCTTGAAGTTCTCTTAGGCGTTCGGGACTAATTGGAAGGTGCTTTGTCATGTCTACTTTTTCTAAGGCTCGTATGAATTCTTCCTCCTCTCTGGCCACCTGACATGGTGAAGTCACGTAAGCTCTGCTCAGAGTGTCGGCAATATACATATCAGATCCTCGTTTGTACACGACTTTCAAATTGTAGTTTTGCAGTCGCATCATCATTCTCTGGAGTCGTTTTGGAGCCGCTTACAGAGGCTTTTGCAGGATCGCTTCTAGAGGCTTATGATCTGATTCTACAGTGATATCACGACCGAACACATACTGGTCAAACCGTTCGCATCCATGTACAATTGCTAGTAGTTCTTTTTCTATTTGGGCGTAATTTCTTTTAGTTGCTGTTAGAGCTCTTGACGTGAACGCCACTGGTTGACCTTCTTGTAGCAACGCAGCCAAAATTCCCGATTGTGATGCATCGCACTGGAGTGTTACTTCTTTAGTGACATCGTAGTAGCATAAAACTGGATGGTTGGTGATAAGATGCTTTACTTCTTCAAATGCTTTCTGGTGATTTTCATCCCAATGCCATTCGACGTCTTTATCTTCCAATCGTCATAAAGGTTCTGTGATTGTTGAGAGATGTGGAAGGAATTTTGATAGGTAATTCACCATTCCTAAAAACCTCTTTACTGACTGCACGTCTGTCGGTTCAGGCATCATCTTGATTGCTGCAACCTTCTTCGGATCAGGTTTAAGCCCATCACATGTAAGTAGATGGCCAATATACGGTACTTCGGTGAGCCTTAACTTCACTTTTTCTTTGTTTAGCTTGAGGTTCTTTTCTCGAGCTCTTTGAAGTGCATTTCTAAGGTTTTGGTCATGATCTTCAATGGCTGTTTCCATGTCATTGCCTTCGCCAAATGCTAGGAGATCATCAGCTATCACCGCTGTGCCCTTGAGGCCTTCGAACGTATTGTTCATTCTCTTCTGGAACTCTTCGGGAGCTGACGAGATTCCAAATGGCATGCGTAGCCAGCGGAAAAGCCCATAAGGGGTGTTAAAGGTCGTCAATTTGCTGGATGCATCGTCAAGACTTACTTGCCAAAATCCACTCTTGGCGTCAAGTACGGAGAATACTTTTGCGTTGTTGAGTTTAGTGGCTACTTCTTCAATAGTTGGTATTGGATAGTGCGACCATTTGATGGTTCTGTTTAAGTCCTTAGGATCGATGCAAATTCTTAGTTTGTTTGGTTTGATTACTGTGACCATGCTTGATACCCAGTCCATTGGTCCACTTTCTGGTGTCAAGATCTCTTCTTTAACCATTCGCTTTGTTTTCTAAGTGGCTCTCTTAATGTAACTGGTACTCGTCGAGGTGGGTGAATTACTGGTTTCACGGATGGATCAATTTCTATGTGGTAAGCTTCCTCGAGGCATCCAAGCCCTTCAAATACATCTGCATATTCTTTCAAGATATCTATGTTATCTAATGGTGACTTAATGGCTGGGTTGGTTGATGGATTACTCTGTGTAACAGAATCAACTTCATGATTTAACTTTTCATTCACAAGGACTTTCAGGAACTGCAGTTTTTGACATGATTCAGCACCAAGAAGTGGTTTTACATCACCATCCACCACTTGAAATTCTAGTATGCGCTGTTAAACACCTCTTGTACACTTAAGCTTACACTTCCCCACAGGGTATATAATATTTCCATTGTACATGGTTAATGTAGCTCTACTCTTTTGCAAGAGCAAGTTTTCAGGGTTTCCCATTGCTTGGTTGTAATCTTTCAGTGGGAGTATGTTGCATGTGGCTTCACAGTCTAGCTGGAATTTAACCTTGGCCTTATCATTTATTAACATGGTTGCATACAGTTGTTTGAGAACATTGCTGTTGGCTTGTCTCTTGGCTTTAAGTGATCCAATATGATGTGTTACCATGCTAACTGGACTTTCATCTTCAGACAGGTCTTCATCAACCTCTACTATACGGACACGTTGGCTTTTTTGCTTTGTTTTTCTACATTTAATTGCAAAATGATTGTGAAGGCCACATTTTTGACACTTAGCTCCGTAGGCAGGACATTGATTCTTGTCTCTTAGATGTTTTCGACCACAGTACTTACAATTTATGATAGGAACGTTATTAGGTGGTTTCAGACTGTTGGGTGAGGAATCATCATTCCTCTCTGATGTGACCTTGTGTATAGACTCACTAGTGATCTTTTGGTCAGCTCTTATCTGTTTCAGTTGGGCTTGTGTGAGTTCAGCTGATCTTACTGTTTTAGTAGCGGTTTGTAGGGTTAATTGTGGATCTCTCAACGGCCTTTCTCTGACAGTGTTATCTTGGATTCCAAAAACAACTCGGTCTCGTATCAAGGATTCTTTCAGAGCCCCAAACTCACAAGTGTTTGATAATGTTTTTAAGACAGTGACATAGTGATCAATGGACTCACCGCTTTCTTGGTTTCTTGAAAAGAACACATAGTGTTCGTAGGTAGTATTCTTTCTACGACTTTGGCGATCTTTAGGTGATCGCCTTCTTTGTCCCAGATAAACGTGTTGTATACATCAACTGATTCTTCGCCTATGACAGTTAGCAGTGTTGCCACTCGCGTGGATTGTTCTTTACCCGCAACTCCAGTAGCGACTTCGTAATTGTCCCATTTCTGTTTAAACTTTTTCCACTTCTGTGCCGTATTTCCATCCAGGGTTCTGGAGGGTTCTGGAGGTGGAAGACCAAGAGGCATTGCCATGTTCGAAGCAAGGTTTGATTACAAATCTCATACGATCGTTCATATACTTGTTTACTTCAAACTATCTCACCTCTGAGTTTCTGTGGTGGAGGGGAATCCCACTCCTGACACCATGTAACGATTTACTTCTTTAATAGTTCATAAAGTCAAACAAACCACAGCATACTAAGTCCATTTACACATAGCGAGATGTACAAGAATGGCGCCTAAAAATGTTTACGTCATTAGGGTACCGGATGTCCAGGTATCGAAACCCGGGTAGGGTGTATATCGTCACAAATATGCATTGAAGAACTGTTCACTTTTTGCAGCAACGCTTTCTATTGGCTTTTTCTGATTTATATGAACAAAAGACGGAAGGGAACTCCCTTACTGTCAGGAAATTTGTTAAGCGACTAAGTGTATTAAAACTACATTCTTCGCTGAATTGAATAAATGTCGATTTGTATAAATCTTGGGACTTTTCACGTTCTGGTAACCACTTACCTGAGCTACACAATCACAAATACCTCTGAATCGAGTAGCATTGAAATATAAGTTCTGCGAACGGAATTGTTTTTAACAGCTTATAAAAGTAGCTTCCCGACTTCATTCTTCCCCAAGGGAGACTTCTTGTATCAATATTTATCGCCTGGATTTTATTTTTGGTTTTATTTTATTTTTGTTTTGGTTATTTTTATTATTGCTGGTGTTTATTGGTAAAGTAGAATGAATAATGTGGTTCGTTCATCTCTGTACGACGATTACTTTTGAACATTTTGCAGTATTTAACCGGATAGCGTTCATGGTGATTTGTTTGAGAAGTGGGACAGCACACTCATCGTCCAGAAGAGTTTTCCAGACCATGACAGTCTTTGGATGCTTTCTCCGCTTTCCACCCAAAGATTTCATTGTCTTAACCAGGATATTTTTCCCTATGAAATGTCGCCCCACTGAAGACGTTAGGATGCATTTTTGGCTTGAAAGAAAAATGCAAGGTAAACAGTCACCAGGTAACTCGCTGCAAAGCTACTTGTTTTTGGTCACCAAATTATCCTTTGGTAAAATAATTGTCTGCTTCAGTCATTCTTATTTCAAGAGTGGTTTGTGCATTGGACCCTATTGGACCAGTGATGCTTTAATCTGGATTTTAAAACCTCTCAAGAAAGTTTAAAATTGCCTTTGTGTAAATTTACCGTTGAACCCTTTGTGTTGAGGTGCCACTGAATGCTTATTTGAAAATTCGGAAGAGTTGCAGGTTTGTACGCCATTTTTCTTTTTCATATTTTACCGTGGAAAAAGTACGTCTTTTACTTCCCTCTTCTCGTTCTTCTTTCGACAAAACTTTCACAAGGTTTGCTTTTCGTATTTTGTTTTATGTTTTGTATTTTCCGATTTTCGGTCAGCGATAAAAATTCAGAATTCTTTCATGTTTTCTTCGTTTATTTCGTCGATTTCGTAATTCGTTTCATCTTCGTCACCAAAGTCTTGTACCTCCGGATGAATACTTAGTATAAATCCTTATCATAGCACATCTTAAAGACATTTGTAACCAACTTTGAGATAACGTATAATTTATCAATTTTTTAAGTCAAAAAATGTCAAAAAAATTTTCACTCTTGAGCTGTTTGTAATGCTAGTATCAGTTTGGTAACCTATGAGAATGCTCCTCTTTTAAAACGGAAAGTCTAGTCATCTAATAAAAAAAATCACTCTTTAAGGCAAAATGAGTGACAAATGTAATTGGAAAACGACACGAATTATCATAAGCCAGCAACTAATTCAGGGTATTGATCCTATCATTCATTGTTTAATAATTTAATTGTAAGGATGGATACCTTACCATTTGTTAAGCTGTTGAACGTTATCCTCACCGAACTTTTTGTTTTAAAAAAGCAGAATTGAAATTTTGAACGTAAATATGACTATAAGCAGTTTAAATATAAAATCATTTCCAGTTTGGATTGTTGTTTATTTGCGGCCAAATTCTGTGTGGATTTTTTTACTTCATTCAATCTTCTAATTATAGTAAGGACGGTTTGTCTGACAATTTTGAAAAATTATCATTGTTACTTATTTCTAGTTATGTCTTGTAAGTAGAAATGATGAGGGACCGAAGTGTTGAAGGAGTGAAAGGTACAACACTCAAGGAAAAAAATTCAGTTAGAACCAGGCTTGACTCGAAAGCAGTTATAATGGTGCGTGAAAGTGAAAAAATTAGACAAAAACATGGATCAGTTAGAACTGATCAAGATTCTACTGTAGCTAATGTAGAGGTGATTTGATGAAGCAAGCAAGAGAAATATCAAGAAAAACAAGTAACCATAATGTCAAACGGAACAGAATAGAGCTTGAAGCAAACCCATGTGCCTGAGATGTGGAAATCTTCCACAATCTAAACGAGAATTTACGGAGTGGTCATCTGTATGCCAAAACGTTTCTCAAGGGCCATGATGTTAAGATTTGCAGATGTTTTGAGCAAGTTTTGACGTGTAAAAGCTCAGAATGTTATACTTAAACATTAAGTGACCAGTGTGCTTATTGTAGAGATACATGGTGTGAACGTGAATAGCAGAGAGCACTGGATGACAAACATCACTGTTAATTGTAAGCAAGTACATTTAAAGCTTGGTATTGGAGCGGACGTGTCTGTAATTTCATAAAACATGAACACGAGTTTAGCCAGTCCTGTAACATTGCAAAAACCCCAAAAGAAATTATTTGGCCCATGTAAGATGCAGGTAAATCTCAGAGGCAAATTTTTAGTAGAATCAGGGACGCGACTTGGGAAGGGGTTGAGAGGTTGCGACCTTTACCATTTTTGTGAGAAATTTTGTATTTGTCCTTTTAGTGACAATTTTTAATCCTCATTTCCCAAAGCCACGTAAAATCAACTTCGCTAGAAATGATCGAAATGGTCCCAATGGTGACTTGATACAGTCGAACCCCTATTAATGAACTCCCCCTCTTAAGCAGATACCTATCTTAGGTCCCGGCCATCCCTTTAACAAAAGTCTGTAGCTATAACTCCTTTTCGTGTAGAAACATCTCTTAAACGGAAACTGACACCCATCCTGGGTCCTAGTGATCAAAATATCGCCACTTAAGTGGACACTTCGAGACCACGTTTGGTAGAGTTTCTGAAAATGGCCAAACGTCTAGCCGCGTTCGCGGAATACCACTGGCCTTGAACAACTTTCAAATGCTGTTATAAATACTTGTTTGACGTTGAAACCAAACTACCTATTTAAAGAAAAAACTTGTCACAACATGCATACTCATTGCTGAGTCGACACCTTTTAAACGGACGCCCCTCTTAAGCGGACACCTGGACAAAGTCCCAAAAGTGTCCACTTAATAGGGGTTCGACTGTAGTACCATCCGACCCCAACCCTTCGAAATTCCTGGTTGTATCCCTGAGTATTACAATATAACCAGCATTTTTACAATTAAGGAATTTATGTTTTTGCAGGTCTTGAGCAGTCGCATTTAGGGAGAAATGTTTGTCATCAACTTGGATTTATTAAGCGAGTAAATCCTGTTGAAGCAGAAGAATCAAGAAGTACTGATGAAGAGAAATTTCCCAATCTGTCTATAGGACTAGGTTGAATTGACGAAGACTATGAAAAAAAAAACTTGGATGAAAATGTTAAACCATAAAACCTTACCACACCTAGAAACATTCCAATACTATTGCTACTCAGAGTTATATTGGACACATAGGATTTTTTAAGAAAATAATAACTTCTCTTGTTGCTACTAACCTAAAATTTGAACTGAGTATAGTAGATATTTAGGATAGACTATGTATGAGGAGAAATAAAGAATTGTTTGCTCGCATAAAAACTTATTGACAAATACAACAGAAAGTGACACGCAAACGTTTTGGACACATTCTGAAAATACAAATATAGCAGGATAAAAATTGGAATGAAGTCTATTTCACATTAATTTGCAAATCTCCGCCGACCAATCAGAGCACGCCACGCACCACAACGTCTCCGTGTGCTTTGAATGGTCATTAAAGATTTGGCTGTCACATGTGAAGGTTTTCAGAATGGCAAAGACAAAGGAGCTCTCTCAACAACTTCGTACGGTTATAATTGACCATCATAATTGTGGAATGGGATATCGAAAGATCTCCGACGTGCTCAAGATCCCCCTCAGTACGATTAGGGCCATCATTCGGAAATGGAAAAAACATGGGCTGACTACCGATCTGCCTTGAAAAGGGCGTCCTCGTAAAGTAAGTGAACGAGCAGCTAGATCCATTGTTCGGAAAGTGATGCACAAGCCATTCACAACACGAAGGGAACTTCAGAAGGAACTGCAGGCAGCTGGCACAAAGGTTAGCAAGGATAGACTTAGTCTTACTCTCCACCGGGTAATGCTGCATTCTCGAACTCTTAGAAAGACCCCTCTGCTGAAGCCCAAGCACGTGAAGGCTCGTCAAGAGTTTGCCAATCGTCACCTCAAAAAACCTGCTTCATTCTGGAACAAAATATAATGGTCTGACGAGACTGAAATCAAGCTTTTTGGTGGAAACAGCTCGAGACATGTCTGAGGAAAGGAGGGTAATTCATATGACCCCAAAATACCATCCCCACAGTCAAATATGGTGGTGGAAGTATAATGGTTTGGGATTGTTTTTCCTCCAGCGGTACGGGCGCACTAAATATCATTGAAGGAACAATGGATAGTGCTATGTACCGCGAAATACTATAGAAGAATATGCTTTCATCTGTAAAATCGCTCGACCTACCGAGAGGTTAGATTTTTCAGCAAGATAACGATCCCAAGCATTCTGCAGCGAAAACGAAAGAGTGGCTTTAGGCGAAGAAAGTAAGGGTTTTAGAGTGGCCTAGTCAGTCGCCTGATCTAAATCCGATAGAAAATCTGTGGAAGGAGCTTAAACTTCGAGTTCATCAGAGGAATCCACAAAACTTGAATGATCTCAAAGACATTTGTCCACAGGAGTGGGATGAAATTAGTGCCGATTTCTGCAAGAAACTCATCTCAAATTATTCCAAACGTCTGACAGCTGTAATATCAAATAAGGGATATTCCATTAAATATTGAACGCTGTTTATTGATATGTGTCCAAAACTTTTGCGTGTTACTTTGTGTTTGTCAATAAATTTTTGTGTTAGCAAACAATTCGTTATTTCGCTTCATACATAGTCTATCCTAAATATCTAATATATTCAGTTCAAATTTTGGATTCGTAGCGACAAGAGAAGTTATTATTTTCTTAAGAAATCCTATGTGTCCAATACTTTTGCGTGTCACTGTAAGAGTAGGGTTGATAGAACAATCAGTATGAGAGTGATCGAGCTAGTCAACCAACCTCCTAAATTGTGCTCACCAATACTGATTGCTCTTAAACAAGATAGCACTGTTTGAAAATCTCGATACTTGGATCAGTTAAATTAAGCTGTCCAGAGAGTGAGAGACGGGTGAACCTGATGTTTTTCACCGAGGAAACTTACGAAAAGTTATTTGGAGCTAATATTGTTTTCAAGTTAAATTCCAATTGTAGATTTTGGTAAGGAAATCTAAGGAAAAATTCTAATCTGCTGACCACTTCCCATACCCCATTGCAAGGATATTGCTTTACAGATTGCCATTCGGCATTTAATCAGTTCCTGAACATTACCAGAGAGTGATGCAGAGAACCCTTGAGGGACTGCCTCGATAGGATTGCCTGGTATACGATATTCTATTTTTTGGGCTGACTAAGAAAGAGCACGATGAAGGTTTAGAAGCAGTCTTAGAGAGATCTGAGACAGCTAATGTAATCCTAAATCCAGAGAAGGGTATATATTCTCAAGAGAGGTGAAAATCCTTAGGAAGGATGCAATACAAGTTGATTGGAAAAAAACGTGAACAAACCAACTGATGCAGGACCGTTGCAGATGTTCTTAGGCATCGTCAATCTGGTATGGAATTATATCAAGAGTCTCGCTGACATGGCTAAGCCGTTGAGAGATCTACTCATTCAGTAAGAATAAGTCATGGCTATGGGGTGAGTCTCAGCAGAGGCATATAAAGAAGTCAAGAAGGTGCTTAGAAGAGAAGCAATCCTAACAATTATGGCCCTGCAAAGGAAAGAAAAGTTCCCACCATTACATCCTCCAGTCCTATGCCCAAGGTCAGTGTTTACTCAAGTCGAAGACAATTGGAAACGTATAGCATACATATCCAGGGCCATAACGACTTATGAATAGCGGTACGCGTAGGTTGAAAAGGAAGGACTTGTGAACGTCCCTCGGACTACTTCATTGTTAAAAAGGTTTACGAAGGAATAGACCATGAGCCGTTTGTTTCTCTCCCAGGATCAAAGAATCTAAACAATATGCCATTAGGAAGATAGTGATTACGTAAGAGACATTCGACATTTCGATTCACATTGCCCCTGATGAACTGCCTGATAGCGATGAGCAGTTGGACGAGATCGGAGAGTGTGAGACAGTATACGAAATGTGTAATCAACTCGTGGCATACTGTAGAAGAGTTCTCGGCTCATAATAACATCATGTATGCGGCTTGAGATTCTGGAATAGGTTCATGAAGGGCAAAAAGTGGTCACCAAAATTTAATACTGTGCTCATGTAAAAGCGTCCGTATGGTTGCACGGATAAAGTCAGAAAGTCAAAGATATTACTCATTGATGTCTAAAATGTGGTGAGCACGGACAAATATAATCAGAACCCCTTATACTATCAGTTCTGCAGGACAGGCCACGCCAGATTCTTGGAGCTGAATTTGTAATAAGCATGCTGCATGCTTGTGTTTTGTAACCAAGCAAAAAGTCATATGACAGCTAATCAACCAATAGAGACTATTTTAGCGCTAAAGTCGATCTTTGCCAGTACATGGAGTGCCTGCTAGTGATAAAGTGACAGTGAACATCTCTCTCACCACTGTGATTGGCGTGCAGTAATCTGATTAAAGTTACCTCGTTTGCTTATAAATATTATAGCCCAGCAACAAATTCTGATGAACACCATCGTTGAAACCATTTGAATAATTTAAACATAAGATGTTTTTATTTACTGACGTTTCGTTACTAATCATGTAACATCTTCAGACTAATGAGACTTTTTCACATTTTTGAGTTTAAATCATACTGTAAGTTTACAAAAATAGAATATGATTGATCACTAAGAGAGGTGGAAAGTAGTGGGTGGACACAGTAGAAAGCGTAGAGACAGGTGATAAGATGTATTAATCATGTTGGATTAAAGAGAGCGGAAAGAACATAATGTTACTGTTTAGGGAAGGGTCTATTTTTTGAAATTAATGAACTTTCACGAATAAAGATATCAATGTGAGAAGAACCGGAAGATAAAATCGAAAAGTAATTAAACGAAGTAGGATGACCGGATTGTTTACTGTGCGCAAGAACGCTTTAAAAACAGGATAGTGTTATATTATTTTCTGATTATGCTGAAATATTCATGTGGTCGAAAATCCGAAGTGTAAATGTCGGCGTGTTTTACCAACATACGTTTCACAGCGTTGGCACCTGGATTGATAGACGACATATTATCTTAGTTTGTCGGCGTGTTGGTGAGACACGCCGACATTTACACCTAAGGATCTCTGACCAAATGGGTATTTCAGCCTACACAGGAAATAATATCCCACCAACTTGTTTTTCAAGCGTTCTTGCGCACAGTAAACAAACCGGCAACCCTACCTCGTCTAATGACTTTTTGATTTTATCCTCCGGCTCTTCTCTGATTGATTTCCTTTATTAATTTTAAAAATAAACCCTTCCGTAGAGAGTAACATTAGGTCTTTTTCGCTCTCTTTTTGATAACATAGTTAAAACTTCTTATTAGCTGTTTTTACGCTTTCTACTTTGTGCACCGGTCGGCTCTCCACCTCTCTTAGCAACCAATCATATTCTATTTTTGTAATCGAATAAGATAATTTAAACTCAACAATGTGAACTAGTCTCGTCACTCAGAAGATGTTACATGATAAGTAATGGAACGTCAATAAATAAAAATATGTCATGTTTAAGTTGTTCGTATTGTTTCTACGATTGTGCTAAACCAGATTTACCTCGGTTACAAATGAGAAGAGCTTTTTTCCATTTTTACACAACCAAGCATTGAAGGTTTTGTCTGGTTACTTCGGTTTCCTCCTGCAATAACACTGGACCTATGAGCCGTGGCCCGCACTGAACTTCTTGGGAGTACAGCTTAGCCACCTGATAGGGTTATTAAGTGTAAATAGAGATACTTAGATTCTTAGATTCGAAGGTGTAACTAGCAGTCTAATCAAACTGCAATCGAATGAAGGCGTAAAAAGATCAGTCCAGACGATCAAAAGTCTTCTGAATAAAGGAAGATGATCTTCCGAAAGCACTATTGTATGATTGCTTGACACCACTGATAATAGTTATAATCCTGCGAATTATTGTTTAGCTGAAAGTTAAGATCCAGACTTCAATCTGCAGAACCTGAGAGTAAGCCTTACTGGCATGATTTGATTGTCTTAATAGAGGAAGGAGAATTCCATAAACGAAAGCAAAAACATTTATTTGATTCTCATCACCCTGTTTGGTAATGGTTGTTGTCCTAAAGAATTACTCTTTGGCTCAAAATGAACATCCAGACCTCAAGTTTCAGAATCCTAGCTTAAGCCTGATAACCTTGCCTTCTTAGACTAAGTTCTGAGAAGGAAAGAGAAGACAGTGAATGAAAAGAGAAACCTCTTTTTGATTCTCATCATGCAGCGTGAGAACTACCAGATACTGTTGTGGAAACAGCGGTGAGGGTGAAAGGCCTAAACGTCTCTGCTACTTTCGCAGAAACAGGAGAAACAGAAAGGTCTTACTTGGTAAATATACCAAAAGGAACTATCAGAAGAAATTGATAATCACTAGCTTCCTATTCGCCCACTGGTTCTAATTCTGCTCCTCTGAAAAATGCAAACGAACCACATGTTTTTCAAAAACCATCTCAAACATTTCCAACGAATTCGGAAACAAAAGAACATAAGACAGGAAATACGAAGACCTGAAATGCGACCAGGTCAAGAATTGACCTGGACGAGGTCAACTGGCAGGACGAATTGAATGAACGAGCAAAAGTTGACCGCATGACTCATTTTGTTGAGCTATGTTGATATTTGAACACATGAAGTATTCGGTTAATGTTGGTAGCAAGTGGATCTCCTGATCATTATGAATACGGACAGGAACATTCCTTTTTCAGAAAGATCTTGTATAAGGTAAGTACATAAAAAATCAGCATATACCACGCGCCCCCAAGTGATCATGGGTTTTACAAACAACGTACGGCAAACATGTAAACTTGCTAAGTACACTGCGTTGTTTTGCTATTGTATTCGATTCTATCTAAGTCTATTCAGGCCATTTAGATCGTGTGACTGGAAAGCATGCAGATATTTGTTTCCCGAGAGTAAACGTCTTTCCAAATTTGCCTCCAACCTCCTAATAAAAGTGTTAGACCTGTACATTTTAGTAGCTATTTATTCATGGAAAACCCATTTTGAATGTAAAATGAAGGATAATACGACAATCATGATATTTCACAGGCGTAATGGAAGCTGAGTACTCGGCTATTCGAATAGTTTTAGTGTGTCGGCCCCAATTTAGAATACATTCTCTGAGAGTTTTCTCTCATTAGAAATTCTGGTGCTCCCCGTTTACTTTCAGACTGGAATGTCTGGCAATGACACTGCTCAGCAGAATTCAATTACATTCTCTGATCATGATTTCAATATTTGATCGCCACTGTTGTTATCTTTAAGTTGCTACGATCAATTTTTCTGTTACCTGGACGGCAATATTTTAGTGACCGACGTCTGTCAAGAAAGCTTCTGAGCGGAACTGCCGGAAAAATTTTGAAATTTCCTTAAACAGTGATTCAACAACCTCGGTGACGTAAACAACGCAAACAGGTATCTAGAAAATCATTCTGCCAGACGACGACAATTCCTCGGTAAGTTTTACTACGAGAATACTTTAAATGGGTACTGACATGCGAGAATTGAACATTGTAAGTTAAAGAATACTAACATTTGCTTCATGACCCCCAGAAACTGAAGATGAACTAAAGATTAGCTACGATTTAAAGGAAAAACAATCACCTACGCTACCTCAATAGGAACAGCTGAAAAGGAGGTTAAAATTCACACACAGGGATTTTAGTGAAAATCGTAAGCTTCGATATTTATTAACGAGGACAGAACTGCTGTCCTAACAATTTGTTGTCAAGCAAGTGTTGTGGCACACACAAAAGATATTACCATCGACAAATTATCTTAACCCAAAACAGGAAAATATTGAAAGATATGATGATTATAGATTAGAATGATATAGCAGAAAGGTGGATACCGTAATCGTCGATGATGTTTTGATAGAAATAAAACAAAAGAACGATTGTTGTATGAATCCTTCTCAGATTATTTCAGGCTTTATAGGTTTTGTGACATAAATAAAGTTCCAAAATTTCGGGGTTTCAGTTCATCTTCAGGTGGTGTTTCGTCGTAAAAATAACTGATTGACATTTGCTAACGTGTCACATTTATTGTGTCACGTGTTTTTTGCTCCTTGCGGATGTATTTTACGTCAGAGTGCACGGTGATGAGGCTAAATATACTATCTCAGATTAATCATGAAGAAAGAGGTAACTGGATGTTAAGTTTTAGTATATCATGAAGCCCGTCACCGGAGTTCAAGGCAAGTTCAATCTTCTAAATAAAGATAGCGTTTATGAATGTTCATTACAATATTTTAATGGTTTGCTTCCACAGCAGCATCGGTCTTGGCCTGGAAGTCTGTCAGGGGTGATATTGCTTGTAATATAGTGAGAAATCCAAAATTTTATAAGAATTATAATTGCATATTTTGGGAGCGAAGGTGTTTATTATACCGTAATGTTAATAATCTATCTGTTTCTCCCAAGTGCCTTTTGTGGTCCCATAATACAAAGAGAATGTTCGACAGCATAAATGAATTATTTGCTGAAAACAATTGTTTTTCGCTTTTGCTGCCAGGCATCCAAAGTCATCTTGAATTTGAATTTGGTATTGGCTTGCTATAACGTCAAGATTGAACTTGGATGTCCTCTAGGCAGTGGTAAAATCTTTAGGTTAATCTAAATTCAAATGATGGCGTTAAAGACGAAGTTAAATCTTAACTTAAATGGAGTTAAGCTCCTGCACGTCAAAATCGAATTTATTTAGTAAAACCTCTAAAGCCTATACGGTTATCTGAGAAGTATTCGTACAATCTTCCTAAGAATGACAATACAATACTCTAAAAAGAGAAAATAAAAGATGGGCTAAGTTTGTTCATGCCAACTTCAACCAAGTGTTTGCAAGGCCTAAAAGCAAATTCAACAGAAAAAAAACAAATCATGAACGTATTAATGCAGAAAAGATACGAATAATATAATGAATCGGATAGATTGACCATAGAGCATGCAAGTTTGACGAATAGGCTACTTCACAGTTAATACTGACGTAAACACATCAAAATTCTTCTACGATTTCATATGCAAATGAGATGAAAAGCTTACTGGAAGAACGAAAGCCAAGAGTCTGCTCAGGAAGACCAGGTTGCTCAAAAGTTGGAAACATAAAGCATTGAAATCAATAATGAGCTGACAATGGAGAAACGTATTCAATCAGCTACCAGTCTTAGAGATTCCATGGGATGCTACGCATGTCTTCAGTTGGTCACTCTACGTCCTTGTTGCTCTGTTAGGGGATAACTTGTCAAGAGAAGAAAAAAGTACTTGAAATAATATAATCCCTTTTTGACCGCCACGACAGTAAATAACTTTATTCTCGTGTAGAAAAACAAAGTTTAAACTTTTGTAAAATTTATGAGGCAAGCTCAAGACTGCCGCAAAAATGCAGGACTCAACGACATAAAGTGAAATGATGTGTTGGACGACATCATAACTGAGACACTTCTTGCCGATCCTGACTTGGCGGGAACCGGAATGTCAGGAAACGACGGCTTTGGGTAAACCGGAACTTTGGGAAATTGGGATCAACGTCCTTACAAGTAATTTAGGTAAAAAGCTAGAGCTGTTGGTAGTTTTCCTATCATAAACTCATAACTGCCAAAAACGAAGTCAAAAATTTCGCGAAAAACAGATTGGAAGAGCTCAACTGTAAAGCATCCCAGTGTAGATAGTTAACTCCTTCGATCCTGTGGCGAAAGAACTAAAGTTGGCTTATGAAACAGCAAGACAACAAGACGGAGTTGATTCATCCGATGAGGACAATAAGAAACAAGTCCTCCAACAGGCGTTATCCAGCGATTCGGAATTTAGATCAACCGCTAAATCTGGCAATCGAAAACCAAAAGCTGCCTTGGTGGACGCCCTTGTCCACGAAGTCATTGATAATTAGCAGACAGACAGTACCCTGCAGAAAAGTTTTCGTTAGTCTTGGATAGTTCTTTTGGCATCTGAACTAAATGAGCAGGCCCTGACAAAGAGGAAAGAAAGAATTGAGAGGCCAAAGAACTGCTCACTCCTACAATTTACCAAGGTCAACTCAGAAATCTGGACGAAAAACCACACAAAGTAGGAATGCCAGGCTACAAAAACAGAATGCTCCTATCAAGAGGAGGAGTTTATATCCAATATATCTCTTAGACTAAGGAAAAACGTATCTCATCAGATGACCTTATCACCATCTTAAAATGGACTCCACCCAATCACGCACTCAGCTTAGGTGTCCTGGCCATTTCGTGGCATCCATTCACCTCAAGGATGCTTAATATTCTGTGTATTATTCTCTGAATAATTTTATCAGCTTGACCCAAAGCCTATCATCAGCATCACAGCTATTTGCGAGAGTTAAGAATGGAGGTTTTTTCGCATTTCCGAGAGATAAGGAACTCTAGAACGATGTTCCGCAAACTACGAGTTACAGAAAATATTTGGCGGGTCGCAAAAACTCTTCAGGAAATCGGAAAAATTGGCGAAATTCACAGTGTTATAAACCTATAGAATCAGAAACAAGAACAGCTTATCGAACTTTTTTCAGATGGGAGACTGAAAAGAATATTTGAACTAAACTCGTTGACAGAATTTAGGATACATATAGAGGCCAAACAGGTATCTTGTTCTTCTTGACTTCATCTGGTCCGTCAAGGTGGGTCACGCTCCACGTGCAAGAACTACTTTATTTTATTTATTTATTTTATTTTGCTTTGCCTTGGTTACAATAAGTGTTTTAGATAAGTTACAAGGTCTGGAATACCGCGACAGCTAAAATCAATTATTGCGGATCCATAAATACAGCATGACTAAAAACAACTAGAACATAACTAAAAACAACTAGTTGGGGAAACGCATAGACTTCGGACAGAGTTACATTTTATGCAAACTGTTTTCCAGGATCGTAAGTCATCGGGGTTGTAAGTAGAGTAAACAGCAGAGTAGTAATAACCTTTGACAGACGTATTTCGTTCGGCAGTGCGTTCAATATTCTAGTTGCTCTTACTAAGTATGATTTGCTGTACGTAGATGTTCTGAATGGTCGTTCTTCCATTGAGTTGGTGTTAAATTTTTGTTGAAATCCTATGAAGACATTAGGTTTAGTTTCCTTACGAAGTGTGGATTTGTTAAAGGGAGTATGTCCATTGGTGGCTTTTAAAAAGAATACAATATCTAAATATTCGTGTCAGTAAGAGGGAGAAAGTTTGTTTCAATTAGCCTATCTTTGTAGGTAGTTTTACTATGGAAGCGAAGACAAAGAATCTATTTTGTCGCGAGGCGTTGAACCCGTTCACGTTGTTTTATGAGTTCAGCTGACTGTGGGGCCTAAACGTGCGTTACGTGTTCAAGATGTGAACGGACAATTGCTAAGTAGATGGTACGTCGGGTGGTGATAGCAAAAACTTTGGATGTGGTTCTTCTTACGTACCCTAAAATATTGTTAGCTTTCGTACCTTGTGTGCGGATCTCGCTTTTCCTGCGAGAGGTCAGAAGAAATTCACACTGCAAGGTCTCGTTTATGATTATAACACGCAAATTCGGTCTTACCCATTGAGTATGGGATCTTTACAAGGTTCGTCTTTCTTGATGTTATTTCAACCTTGCATTTATCATGGTTAAATGGAAGGTTCGAGGACATTGACCACTCATTAACATTTCTCAAGTCCTGTTACAATAAGTTGTTGTCTGATTTTGATGACATACACTTGAACAATTTTGTTTCATCAGCTAATGTTGCTATTCTAGAGGAGTTAATTGGGTTTAGTAGATCATTAACATAAAGAAGAAAGAAAACATGTCCGTGAATGGATCCTTGAAGTACACCAAAGGTTACAGGCAGAGGTTGTCATGCTGTTCCAAGTATTGTTACTAGTTGTTGACGATTTTGAAGGTAGACTTGAAACCATGAGAGTAGACTGGCACAGAATCCAATATTGTATAATTTATTGATCAAATTATTATGATTAACTTTATCGAATACTTTAGATATATCAAGGTATATGACATCAATTTGTTTCCCTTGATCCGGAAGGCTAGCAATCTCATCCAGAGCCTAAATTAGTTGAGTAGTACAAGATTTACCAGGAATTAAGCCGTGTTGATATGCATTGAGTATATTTTGCAAAAAGCCCCTTATGCGATTTACTATAATTTGCTCCAGCAGTTTGGAAACAAGGCACAAGAGAGAAATATGTCTATAAATTGTTACAAGAGATCTCGTAACAATTTATATATCCTGGAACTACATTAGCTAACTTCCACTCATCAGGAATGCTCCCAAGTTGAAAAGATTTATTGAATAGTAAGCAAAGAGAAGGTGCGATTTGATCTGCCTTTGCGATAAGGATTCTGCCAGGGATTTCATCTGGTCCGAAAGCTTTGTCAGGATCTAAAGATTTTATTGCAGCGAGCATTTCACTTTTAGTCAAGGTCAGTTTGTTGAAAGTTTGTGATGAATTGTAAACAGTAAATTTATTGAGAGTATTGTTGTTGAAGTCTGATACAAAATCTTTGTCCATATCTCCAGTGAACATTGACGCAAAGATGTCATTGAATACGTGTCCGATATTGTGCGGGTAGTCAACATAACTAGAATAATTTTTTATGGTACGAGGAATTCTACATGATTTATTTTTTAAATTGAATAAGCTCCATTAGCACTTTGGGTTTTTGTGAAGATTTCAATCAACCAAGTGAAATTAATGATCAGGACTATCTCTTAATAAGTGTTCGACTTTGGCTCTAAGTTCTTTGTATTTTTTGTTGCGTCAGATTGTTTTTTTTATTAGATGGGGAATTTCACCACTAACCCACGGAGGATTATGGCTATTTTACAACCTTTTCTTTGGGATATAGGTGTTGACTGTTGAGAGGAACGTGAATTTCCAGTCTGACCAATCATTGTTAATACGCTATTTAAAGAAAAAGTTTTAGATAGATTTTTTAATTCCAAAGATGTACGGAGAGCATCGTAATCTTCTCGACGATAGTCGTAAACCATTCTTGTCATTTTTGTGGGCTTTTAAAGACATGTCAGAATCTCATATGTTATGGCACTGTGATCTGAGATCATTCCGAAAATTATAGGAGGAAAAATTTCACGAATTTTTACTTGGTCGGGTAATAATAAGGTCTAGTACGCTACTTCCTCTTGCGAGATGTTTATTTATTTATGACAGGAAAAATTGTTTAATAGTTCTAAAAACTCGATTTCTGTTGAGCTTTCTGGTGCTTCTTCAGCAGCATTTCTCCAGTTGGGGTTTGACAAATTAAAATCACCTGCAAGATGATATTATCATACTGATTGCCAATGTTGACAAGAAAGTCGTTAAATTCGTTAAACCAGCTGTTATCTGAATTTGGAGGTCTGTAGCAGGAACAAACTAATATTTTACAGTCTGTGGTAGTTGTAACTTCTACTAACATGATTTCAATACAGCAATCAGTATGAAGTTCACGTAAGCATCTAAATAATTCTTTTTTAACTGTTACAAGTAGTTCTTCTCCTTCTTTGCCGCTCCTGTATTTTCTGAAGATTTGGTAACGTCGATCAAGAATTTCACAGCTCAACACATCTTCGTTTAACCAAGATTCATTAACACGTATGATGTCATTGTTCTCTGAATAGACCGGATCTTGAAATTGATGTATATTACTGGTTACCTCTCCGTCATGTTTTAGATGATTCTTGAGACTACGAGTATTCAGGAAAAGTCCTGTCGACGGTATTTTCTTCGTGTTATCGTTGCTTTTCGTAGAGTGTTGTAGCGATGATCCACAGCTTGGTCTACGGTTAGGTTCTATTTAACCAGACAGAATAATTAACACAGAAGTTACCCATCCATACATGTATGACAAATCTTAGTGCAAGAATTATGACGATCCGATTGTCAAAATATGGCGGTTTAGCAGTTACGCGAGTTACTTGTCAAAAGTTGGTTATATTTCGCCTCGTCCATTTCGCATAGGTTTCTCGTCTTGTCGGCGAAAACGAGCACATTTTGCGATGACCTAATTTTCTTTTTGTCTTCGTGTAGAGTACATGTATTAAGGAAGGGGTCGTTTACTCTTCTGAATTCAAGGTTTTCTATCATTTGGAACATATCTTCCTCTAATGGCTTTAGTTCATGGATTTGAGATGGAGTTTTTCTGGATTTAAAACCAAAATGCTGGATGTTGCTTCGGCTTTTTGTTCCACCTTTGAGAAAGAAGGAAGGGACAAAATCGGTTTATACAGGGACAAAAATTGGTTTAGACAAAATTGGTTTATACAGAGACGAAGGCTTAGCTATTTTAAAGACCACAAGCGGAAGGCTAGCAGATAGAGCGCGAAAAGATTTGATAAAGATCTTTAACGACCTGGCTTTAAAGATCACCGCAGAAGGAAACCAGAAAATAGTCCACTTCCTCAATGTCACGTTTGACCTCACCACCTCTAAATACTACCCATACCGTAAGCCCAACGACGATCCACTCTATATTAACAGCCGATCCAACCATCCTCCCTCCATCTTACCCAGTTGCTTAGATCGATCAACAACAAGACTATTGCGATTATCTTGCGACGGAGCAACATTTAAGACAGCATCTGCACCATACCAGGAGCCCTTAAAACGCAGCAAGTTCGACAACATCCTTACATACAACGAAGTCGATTCAACAACAACCAACCAACGAAACCGTTCTAGGAACATAATCCGCTTTAACCCACCATATAGTAGGAATGTGAAAATCAACATCTGAAGAAAATTCTTAACCCTCATCGACAAACATTTCCCGAGCAACCACGCCCTCCATAAAACCTTCAATCGCAATACAATTAAGATAAGTTACAGTTGCATGCTGAATATGAAAGTTGTAATCAACAACCACAATACGCAGATTATCGCACCAAAACCCACACGACCATCGACTGACGTCCAGGACTGCAACTGTAAAATAAACAAAAAAAAATAAATAAGGAATGAATGCCCACTACCTGGGCAATGCCTCACCCCATGCATCGTTTACCAAGCAGAAGTAACTACAACCGACGACCCCCACACCAAGTACTATATCGGCATGACAGCCAACCGATTCAAAGAAAGATACCGAAACCACCAAAAATTATTCCGAGAAGAAAAGTACGCTAACGAAACGGAGCTTACGAATTACATTTGGAACCTGAAAAGACAAAAGAAGGATTTTACCATCAAGTGGTCAATTATCAAAAAAACATCGGCATTCCGTAACGGATCAAAAAGGAAGCCCCTTTTATCTAGAGGAAAAATTATGCATCATTAAAGCCAGCAAAGAGTCCCTCCTAAATAAAAGAACCGAACTGGCTTCTTAATGAAGCCACAAAAATAGATTCTGTATAAGGAACCTTCCTCACAAAGCTATCACCTATGACGTATTACTGAGGATACTTATAAGGACTAATCGGAACGGAACTGTTTTGTTGTAGTGATGATCGTTGTAATGCGTGAAACTTAAAGTAGCAAAGAATATTTTAGGACCACTGATTAAGTATTACTTAATCAAACCAAAGCATACCAAGTATGTATGTACGTATGTACATTCATGGGCGATAAGTGAAAATTCTTTGAAGACTACAAAAAGACTTTGCTTGAATTGTGCCCCCCAAATTACGGATGACCTAGCTACGCCCCTGAAGAGGTAAAAATATAAACACTTTATTCATTACTTGCGCCACATAAAAAAAAAGCCGTTGAATCATGCCGATGAGCTTTTGAATCAAGTGACCAGAAAAGAGTCACGGACATTGTATAAGATAACTGTTTGCGGCCTTTTAAATGAAGTTATTTCGTCGACAGGATGAAGCAAATCGACCAGTAACTTTATCATGAGCAACTTGTATTCCTGCTGGATGTGAAACAGTGCTAATCGACTGAGTCGATCTTGGTTAATAGTTGATCGTAAACATGCCTTCAAGCCCTTCAGAGAAGAAAGTGACCGCTAGGTAGTCTCAGTTGTCAAGGATAAAGTGGTCATAATGCCCAATCGGATGAAAATGTCGAGGTAGACATATTTAGGTTAGATAGGCAGCATGCCAACAGCTGTCTCAGATGTTGAAAATGGTGGCTTCGACCGGAGGAGTTTCCACCCATGGAATTCTCCGTAGACCTCTTCAACCGAATCACGAAGATCACTATACATGTTATGGACTGGAACTGGGTCCACTATCTTGTACGAATGAATAAATCTCGGCACCAAGCAAGAAAGCCTCATCACAGCGTTATTATGGCCCCTATTAAAGTCCATTTTTCTTGATTGTGTTTATGTATTCAATACACACAAATCTAAGTTTGAAGATAAAACTGGCAAGAAGGAGTTTCGTAACTAATAGAGAAAATTGTACTACGGTCTTGATTATCATAACCTTAATCGCGGGTTTTCTGCAAGCGCACCAAATGCAACGTTCGCAAACGAGTGCTCATTGCTAAAGCTATGGGGCGCATTTCGTATGTCTGAAGAGGCTAACAATTGAGTTTATAGTGGACGCCGCTGCCCCCACAGTCCCGCTTTAAATTCGCCTGTGGCCAAGAATAGCCGGGAAGGTTTGTTTATTGTCTTTTGCAAACCCACAGGTGAATTCTAATGACGGCTTAAGATTGTTTAGAGTTTCTAGGAGTGAATTAGTAGCTTTATATCCATTTAATATTGAAAAAGTGTAATCAACATATCGCTTATACCACTCTGGTAATAGGACCACGTATGGTTTCCGGCCCTATATTTTTTTTGGAAGCAAACAAAATCGCTGCTAAGTAACTTCGTAGATTATTCCTGGTCAAATGTTATTTCATTACAGACCAGTCTGTTCTAAATCGTTAGTTTTAAGGTAAAACGTCAAAGATATATTTTCAAACTACTAAACGAGGTCTACTAAATGTCAACAAAGTTAGTTGACTCCTTTCGTTTGAATTTTTCCATATTTAGGATAATTATAAACGTTTTATTTGCGGACCACAAAACGTGCCAATTTCAAATGTTGTTTATTAAACATCTTGAAGGTCACCAACAACTAGAAAGCTTTTTTTTGGTTTCGAGAGCATCAGATGAATTGTAGTTAACATGTTTTCTTTCAAATACTCTGTAAATAATCCAGAAATCTTGTAGCAAGTCAATGAATCCGATAAACGGGAAGGGCTTTTTAATATCTATGAACAATTAGTATACGCCTTCTAGCTTTTCTTGGCATTTAGCTATCTTAATTATACCAAAAACAAATGAATGATGCATACATACATACATACATACATACATACATACATACATATATATATATGTATATCTATCTATCTATCTATCTATCTATATTTAACTGAGATGATAATGTTTACCCTGAACCCAAGAGTGCTAAATACCATGTTGGGCAGAACTTAAATGCAGTGTGATTTCGCTTAAAAGTTTATGGTTGCTACTCCGAATTTCACGCGGATGCAATCTTCAGGCAACTGAAATAGCGTCGATTTATCATTTCCTTTTTCTCTGTTCAATGACGCCATGGTTTGCGGGAGTTGGATGACCAATCGCTATTGTCCTCGTGTGGCTTGTCTTCGAGATGAGAAATCTGTTCCGGTGTCTGCACTTTGAGACGATCTCCGATCTTTTGTTGAGAAGGTTCTTTAGGCGTGCTTTCATGATGCAAAGTTTTTCCTCCAGGCATAGCTTACATCTTTTTGCTACGCTTGTGTAGGCCGCGGCCCTTTTCACGACCGTCCATTTTGTGCAGAAAGATCGGGTTTTCGATTTTAGATCCCATACGTATTTTGATAGTTCAGTCTCATTGGAGTACTTTCTGTATTCGAAGGATTTGACGTGGTTCCTGTATCGTTCTTTTAAAACTGTTTTCCGTCATTCCTATGTACTGTTTTGTCTCTCTGGTGTCTGTCGTGGTTACGTTGGCTCTATAGACGATGTTGTTAGACGTCGGCTCTGTAGATGATGTTTGGAATAGGTGGCGTAGAGAATATCTTATCGATTTGAGAGAGTTTTATTGAGGGAAGTACGAAGACGTCAAAAGGGTCGTTAGAGAGGGTGATGTAGTGATTGTGCACGAGGATAATTTGAAGAGAGGCAATTGGAAGATGAGTGTATCGTTGATAAATCATTCAACTAATCTAGCACCTGTATCCCAGTTGTTCACTCTACCATCGACATTCCAACCCAGAATTCTAAAGATGAAGAAAATCCGCTTTGATTACTCTTTGAAGAATATACCCATACCGACACCGGACGCATACCAGCGAAGATTTGTTGAAAAGATAGAAAGTTTAGTCAACCGGGCAAGATGGAAAGCGCACTTCTTCTTGAATGGAGAGCGCGCCAACAGTAAAGAATGTACGTATGGCCTAAAGACAAAGAAACCAGCACCACATGTGAATGATCTGAATGTTTTTGAAGAAGATCTTGTTAAAATAGCTGATAACATCGAGTTCAGAGCAGTACGTGACCAATTCCTCGACAAGCTCTCATCTGACACAAAGAGAATCAACAAATCACCCAACGTCATGGGATTTGCCGATAAAACCAGAAACATCTACGAAATGAAACCAGAACAATACAATAACTACTGCATGAGAACGTAACGGCAACTTATAAGCTCGCAAACGAACAGGCACTAGAAAAGGTTAACCAAGTAGCGAAGAATATTGCATCGGACTTAAATGTGGATGACAGAATGGAAACCATGTCCAAATCCGAAGCATTCATCACACTCAAGGACCACAAGGACAATTTTAATAACAACTCAAAATGCCGTTTAATTAATCCCGCAAAACCTGAGATAGGAAGAGTCAGCAACTCAATCCTTGATAGAATCAACAGCGATATCCGATCAAAGACCCGCGTTCACCAGTGGACGAATTCCTTATCTGTTACTCGATGGTTTAAATAGATAAACGACAAGAAAAGGCACTCATTTATCTCATTTGACATCATAGACTTTTATCCAACCATAACAGAAAAGCTCCTGGACGAAGCAATCAAATGGGTGAAGCAGTTCACGACAATTACAGACCGAGACATTCACATCATTACCACAGCACGTAAGTCCTTGTTATTCCACCAAAATAGACCATGGGTGAAAAGAGGCAGTACGGACATGTTTCATGTGACGATGGGAAATAACGACGGCGCAGAGGTGTGCGAGCTCATTGGTCTATACATCTTAAACAAGCTCACTGCGAGGTTTGGAAAAGAAAATGCTGGACTATATAGAGACGACGGCCTGATCCTGTTGAGGAATGTCGCTGGCAGACTAGCAGAAAAAGCGAAGAAAGAATTTACCCGCATTTTCAACACATTCAATCTCACAATCACAGCAACCGCCAGCATGAAAATTGTCAACTTCCTAGACATTACACTAGACCTTACCAATGAGAGGTTCAAACCCTACAGGAAACCAAACGACGACGCTCTCTACATCAACAGCCACTCCAACCACCCGCCGTCAATCATCAAACAACTACCGAAATCAATCAGCCAACGCATCTCAAGCCTTTCAGCCGACCAAACCACTTTTGACCATGCTGCACCCTCGTACAATGACGCACTGAAACATAGTGGTTTCCATACCAATATCGAATATTCACCAGAAGACACCGAAACAGCACGCAATAGTCGATCAAGAAAAAGATCCCGAAACATTATTTGGTTCAAACCTCCCTTCAGCAAGAACATTAAAACTAACATTGGAAGAAAATTCCTTAACTTTGTAGATAAGCATTTCTCAACTTCAAGTAAGCTGAGCAAGATATTCAATAGGAACACTATCAAAATAAGCTATAACTGCATGGACAATATGAGGAGTGTCATAAACAGGCATAATGCGCATGTATTGTCAAATCAATCACACACCGCCACAACTGCCTCTGAGCAATGCTTCTGCAATTGCCAAACAAACGAAAACTGCCTTCTACAAGGTAATTGCCTCGACGGAAACCTTATCTACCAAGCCGACGTAACAACGACAGATGACGGGACTACAAAGAAATACATTGGCATGACAGCGAACCCATTCAAAACCCGCTTCAATAACCACAGAAAATCATTCCGCAACGCTCACTATTCAAAAGAGACGGCCTTATCAAGCTACACCTGGAAATTGAAGAATGAAAACCGGGAATACTCGATTAAATGTTCGATATTAAAGCACAGGAAAGCATATAGAAGCTGAAACAGAAGATGTAATTTGTGCCTGGATGAAAAAATGTTTATCATGAAGACGGACCCAATAACTCTTCTGAACAAAGATCGGAAATCTTTGCAAAAGGCCGCCACCGAAACAAACACTGCCCTCGAAACATTTATTGTACCGCAAACATACAATGACGTCAAAACATTTTAAGGAACTTACGTAATAACTTCTATATAAGAGAATTCCTACCGAATTTTTTCCAGTTGTCTGAAGATCGTCTACGGGTGTGAAACTAACAGTAACAACGAACATTCTTTAGTAACATTTTATCTATTTTGCTCTATCTTCCAGGATATTGAGCACTTTTAGAATCGTTGATAAATCATTCGACTATATATATATATATATATATATATATATATATATTTATATATTTATTATATAGCCAAGCTCGCTAGCCGGTCTGTACGCAATATGATGCACACTAATTGGCTGCCTAGCCGTGCAATACGTTTTTCGTACAGGGCAGCTAGTTTTGGCAGGAAAACAATATGCAGTATACAATATGCAATTTTAAATATACAAAATACAATATACAAGATACAATATTCAACAGATTATAGAATATAGAATATATACTATATGGCATAATATGTAATATATAATATATGTTATGTAATATATAATATATTATATGTAATATATAGTGATTAGCTATTAACCTCGGTTGTCCGGTCTGTACAAGAAAGTATTTTCCTGAGTTTCTTCTTACGGAAAAAAAAAAAAAATAAAAACAGTAGTCACACACTTACCCCTACAGACCGAACAAACGAGGCTGACAGGAATCTATTATACGGCTTTTAGTTCTTTCCATCATCGCTTTTCACGAAGTTTTTAGTTAGTGGTTTAGTGGCTTAGGTTTAGATGCTTGTTTTTACCTATTAGTTTGTGTTTTTTTTTGTTTTATTTTTATTATTAATTTAATTTAAGCTTAAGATTATCGTAGAGAAGATAGAACTACTTTTTAGCAGTTTGTTGCTGGTACCCTTAACGCGTTTTGTTCTTCTTCAAATCAACTGGGAATTTTTTCTGTTAAAACTAGCCATTCTGTACGAATTTATTGGAGGGCTAAGCAGCCAATTAGCGTGTGTCATTTTGTATACAGACCGGATAGCTGGCTGAGCCATATAATAATATATGATACATAATATTTACAATACTATATGCAATAATACATATCGGTTATATATATTATTAATGGAGTGTGAGGTCTCTACGGGAAAGTGTTTACCAGAGGTTTTCGTACAGACCGAGCGACGAAGAAACGAAGTCTGTGGGGAAAAAACCAAGGTTAATAAGGAATTTATTATATGGCTTTTGGTTGTTTCCTTCAGCAATTCAAACAAACGTTCTAGCTCGTGAGTGAGCGGCTTGGGTTTACTTGCTTGTTTTACCTGTTTATTGCGCGTTTATGTATCTATTCACCTAGTTTTCATCTTAAAATTATTGCTGAGGAGATTTTTAAGCAGTTATTTTTCCTGGTAAATATTTTGTAAAACTTACCCGAATCTGTTTTGTTTGTCTGCAAATCAGCTGGCTAATTTTCCAGTAAAAACTTGCCGATCTGTACGAAAAAGTTATCGCAGGACTAAGCAGCCAATCAGCGTGCGTCAATTTGTGTATACTAGACAAAATTTACTAGAGGATAAATAAAACTGCTTTAATTAAAAACTATTTTAAAACTTGTTGATCATAATACTAACTGCTGAAGAAAGCAGTAGAATATACCAGCCTTTTTAAAAATAGTTTTATTTAATATGGAGTGACTTTCGCCTGGTATGTTTACATCAGGCAACAAGCCTATACAAAATTATGACAGCTAGATTATTTTCATTCTACTAAAATGTCAATATTTTTTCAGGACAAACCAGTCTCTCACACCATCTTGCTTACATTATTTGTTGAAGCATACTATCTCATAGTCAGGAATTTTTCTTGTTTGGGAGGTGGTAGGGGGGGGGGAGTTCAGTATCGAGCAATTTTTGCCATTGGAAATTTTCAACACTCCAAAAGAAGTACTGCATTCTACTATGCTAATTTATCATATGAGAGTTATTTGAGCGTCATAGTAATGGAGAATTAGGCTAACGGCTGTGCCTTTTAAATTTCACTTCTATTTACTGAATAATTTTTTGTTTACAAGAAGACTCGAATAAACAATGAGTTGGCATTTTTCGCTTTGCTCCAGTTATTCTTTTGAACTAAGGTCAATTTTGAGGGTTCCACCCACCTGGTATTTTTTAGCATTTCAAAAAGCAGGGACTTATTTGGATTTCCCTAGATTAAACTTGAAAGATGGAGATTAACTTCCGTACTTCGTATTCGGTATATTCATCAACAAAAAATACGAAAGTATGTGACATAGTTTAAAAGTACCCAGTCTTGGACTAGTGAAATAGGATTAGGTGTATGAGTCTCATGGAGACATTGAGGGGTAAATGCAATCGACAGTAACATCATCAAACAGCAGTAAGGAGAATGTTTCACTACAGAAAGAGAATTGTAATTTTGGTAACGCTTTCTCCTAAACATTTTCAGGAATAATGCTCAATAAATTGTGGGTAATATAAAGCGTAAAAGCATCACAATCGACTGCTTTTGGCGCTGACTATACTCAATGACCTACAAAAACTTTTATCCGACAATCGACATTTGTCAGCGATTAACGTTGTTTCAACATCCTTCTGAAAACTGGCCAAACGTTCACATTCTCACTTCAGCACTTCAGACAATACGTTTGGACAATTGATCGCGACGGTAAGAATGGACTGATACTCGCAAATCATAGCTGTGCTACTGTCTTGTCGCTCATTATGGAGCTGGAAAGTGAAAGTCGTTGCAGTTATTGGGGTGTTTGAAATCCCCGATCCCCCCCCCCCTTACCTACGCAACTGTTTAAGAAGCTGTGCTGGAAAATTTGCTTGAAATAGAAACATATTTTAGAGGTTAGATAAAGTCATTTTGAGCCCCAGTCCTCCTCAAATTTTGATTGCAGAAGCGAAATATGGGGGTCTGATTTAACAACTACAAATTTGGTTTGTTTTAAGTGTGAGAACTTGAACAGCTTCAAAGATATTTCCGGAAAAGTGCTTTCGTAGTTTAATACTGTCAGTGTTTTATTTCATAAGCTGTCGTGTCACTTATTAAAGAGATAAGAACACCCCCCTGTTCATCAGAAGATTACGAGCTCAATTGCCACCTGGGGTTCAAAATTGTTTCTGCGTCTTCAAACATCGATCAAGCATGAGGCTTTTTACCGCATTCTTTGTTTTAGGGATCTGGAGTGACATATCTGTTGTGTCAATGCAACTTGTTTCCAGTTGACCACCCAACCGCAACAGCGTAGACTGTTTTTGCTTCTTCCTTGCTTAAAAGAAATAACTTTTGAAATAACATATCCTCCTAGGGTAACTTTGTGCCATAACAAGGAGTTTGGTACACAGCGCTTCCTTCAAGTGACATTCTTAACAAAACAAAACATTTCTCTTAGCTGTTACCCATGAGAATAAAAGCTATTATCTCTATATCGCAAATATCAGTTTTGTAAATGAAAATGTAACGGTCGATGTATTATAAATGGAAATCCCTTGCGATCGTCTTACTACTCACATGCGTTATTGTAATTTGTTGAAGGGGTCCATTAAGGAGAATATTGTTTAGTCTTTGAAATTCGCGGTGTAGAATTATTTTCGTTCTTAATTGGCGACCTTTGCCCTTCTCACTCGATCAATGTTTATGAAGTAGGAAGAGACAGCAATCAGTAAAGATCTGTAGAATCATTGGAACAAAATTACGGCCCGCACGTGTGCGATTTTAGTTATGCAAGCCACAATTGTGGCTTTTCTTTCAAAATATTTTACATTTAGTAGAAAAGGTTCAGGAACGTAGTCACCTTACGCTTTGAAAAAGTAATGCGCTTGCCTAAATCAATTGGCCTAGGTCATCGGCCGGAAGCCCTAATTTCTAGCGAGACAACTTTACTTGGTAAGATATACGATAAAAAATTTTTAAACAATGATCGAAATATTATCAAATAAGCTTTTAATCATGTGTCATATGAAATCTTGTCTACCTATACATTGCTAACAGAAAGTTTTCGTGAATATTTTTTCTATTCGTATAAGCATAATATGCAGTGAATATCTTAAGGGCAATCCGATGAACATGAATGAAATGGGAAATATTAATCAATGCTGAAGAGAAGTAAGCAGCTTAATACCAGTGTAATTTTCTGTTGCGCGTACCGTTACAGAAGGTGAGAATTGAGCCTGTTTTCATGTTTTTGTATAAAGTTCAATCATACGACGTCAACATTTGAATTCATGGAATGAAAATCATAATAGGATGAGGCTTAATTTCCTTGATATTAATTGCACCTTTTTCTACATCTGAAGGTTATACTTTCTTTCAGAAAGGAATAAAATCTTTGTTTGATACATAAACGTCAATGATCAAGTAAAGCAAAAGATTTTATTAAATGTAAAACAATCGTCCTGATGATAAGATAGTAAAAAGTAAACACTTAAAACTTTGTTGACAAAGAGACGTACATATATGATCTTTTCTAAGCCTTAAACAAAGATATGTTCAATGGTCGCTTATTGTGATCTTTATGGAATCGTGTAGGGTCCTCTAGCTGTTACTGTACTGCTTTGTTTAGCTTCTATTGCAACCTGCAGGCTGGTATCAGTGACTTCGGCTCGATTCCATTGATTAATGTAGGTACTTCACCCATTTTTGCCCTATTAAAAGCAAGAACAATTAACGATCAGGAGGTACTGCGATATATACGTCACCAAAGTCAGTTTCTACAACTCTATAAAACTTGTTAGAAAATGGATAGGTCGTATAAAATTGTTTCCTTTATTCAAAAGGTCAATCGAATTGGAGACCTAACTTTGTTTAAGTTAAGTTTATCTAAGCTTGCATGATCAGATAATGGGTTGATGGACTCAAGATTTTCTCCCAAAGAGTCGAAAACCTCGTAATTACTGTCTTCATCAAATCCTTACCCCTGTCATCACTTTCTTTGATTCTGCTGCCCTTCTTTCTCTTCTCAGCATCACTCTAATTTCTTGCCGTCGACGCCTTGTCTCAAAAAGGACGTAGAGTACCTTCAGTAGACAGATTATCATGATCCAAATGATTTCACAACCGGTAGCGCACATTTTGTCTGCGATTATTATCCTTCTCAACTGGTTTTGTGAACTGTCCAAGCCAAATATTATGTTTCAGTTTCCATAATTGGCGACCATGGTTTGTAATCAGTAACTTGAGAAGAAAAAGTTTTTGAGGTAATAATAAACAATTTTATAGCAGGGACGGAAATGTTCTATTACATTTTTAAATGCGTCATCCAATCAAACATCGTAGGCATCGAACAATAAATTTTAATGAAAGCTGAGCTAAGAATTAGTAAACAATCTGTAGATGTTGATTTTCTTTTTCCTTGTTAGTGACATCTTCATATTAATGTGGTTGTTAAAAACTTCGGTAATATTTGTTTCTTGTCATGTCACTTTCCCTTTTCAGAATATGAGGATTTATGTTCCTGTTGCCTAAGGACTTTCGGCAAGTCACCTATATTTCAGATCAAGATACGATCCATATCTGGTTTAATTGTTTACACTTAGGCTTTAAAGTCTGGCAAAAGGACCCATTTTTACTCCATGTTATTCTATTCTATGGAGCCATTCAATATTACCTCGATTCTGTAACTGTAGTATTTTGTGTAGACTCTACTTTTAGCTACGTGTATAACCGTATTTTTGCATCATGTTGACAGGGAACTTGGACTATTTCCGATTTCGAGACTTTGTTTGAGTAATGATAAACGATACCCAGGGAAAGAATTTATGGGCAAACGTCTAATGTCATTAATTGCATGAAATGCATATCTTGTCATTTTCTCCAGGATATAGAACTTCTTGGATCTTATTTTCGGAATGCTGTTGCCATGTTGACATCTCAGAGGTTATTTTTATGCAAGACCAGTATTTGAGGACATGGGTTGGTTTGATCTGCCAGCTGATTTTTTGAACGTTTAATATACTATCATATGTTAATGGAGGATTTCCAATAAAAAGGTTCCATTGCTTATAAAAATGCAATGGCCCTGAGCATCAAGCATCAGACATGAAATTACAAAGCAACCTTCATAAGAAATCAAAGCATTTTTTAAAGTAAATTTTATCAAAAGCAGCAATTATAGAGTAATTTTTTTCTTTTTTACGCTACATTCGGAACTGATCATATCGCTTGAATGATTAATTTACAGGTATCATTAGGCATGATACTTCAGGACGTTTAGTAACCAATTTGAGTACGAGAAAATGCCTTTAAAACAAATAGAAAAACAAAATATCACCTTTTCCGAGTGCTTTTTGATGTGCACCAACTCGATATACCGAGCAGGCATGCATGGCCAAATTCATGACTAAGAGGCATACTTCGCCAAATCCGGGGAATTTAACTGACATGTATACAAGGAAAAAGAAGTGTGGCTGTAAGAGTCTCGAGAATCTGTCTAGCTTGGTCGAGCTGTTACAGAATTTGCGATGGTAAATGCCTTTGTAATTTACTGTCGTAGTAGTGTACCTGTAGGAATCGCAAACGTGATTTCTATTTAGGAAAATGATCATCACGTGAATCTCAATAATCACAAAGTATTACATGTTTTCTATTTTTAGCTTTGCTACGAATTGATCTGCTGTTCCATTTTCACGCTCATTCGTCAAGGCTTATGTATCTCATATTGTGCCCCGGCAACTGAGTTTGAATAAGCATCCAATTCTTTCGTTGCCTTGTCACGAGCGTCAGCTTCAAAAGTATCTGGCAATTATTTCGAATTAAAAAATATCTTGTTGTGTGTAGAGTGTAGTTATCAGGTTCGTTTTCCCGACTTGTAGGTAATCCTTTTTCGTACTGTAAAGTTAAAAGGCTCTTTTCCACTTTTTCCATCAAGGGGTACAATAGTCGGTTCTCTTTTCCTCTTAAAAAAATTTAAATGCAATTTTATATTTGAAAATTATATTTCACATGTGAATTGTTTCATTTACATCCGAGAAATGAAACTTTCTTAAGAGAAATTAATTTTCTTCTATGAATCTTACATTTCATGTGTGAAATGAATGTTTCGTATTCCAATATTTTAAATGTAAAATTTTGAAAGTTGTGAGAACAGGGAAAGGTGTGAAAACAGGAAACAGCGATGACAAAAGAGATATAAATCAAAACAAGGCAAAGGGAACAGAGCGGCTAGTTTCATTGAGTTCGGGCTTAAATTTAGAAATGAGAAGGCTTTCCTTAATTAACAATTCCGAAGCGGTATTGGAATAGGACATAATGGAGAGGTTGTCAGAGGAAATGGGGTGGCAAGTTTTTGGCTAAACTTGCCGCCATTTACACACGCGAATCTCTGAACACTTGGGGATTTCACCTTTGAGTGAAAAGAAACTGACCTGTTCTTCTCTTTCTGCCATCCAAGCTCACACGAGAACAACTTGCTACCCCATTTCCTTTAACAACTTTTCCATTATGTCCTATTGCAATACCACTTCGGAATTGTTAATTAAGGAAAACCTGTCATTTCTAAATTTAAGCCCGAACTCAATGAAACTCTCCACTTTATTCCCCTTGCCTTGTTTTGATTTATATCTCTTTTCTCATTGCTGTTTCCTGTTCTCACACCTTCCTCTTTTCTCATTGGCTTTGTGTTATTCTATACCATGTAAATATAATTTAATATGTAAACTCTCAGTATTCATTGCTACTCTGACAATGCCGCGCGTCTAGCGACGAAACATTAGTTAAATATATTTTTAATCAATGTCTCTTTCAGCGAGAATTTTGAGCTGGGCTCTTATTTTTATATTACGACCTCGCTTTCCACCCGATAAATCGCTGGTAACTATTTTGGTAGATTTGATCTTTGCGTTTAGTCATGTTCCATCTAACTTTCTCTTAGGGTTCTTTTAATATTATATGGTCAACCGGTAATCCTTTCTTCATACTAGTCGCCAGGTTAGGGTTTGTAACTAGAAATATCGTTTTTGTCGTTAAATAAAATATATGAACTTCGGGCAAACATATGGCAAGATTAAGAAACGATCGATTGTTATTGCTTGGTAAATTTCTGATTAACGAGTAAGAGAATAGTCGACTAGCAAGAAGGGAAGTAAAGAAAGCAAACAGGAAAGTAAAAGCCTGCAAACTAAACGAATGAAATTGAATCCTTTAAATAGTGATGGTTCTTAACTTGTCTTACCGAATGGGTTTGTGTAATCTGCTGTGATTCGTCAACTTTGCCTGTAACTTCCTGTAGTTTAACTTGTTAGTCACAGTTAAACTCGCAGCACATCGTAAGTTTGATGCTGGCAGTTAGTTCTCCATTGTCTGATCTTTTGATACTTCTGGACTGGAAGCATCCTAGAACCGATCATTCTCCACCTGTTCTGAATTTTCCATTCTTACTGAATCATACGTCTCCCCAGTTTTCTGGAGATAATAATGATTTCATGTCAATTTTTTTCTTTTCTCAGTAATAACTTCATATGATCTTCTCCGCATCTCAGCAAGCACTCTTCCATTGACTGATGATCTGCTCTGGAAAGTTTGATTTTAATCATGAATTCTGATCACAACACCTTTCTTGAGTTGACGTCAATACTTATCCCCTTTGTTAAGATACTTGACCTGTTGTGATCTGTTTTCAGCATTCTTACAAATCTCTTCCCTATTTATGGCTCTAATAACTTAGCTGTCGTTGGTAAAAGCGCTTTCTCCTGAAGAATCTACATATGGAGACAGCTCTACATCCTTAGTGTGGGGATATTTCCAAATCGGACATCGTTAAATCTGGCCTATCCTACTTTACTTTTTTCATTAAGCACTTGGCCACTTGAACTGCATTTTCTACTATCCCATTACTTCGTCGATATAAAGGGGACGTCTTGATTTTTAGAAACTTTCAACCTCTGCTAAATTTGATATACTTCTTTGCTTGGAATTAAGATTCACAATCCGACCCAAACTCATCTAGGATTCGATATCAGGCAAGTTGTGTCTTCTTCTATATGACCGTCTTCGTGCATGTGTTCTCAAGAACATCTGTCGTCCAGAATCTCGAGAAATAGTAAACTATAATGAAATTATTTTTTCTAGGTCTACCGCGATTTTTGCCCACTGGTTATTTGGTTCGTTAATCTGGTACTGTGCCATCATCAAAGGCTCGACACACATCACACTGAGCTGCATTATCACCAACTTTTCTTGTCATCTCTGGCGAATATATAAAGCTCTCGTTCGTAGCAAACACTGTTCTATCCCTAAATGCAAAGAAAGAATTTCCTTCACCATATCTGATGTTAGACCTCTAGGAATTACAACGCACTAACTCCGAAAATTCTTTCCAGCCTGGACACTAAACTCAACTCCAGTAAAAAAGTATTGGTTGTCTCCTTTGGAACCTCAATTCTTTCCTCGAGCCACTATTTTTTTTCCCAGTAGGTAGAGGGTTTTATCTCCTTCAAAGTTTGTTCTAATTCCCTCTAAGCAGACTGCAGCCATGGGTAAATTCATCATCATATTTAACTTGAGTCTCAAATTCATAATAATCTTCATATACATACAAGCATAAGCGTACGGGACCAATTTCAACTGGGGGGAGCTGATGCCTGTTGCCCGAAAATTTTCTGCGTCGCCCGAATTCCCAAAATGAACCAACCACTAAGCCATGCCTTCAACAAAACTTTGCTTATTATATATTTTATGCAATATTAAAATGACATCAAAATGGGTACAAACAACATAACATCAGCTGGCAATACGTTGAGTCTAAAAGTGCTGAGCTTTTCCTCTCAGATCCCAGGTTACGAGAAGATAAAGATTTCTGCTCTAAAAATGGAAATGTTGCCCGAAAAAATTGACGATGCCCGAATCTGAGGGGGTTGAAGCCCCTCCCAGGCCCCCCGGATTCGTGCGCCTATGTAAAAAGATAGGCTTGACTCAACGCATCAATGGACTCCATGTTCTTGACACCTTTATATAGCAAGACATCATTATACGCTTGTTACTTTAAAGGCATTTCCTCGGAAACATTTCGGTGATCTGTTCTGTAGCTTTGGAATAATCTCTCAGAGTTAGTGGTATGGTAGCACTAGCATTTATTGACAGTCACTTGTATTCTGGCCTCAAAAAATGAAATAAAGAAAGTAAAAAAAAAAAAAAAAAAAAAGGGGAAAAAAAAAACCAACCAAACAAAAAACATTATTTCAACAAGTCTTTTCTTGCAGTAGTATACTGATCTCACTTGTAGCTGAAGCATCTCTCAAAAATGCTACAGGTTGCATTTCTTAGTAACGATTGCAGATGGTCCATTTTGTGAACCACCACAATAAAGTGTTAGCTCTTCATCAAAGCAATGATACTTTAGAACAAATGCCGCAGTGACCACGGGTTTTTTTTCATATCACAGGTGTGCTGTTGTTCCTATTCCTAGTACCACAACACCTGTTTATGGACCAATTTCCGTAACGCCTTACGAACTTCACTCAACTTAGGTAAGAACTAATGATATTGAAAGTTGACAAACGCAATCAGTCAGAAAACGCTAGCTATATTTCTGGTTTAGGTATCTCCATAATTCCTCATCCTTTTCCTAGATGAGGTTTAATGAACCCCTGGTCTATCAAATTTATTAGCAATAATTGGAATCTCGTTGTGTCTTAATCCAACCTTTTCTACATTGATCTTTATATTTCTCTTTCTGCATCATGTCATCAATCTATAAACTTTATTGTAATGATCACTTAATGTCTCTTCGTCAGCGTCTCTTTATCCAGTTTCCAAAACACCATGGTGTATAGCCATTGATCGTCGAATACCTTCAATAACTTAATGTTGACGGTTTTGGAACGCTTAGGGTTCAATTGCAAGACCACACTGTTGTTGTACCTATCGATACCTCTCAAATCGGGTGCTGAAAACAAATGGACGGCTGAGCTCAAGTATATTTTCTTCAATCATCATGCTGAATTGGATAATGGCTTCGCTTGACAAATTTATATATTCAAATTTTTCGAATAAAGGGGTGTTTGTAACTTGAGATTCACCTTACGAATAAAAGCTATACCTAAAATCCAGACTGTTGGCTGTGAAACTGGTTAGAATTCCTTCTCTCTCTATTTACTGTGACTTTTTTCAAGTTGTTCTTAACGAAATGGTTGCTTTTGTGGGTGGATGGACAACTGGCTCAACACCTGATCGAAAAGTAAGATGATATGGATCTTCAAATTTTCTCGTTCGTTAAAACACATCTGGATAGTCTTCAAGCAATGTTTCTTTGATAAGCAGGAAATGGGCTTCGACTAAAAATGATTACAAATTCTCAAACAGCACCGAGATTAATCTCTTGAATCGCCTCGCTACTTACTGATAATGCACACTCTTTTTCATTACAACAAAGTCAGTCACGCATTACTTTCCATTTTTGCATTCTTCATTTGAAACGTACATTGTCCCGTTGGCCTAACAGTTGCTTGATTAAGCATCTTTAGTGCACGTGTTGTTTTCTTTAATTAAACTGACTTTTCCTAGCAGTTTTCCAACGTAACCAGATACACTATTACATGTCACTACACTGCTTAACTGGAAATTTACCAGATGACCACTCAAGATGCATACAAGAACGTTGGAAAACGGTTTGGCACAGATTGTGTACCACACTGTTCACTCTCAGCTTAAACGATCTCGTTTTCATCATATTTGCTGCTGTCTTCTGACTCTTACACACTTTACTCACTGCAAATTTCCGATTACCACAGGTAATCGCACATAGAGTAGCAAAATTGTTTAGGGACTGTTTATGTGATCTCGGTAAGTCAGTTTATTGCTGTCAACCGGAAAGAATTTTATTCCCAATTTTAAGTGCATTATGAAAAATGCCAGTTATGAAGAGCCAAAAACACGGGAAAATGTTCAAAATAGAGACGGAGAAGCGAAAAGTTATTTTCATGCCAGTAGTGCATGCTATTTTGTTCAGCATGCTACTTCAGCTATATGGAATTCTGTTTTCTTGAGCAGTTTATCTGAGGACATAAAATAACATGTGTTGTCACCAGTTTGACCAGAAAGAAGGAATATTTTTCACGAAAGTGAAGCAAACTCTAGAAAGGCAACTACAGAGGCACAATACGTCGTATTGGTTTCAATGTGGTAGGACTGATCAATGGTGGGAGAGCGTGATGAAAAACAGGAGATAAGTCAAGAAGGAATTTCCGAATTTCAAGGCCATCTTTTTAAAATCACTGCAAGAAACTGAGACATTTATTAAACCAAATCCAATCTCTCCATATCACAGGCCTACTAATCCTGAGAAAAAGTTGGCAATAAGATTTAACTATCTGAAAGACTCAGAATCGCTCCCTATAACTAGAAATTCATTTGGTCTTCGTTTAAGTACAGTTTCAAAAACAATACACAAGGTTTGCAATGCTGCTACGTGTCACTTGGATCTCATGTACATAAGATTACCAAAGAATGAAAACGAGATGCGAAGAAAGGTTAGACTAAATTTGGCTCAATTGAAGGCACACATTCCCATAAAAAAAGACCATTTATGAATTAATTGGATTACTTTCATAC
Organism: Heliopora coerulea; assembly: GCA_030142905.1. Classification (NCBI taxonomy): domain Eukaryota; kingdom Metazoa; phylum Cnidaria; class Anthozoa; order Scleralcyonacea; family Helioporidae; genus Heliopora; species Heliopora coerulea. The sequence goes on along the minus strand of JASJOG010000122.1, from coordinate 817,499 downwards.
AAGATATAATTTCCTGAAACTTTCAGGCCGTATTTCACTATAGGGGGCAATTTATGGATTTGGAGTGTCGACGGCTAGAATGTGTCTATTATGTCAAAATTATTTGCTAAGTCCACCATCAACAAGAAACTAAGGATAAATAACTAACGGTAACATATGAAGAACTAGACGAAAAAAATTTAAAAAATTATCGGATTGTTTAACCCAGCATATTGGCTAGCTTCTAACAGCATGAAAGGACATGAAAAATGCACTGCTGATACCCAAGTTATCTTTAACAATATGCAATAACATCAGCACGCAGTCCTATTGAATGTGTAAAAAACTTTAAAGTTAGTACGTTCAGTTTTAGCGCAAGGAATTCTAACGTTTCAAGCAAAGACCCATTGTCGGAGAGTGAAACCTGTTGACTTCCTGAAGAACATTGAATGTTTAAAATGTCTTAGATCTGTTTTGTATAAATGCATCAATATGGTTTCGTTTTCCCAAAGAATAAAGAAAGTCAAAATATTGAATCAAAGCTTTTCATTCATTAATTATCAAGAAGAGAAATGAAAAAAGGTAGGTGTAAATAAATGACAGGATTCATAACCGAAACAACCAACAAATAAGCAAAAACATTATGCAAGCTGTATGTCAGGCAAATTTGCACTCAGTATCCTTCACTTCAAGTAGCTATGTCTCTAGTATTTATCTATTTCTTGTACTGAATACACTTAGAACTGCAATTGTGAAGTCGAGAATTATAAAGCTTGGGGAATATAGCCTGTGTTGCATGAGGAAGCCTGAGTGAACTAGCCAAAACGTCGAGGGACTGGCCAGGGAAGGGAAGACTTGTAGTATTTACTGGGTGATGTTGTTTAGTGCTTCAGCAAATCTTTCAGTTTGATTCTTTTATGATTTAGCAATTTATTTCCAGAAGAGTTTCTCTTCTTTCGCCTCTATACAATTGGAATTTCATCTCGCCAATACGCAGATGATATTCTTTAGAGCTGTTTTCATATTATCAACAAACTTCGAAACTACTGATATGGAATTTGAAGATAATGCTTCAATCGTGGACTCAATTACACTAATTAGTGACGAGACTATCTACATGTTGATTGAATACTTGATTGATATTTTCGTTCACTTCAATAACTCCTTGGTTAACACACCACCCCATGCTTCATGGATTGTAGTGATGAAATAGCACTTTTTCACTAGAACTCCTTCTTCCTGCAATACATACTTTGGGGGAATCTTGACGTAAATCATTTCGAAAATACAATTATGACCGCTTGGTACAAGCGTCCCTTCGTTTTTTAATTGTAAACTATGAAATATCCCCCTCCATAGTCAACTCATTGACTTGTTGCGAAGGTTGACTCACACCAAAAGGATCAAACAGATCAATATCGTGACGGTACTTTTTGGCCATTTTGTACCAAAGTGTTGGATATTGTGTGACTTTTTTTGTGCCAAAATTAATGCTATTTAATCTGTATAATATTTTGTAATCAATTATGCATTAGTCCCCAACGATCGAAAGTTTTTTTGGCTCTTTTTAGCAGGTTTTAAATGCTCTTTCGACGTCATTTTCGATGGATTATAGTATGCACAATTCGATTCGTTTTATCTCGGTTGACCAAGACATAACCGCTTTTACGTTTATATGAACAAAATTTCATGCTGCCTTGCCGAGATGTCGGTTAGTTCAACCGGGATCACGGCTAATGGGGAGGTGATGCAGTTTCTCAGATGAACACATATTAAAAATATCATGTTGCAAACAGAGCCGAGATCCCGTATAACCGGAATGTACAGGCTAACCAGATCATATAAACAGACCCTTAGCTAACGACATTGACGGCATTCTTTTCGTACCCAGGACACTTTAATTACGTAGATCTTAGCATTCTTCCACAGTATTGCATTTGAAATGGACACTCACAACTTTTTTTAAGTTAGTCTGTTAATTGTTGTCAGCTAGGGTTTGGGTTGCTTGGGATTTTGGTGGCTATATGTCTTTTGACACTTTTAGTTTGTTGTAGATAATAGTTATACACTTTTCGTGCTCTTACAATAAAACATTGGAAATTTTTAGTATATCGGGTCCTTATATCAGCTATTAATTTCAAATCAAGTCAAAAATTCCTGGGGGATCCTTGTCGTTTACAGTGGGGAACGAATGCCTCCAAATAGCTTGTGCAAAGGTTTTCTTTTTTAGTAATCTGAAGCAAATTTATTACGGCAGCGTGGAAGACGGGTTTCTCGTATGTACTATGAGAACCCCATCCTACCTTTTTCAAAGTCATTTTGGAAAAAATGCACAAAAATGGGATAGACTTCTTTTAGTTCTTATTAATTATTGCGAAACTTTACTTCCTTCACCGGCTTCAATTCATTCAAGGGACTGAATATTGAGTTTTTAATTATTTTAATCTATAACCGTTTCAACATTAACCATATTCAGAAGCCATTTGTGTCTACTTCCTAGATAACAACTGGTCTTGCTACAATACAACATACTTGGTGTGCCGGAAAACCATCTCATATTACACCTAGTAAACAATAAACAATTAATTCATATATAAATTACAGTTCTCACTCAGTGCTTATAATTGACATTTCACATGTGTGCCTTCCTTTTACACCTTTCACAACCTGTCCCCTTGATCCTGTTGATGAAGCATGACCTTAGTTTTCATAGCTGCTTTAAGTGCATCAGGACGCTATTTGATTTCCCTATCAGTTGTGTTATCTTTCTTTTCATCTGCTGTATAATGGATGTTTAAGCAGTAAAAGTTTTGTATTGGTCTAGAAACACGAAATTGCTTACCCTCTGTTATCAGTTGAGCTCAAGCACTTGTCACGATCTTATCACGTCCCTTGATATTTCTTCAATTAGTCTCATATTTGACACTCCTCTCTTCATATTATCACCATGGATCTACAACACTTCTCAAATTTAAACATTTCTCTCGCCACTCAGTTTTCTGTCGAAGCTGCTCTGTCAAATCCACAAGATATTCTTTACGCCACTTGTTCCAGAAATGAACTCTCTTCTTCGTTAAATATGTAAATTTTTTTGAAAACCCATTCGATCTTCCTGAAATTATCTCTTCCTGAAATCATCTCTTCCTGAAATCATCTCTTCCTGAAATCATCTCTTCCAACGTCATCAGGCATACCACTAGCCAATGACTAAATATCAAATATGACGATGTGAGAACTTTTTTCCATGATCTCTTGGTCGTCCCTATATCCTGTCAAAAAATTCACCCCACCAGGGAGCTCTCTTTAAATTGAAGTTCCGCTTTATTCTCCTTCTTTCTAAGTTTACCTTGACTTGAGGGTTGTTAAACGAGTTGATCAATTTCTTTTGTTTAGGCTTAAATGTCTTGGCATTATCCGAGACAATTATAGCTAACGTACTCCATATAGCAGTAAACCTTGGTAAACAACGTAAAAATGTGGACGCATACCAATCATGCAATAAATATACATGCAAAGCACTTGTACGTACCAAGGAAATAACGCTATGTACACATTTTTGATCATACCGTGCTTTACCTTAACTTGTAAGGGGCCTGTTAAGTCCACCTCTACTTTAGAGAAAGGTGGCACTGCCCTTACTCTGAATTCTGGCAATGCAGATGTTGAAGGTACATTGTAGGACATGCCCTCGACTATTATAAATAACACACTTTTCCAGAACCTTCTTGACAACCTGCAGTCCCTTTGGCACTCAAAGTCTTCAAAAGATTTTAATTCCGCGAGTGTTCCTGAGATACTAATGAGATGGACCTTGGCGTGGCAATCATCAGTTATAGCTCTTTTTTTGACTTTTGGTTGAAGGGGAGGCTCTTAAGTATCAAACTCTTAATCTCAGTTACAAAGCCTTCAGAAAGATCTAAGAATACTATCTTTCTCCTTGGGACTAAACCTAGTGGCCTGACTGGTATAATAGCCTGCATTAGTCTAGGTTTCTTTAATCCACACATTTTCCCCTCCTAATTATTTCAATTTTTGATAACCCAGGACCCAATCTTCTCAAACCCCTTGGATTCTTCAGATTGATAACAAATTAATTAACTCGAGCTGCCATTCGAAGCAACTTTTCTAGTGTGCCATAACGTTCTTTATCTATCACATTTGACACAGATTACACTTGCTTAACCTGTGCTTCTGCCCTTAAATTTTTATTCTTTCTTTCAGAGTAACTTAATAATTCACTCTGTGGCCATCTATCTTCTGGTTTTGACAACCATGTAGATATTTTCACCACAGCTCCCCTAAGTCTGCAGATTTGAGCTTCTTTCTTGTCTTAAAGCCTCCATTTGCACGTCTAGGCATGCACTTACAAGAAGATCATTAGCTTGTATATATCATTAACATAAAAGCTATTTTTCCTTATTCTCAAATTCTGGGTCTTCATCTTTAAATAAACCAAATGACACCTCAATGTAGCATTAAGCAAATATAGTTAGCAATTCACACCGAGGACAACCGTAAAAATTGTATACACTCAGGGTTAATCCCCTCGCCCATTGCGCGAAGCGCGGTGCGAGGGTACTAATCTTGACATGCGTGGAGTCCTGTTACACGCATGGTGACTAGGGAGAAAAATTTTCGCTTTGTGTATGTATCTCTCTCGCTCTCTCACTCTCTCTCACTCTCTCACTCTCTCTCACTCTCTCACTCTCTCTCACTCTCTCACTCTCTCTCACTCTCTCTCACTCTCACTCTCTCTCTCACTCTCTCTCACTTTCTCTCACTTTCTCTCACTTTCTCTCACTCTCTCTCTCTCTCTCTCTCTCTCTCTCTCTCTCTCTCTATATATATATATATATATATATATATATCCATGGATTCAGGTCACTCAAAAATGCATTGTGCAAGCTCGGGGACTGGTATGTTGTTGAACAAACCGTACTTAGGTACCGTATTGAAGCAAATCGATTTGGTCTCGTTCTTTTTTCCCTGGTATGGATCTCTCGCAAGTTGTTTACATTATTTGAACACTGAAGCCAGTAAATGATTTTAGACCGTCAAAAGGGAATGGCTTTCTTGGTGCCTGCGGCTGGTTTCGCCACCTCAGTAACTGGACAATTTATGACTTGACAGAGCAGTTCTCAAGGTTAGCTCCTTGGAATATGCATTTGCCAACTGTTCACTTTTTGCAGCAAAGCTTTGTCTTGGTTCTTTCTGATTTATATGAACAAAAGACGTAAGGGAACTCGCTTGCTTGTCAGGACATTTGCTAAGCGACTAACTGTATTAAAACGACATTCTTTGCTGAAGTTGAATAGATGTCGATTAGTATAAATCTTGAGACTTTTCACGTTCTGGTAACCACTTACCTGAGCTGCACAATCACAGGTACGTCTGAATGGAATAGCTTTGAAGTACAAGTTCTGCAAATGGAATTGTTTTGAGCAGCTTTGAAAAGTAGCTTCCCGACAGATAGTCTGCGCCCATGGATATATCAATCTCAAGAATTACTTAACCTCCACAAACATCCGAAAACCAAATTTCTTGAAGATAGACATTTAGTGTTTGGCACCCTTGCACATCTTCATTCTTCATTTACTAAAAAGCAGTGCACCTCATACATTTATATCTTTACCATTCTTCACCAGAAGCAGGATGAAGCTTTAATTTTTAAACAGCCTTCAAACTACCTACTTTCCCTTGCTGCTCAAACGTGCTAATTTTAATCATTTCATTCAAGATCTTTTCTAATCCACTCAACTTTACTGCTTTAGAAGCGATAAAAGATCTATGGCTTGCTGAATCAAACAAAACTCTAACCCTCAACATTTTCCTTCCTTTTATTACAGCTTGAGCTGTCTGCAAAGCTACACCTACAGCCAAACCAACGTGAAATATAGGCTTTAAATATCAAGCGTCATTCTCGTTGTTATTCTAGCTGCGTCATCTTTCATAGCATTTGTAGTACCACCACAAATCAATAATTGATATATCCATCTTTACGAACATTCCAGTACAGCTTAGAATTAAAATTACAATTTTCTTTAAACAAGCAAAACACCATCCGTACTTACGAAGAAGTTGTTTTCTTTTCTTCTCTTACTTCACATTGTGACTTTCGTCATGGCCTGATATATTAAGTACATTGCTTGATCTCAGCTCCTCAAGTTAAGGCGCTAACGGTACTTGGTATTTCTTGGCGTTTTTAACTTTGGTCTTCTCGCTGTTTTACAATGAATTTCTCTTTGGCAGAGACGAGTATTCTTCTCGCAACTCTATAATTCCACTAACAGTTCGGCAAGAAGTTCGTTCATGCTTCAGTCCAATGTGTTTGACTCTACAGAATTACATTGAATTCTGCGATGGTGCACTTCAATAGCGTAATGAAGTTTTTTTTAACTCATAGGGTTCATGGTTTTCGGTGACTGGCACAATCTTCAACATTTCGTTGTTGTGAGACCTTTGGATCGTGGGCCTTTTTCCAAACAGTCTTTTAAATAGTACGATCTCATTGTTCATTGACGTTACAGCAAGCCCGATAATAACAGCATGAGCTGCCATTTGTCCACGAAAGTAAGAGAACTTGTTCACGTCTAACAAGCTTGAGTTCTTTTGAATAGAAACTTCGAAACCGTCGCAAAACGTTTGGCATTTGTCTGTTCTATCACAAAACTACATCATTTTTAATTTGGGTTGTTCTGCTCAACTAACTCTTCAATATTCTTCTCGAATTACAGGCACAGAATACATTGATGTGATTCGACTCTCTTGAGTCACTCTCGTTGCGCTTTTCATGTAGGCCGTCGCATTAGCAGTGCTTGCACTATCTGGCGTTGTTCTTAGTGTTCGGTGAACTCAATGGGTGTAGAGGCATTCGAAGATGCTTTTTTGCTTTCTGTTATCGCACTCCATGTGCTTTTCAACGCGGAACTTGTAAGCATTTTTTGCGTCACTTTCTGACGTCGCTACCTTCTCAGTTGGTTGAACGATATCAGGAGCGGATCTAAGATTTGGCGGAAGTAGGAGGGGGGTGCCAGTAAATTTATAGATTTTGAGAAGAAGGTTGGTTATTTAGGGTTTTTGAGGAGATGGTGGATCTTTTGTCACTGAAATGGGATACACAATTATAGAATAAAGACACAAATAAAGTTTATGTAAACATGGGGACCATGGCAAGGAATATTCACATTGCTAAGTGGATTGAGGTGGTTAACCCCCTAAACCCTAACTTTGTTTCCGACACAGTATGTCAATACTGATCGTGGATATTGTAGGCTTTGTTCCCCTTTTTGTTTGTCAATCGGTATAATAGCAGCTTGCATTCTGGCTCTCAATCATCCTGCCTCTTCAATTTTGTTATCAATGGCTAAATTTTCGATTTCTTCCTCATTCTACAAACGTTCTAAAATTTCATCCTGTAATTTCTTTAGTTATTCTGACCATTCTTTGAGCTTTGTTTTCAGTTTACTTGCTCTTAATCTGCTTTGTTCATCAAATATATGTTGCGGAACTTTATTCAGCGCACAGGCTCCACTTCATTCATGTGACTGTATTTTCTGTTGTTAATTTTATGATCAATCACCGTTTTAAAATTCACCTTTTTAACAAGCCAAGTATGTCAACAAACTATTTAACTGGTCTTGAAACTACATGTAACATATTGGGTGTGCCGCAAAACCGAGTCATATTGCATCAAGCAAAAAACTACTTAACTCATTTATAAATTGCAGTTTTCTGCCAGTGTTTATAGTTGACAATTCATATGTGTGCTATTTTTTTATGTCTTTGATATTATTGTGAAACTCCTTTTAGTTTGTACCCAGTTGTTTACTTTATCGCAGCTAATGCCAGACGTTGTTTGCTTTGAGGGGAGATGTCTCGGAGTTGAAAGTGTTAAGCTACATACTCACTTGCACACGACTCATTTCCATGTTTATTTAAATGCAGGAAGTCTCTTTTCTTTGCAGAGTAGCATGTTATCATTTATTTATTAACACTTAATGATTAATTAAGAACCATAACCAGCCGTCAGGTTAAGCGAATACAAAATAAAAAAGATTCTGAAAAATGCCAGGAGCAAAAAGGTAGCACGGTAATATTTCGACTATACTTCAGGGTCATTGTCAAACCAAATGAATTACAAAACTTGCTGATGGTTTTATATGTATAAAACCATCAAGATAAACTTTTAAAAAGACTTTATTCGACGTTTCGGGGTAAGCCCCTTTATCAAAAATGCAGTTTACTAGCGATGCAAGTCCTGTATTTATACATAAAAATACTATTCAAAATTCAAATATACTACAAAAAATATCTAATATTCAAACCATTTGGAACAAACGAGTTCAATTTGTATGCCCAAATTCCCTCTCTAGTACTTGGTCCATTAATATTCGTTTTGTCAATTATCTTTACAATCATATTTTTAATACCTTCGTGTCCCTTTGTATGCACATAAAAATGTGCATACAAATGCTCAACAGATATGCCCCTTTATCCCTTCCCATATCTAACCAGACTACTTTTGTAATTGTTAAACCTTTTCCTAAACGATAGAATGGTACTTACAACATAATTCTTTCTACATTTCGTATATATATACATATTTATATATTTATACAATTTTATCAATAAATTATACAAATAATTATACAAGAATGACACAATCAATATATATATATATATATATATATATATATATATATACCAAGAAGACTATGCAACACAAATGTCACACAGAAGGCGTAAGGTTTAAGAGCGCTCAATACCATACGTAGAGCGTAATATATTATTTATTTTACAGTAAAATGCTGTCGCTACTCAGAGTTTCACGCGGTACGCGATCATCAGGCAACGCGTGCCGCGTATCGCGTGAAACTCTGAGTAGCGACAGCATTTTACTGTAAAATAAATAATATATATATATATATATATATATATATATATATATATATATGTTGTGATCTTGTTCTCCGGATTTGTGTTTTGGTGTGTCGAGCTTTCGACTTAGTCCTTCAAGTCGAAAGCTTGACACACCAAAACTCAAATCCGGAGAACAAGATCACAACATTACTATGCCTGAATTACAAGTATTTATTTCACATATATATATATATATATATATATATATATATATATATATGCTGTATATGTACAGTAATATTTGAAAACCGAGCAGGAGTGCTTCATCGGGATTTAAAACTCGAGGCGACAACCTACTGTTTTAGATCCGATAAAGTTCTAACAGTGCGTTTTTCAGTTATCTTCTAAAATGAACCACCTCATATATATATATATATATATATATATATATATATACATATATATATATATATATATATATATATATACAAGAATGACATCATCAATAAATTATTCAACGACGCACAGGATTATATCACAAGGGACGGAGAATTTGCGAATCGGAGAAAAATAGTAAGGGCTAGGAATGATAATGTAAAACTAATGGCAAGATCTCATTAAAAACTCAAATGAAAAACCGGAGATGGTACACAGTGCATCTTCATATTTTTAAATTACTTTATTATATTATTGTATCAAAGAAAACTTGGTTTTTGTTCTGGTACCAATGTCTCTCTTGAAAAATTTGTTTGAAATGATAAAATAAGTGCTATCCTATTAGTCATCTTTTACAACCGAAAGTAGCAGTGGAAGTAACCAAAAATGAAGCAAAAATTAATAAAACAGAATAAAATAAGTTTAAGGAATAATACCTTCCAAAAAGTGAACGTTTGTGACAGGAAACCGCAGTAGTCATACGGTTAAATAAAGATGTGAAATGGAGGCAATATACTATTTATAAAATGCAGTCAAACTCCTATTTTCTTATTAATTTATTGTAAAATAAACCTCCAATCAACAACCACCTCTCTAAAGTGGCCTCGACCACTTTTGCGGAGTTCCATTGAGTTATTTTTACTGTTTTTAAATCCTATTAAGTGGTAAGGAAACATCAAGTGTGACTCTTTTTTTCACTTTTAATGGCCACCTTTATTGAAGTCTACGCAAGTGTTATGGTGTTATGGTGTTACGCGTCCACATCAAGACATTTTGATGTACGGCAATAATTTCAAAAGCGACAATCCTCAGGAAATATTTCACCACAATTTATAGCAGATTAGCAGAGTTTATGGCCTTAAATGGACAGCTTTGTTTTCAGGCATTCCATGGAAAATTGGTCGCCCATAGTGATAAAGTTGTGTTCACATAAGATTTCCAAGCCGTAGCTTCGGCCGTTCTCATTCTGATCTCTTTACGTCGGTCAGCTTACCCAGCGCCATTAGTTTTGGAAAACGGCTATTCATTTGACATTCGTCGTAGTAGTTTTGGATGTTTGTAGGGTGTTCTTTGTTTGACTTGCTTTCTAATCACTCGGTCAACAATCTAGATCTCTTAAAAGTACATTATTAATTGACTCGCTGTTTCTGCTTCCGTTTTTATTTTTTTCAACTTTCATAGTAGTTTGTATATTTGTAGTAGTCCTTTATGTTGTAATTGTTTGCACATAATGCAATCAAATATAGCACTCAAATAAAAGGACTTTGCAACAAACTGTTTTCAGTTCTGAACTCCTATTAGGTGGCCACCTTCTGTTGAACAGCCTCTTATTTTTTCCTTGATGGTGATTGCTTAATAAGAGTTTGACTGTATGTTTGATTTTTATGCTCGATGTTTTACCATCATTACCTTTCTGTCATGGCTTAGTTGAGATTGATTGGATCCTGTTTACTTTCTACGTCACTCATCTGTAATTGAGTGCTCATCTTTTCTACAATATGGCTAGGATGCTTTCTTATCCAAAATCCTTTCAGTCTAATGGAGTGAAATTTCTAGTTATGATGTCGAGTTCAATCATCAGATGGTTACTCCTTTTTTCTAGACATCCCAGGTTTACTGGTAGCTTTAGGTTTCACTTTGCCTGCAGTCTTTCTGACACATCAAGCTTTTTGAATTTAACAAGATTCTCGACTAAGGTTCGGTATACAGCTCCAAAATCTGTTTGCTTCGAATTAGCTGGGTATTAAAATCTTTCTTCTTTGTATTCCTGAAAGAAAACACATTTTCAGAGACCAAACACAAAATTTATTCAATTTTGACAATACAGCTGCCGCGCGCACGACATTTTGCATCAAATTGAAATCGACCTTTAGTCTGCAAGAAACACAAATTATACTTACTGCTATCGTAGGATAGCTCATTGACAAAATATGTCTCTATCATGGAATTATCCTTTCGGTAAAGTATATTCAAATTCCTGTGTCGTATTTCACGTGCTTTGTTCTATGGTTTCTTGTTATTGGGACAGCAGACTTGAATTTTGAGAGGTGGGTGTTGAATTAAAAAACAACATTTTGCATGCTTCCCCCAGAAATTGCACAAGCGTTCTATAACGTAGTTGTTTCAAGATTAAATTTGCTAAAAGGAAGGGCTCCAGCCTCCCTGATTCCCACCTCCGCCATCCATAGGTTAATTAACGGCAAGTACTAAAAATACGAAAAAAAAACCCCAAAAAAATGAAAAATGAAAAATGAAAAAAAAAAAGAAAAAGGCGTAGCGTACATACCTGGAGCTCTTACGTATTTTTAACGAAGTATTCAGCTCAACGTAATGGTGTCAACAGTGAATTTACCGAAGGAAGACGGCTTGAGACTTTTAAACTTATTTGAGAGATTTTAAAGTCCTGATGAAAGCATTACTGGTCGAATATGGTAATAATAATCATCCAAAAGCCGCCCGAGAAGTGAGAGAGACTGAAGTGGACAACACTTTCGTCGGAGGACAGTATGATCATCAGAGATAAAATAGCTTTTAAGAATGTTTCCAGGTGGCTGTTTGTCTTGCATTTTTGTTTACAAGCTAGAAATAGGCCCCGACATCTTTAGTCGGATGACATTTCATTGGGAAAACAATCCTGAAAAAGGCAATGAAATCCATGAGCGGAAAGCGGAGAAAGGATTAAAAGACTGTCAGCCCTGGACAAGTCTTCGGGACGCTGAGTGTCTTATCCCACTTCTAAAACAATTGACCATGAACGCAATCTGGATAAGTACTACAAAATATCCAAAACCCATCATCCTACAGAGATAAGTGAGCCAGATGTCGGCATTTAACTTTGCCATTAAGCACCAGCAAAACCCAGGCGATAATATTTGGTACAAGAAGTCTCCCTAAGGGAAGAATGAAGTCGGGAAGCTACTTATGAAAGCTGCTCGAAACTATTCCGTTCACAAAACTTGTATTTCAAAACTACTCAATTCAGACATACCTGTGATTGTGTGGCACAGCTAAGTGATTGCCAGAAGGTGAAAAGTCTCGAATCATATAAACCAGAATCAATTCAACTTCAGCGAAGAATGTCGTTTACACTCAGTCGGTTAGCCATTCTCCTGCCGACAATCGAGTTCCTCATGCCTTTTGTGCATATTCATCAGTAGGAACCAAATCAAAGCGTGGCTACAAAAAAGTGAATAGTTGGCCAATTCATATTCCAAAGAGCTGAGTTTTAGAACTGTTCTTTCAAGTCATAAATTGTCCTGTAACCAAGATGTCGCGCAAAATTGAAACCAGCCGCAAGCACAAAAAAGCCATGTCGTTTGCCGGTCTTAAATCATTGACTGGTTTCAGTGTTCAGATGATGTGAACAACTCCCGAGAGATCCATGCAAGGGAAAAAAAAACGAGACCAAATCGATTTGCTTCAGTACTGTCCTAGGTAACCTAAGTAAGGTTTAGTCAACAACATGCCAGTTCCCGAACTTCCACACGGCTTTTGGGAGTGAGTAGAATCCATCAATATATACCTACAATGATATATAGAAACATCGATACACAATGTGAAAATTTTTCTTACTAGTCACCACGCATGTAAAAGAACTCCAAGCACGTTGAGATTAGTGCCCTCGCTCAGCGCTTCGCGGGGTGGGCGACTGGATAAAGCGGAAAAGCGAGCAATGTATAAGAGACTCAAATAAAATTGGACAACAAACAAGATTGTGGCATTTAAACTTACCCACCGATTTAAGGCTACTGCGACTTTCTAACAGTCAACTCCTTATGACTAATAAATATTTCCTCTGAAAGCATTGGAAAGGCAAATTTAAAACAACGTCGGATAATTTTACTGAATTTTATTGTTTTATTGATAAGACATACTGTTGACGGCTCATTTAATTAGCATAGAGCACGCTGTTGACCACACTGTTAACTAGAAAATAAGAATGTTTTATCTTTTTCGCATTATTTTTCGAGTACTGACGAAGCACTTTTCGAATGCTATTTTTGTTGGTATTTTATTTAATTCCTTTTTTCTTTAAGTTTTCTGTATGCATCACGCGCGCTACTAGGCAAGAGTTTTTGTGCTTCCGGTTTTTTAATAGGCAAAGTTGGCAAGCCAATATAAACCCTTCAACAACTTTCGTTACAGCTACATTACAAAATGGCTCTACCTTTAGAACTCTTCCAAGTATTTAATATTTACATTTTCCCATTTTCATGTTCGTATCATAATTTACACAATTCTGGTGAATTTAAGCATTAATCGGCCTAGCTATTAAACTGAAGTTTTGATCGGTACAATAGTATAGACAGATGCTGACTACGAGAACCAATAAAAATAAATAAAGTTTGTTCATAAGGATAAATTAACGCTTTTTTACTGCATACAGGAAAGTAAATATTTGCTAATGTAAAGATAGTTTCCATGTTGTCTTGTGATGATTTTGTCACATCATTTAGTAAGATACCCATTCAAAACAATCATGCTCTCTCTCGTCTTCTGCATAAGTAGCTAAAAGTTTTGTTCCTATAGCTACTAATAACCTCTAATACTATTCACTTAACGAACTGCATGGAATTTTCAAAATTTTGCCTCTGCACAAGAATTTTACCTTACCACATTGCATTAGGTAAATCATGTTTGCCGTCTCCTGACTGTCGCCCTACTTCGCTTTAAAATTCATTTATGAAAGCAATTTTCTCATATAAAATACCTAATTTTTATATTAGTGAAAATTTGGTGTCGGTACGTGAATATTATTTTAATAATAACTAGAAGTACGTGTGTGCAACAAGCCCTTGTCTACCCTTCCAACATATATTTAGAGAATCCAAGATTTATAATTTTTCAAAATTGTCAAGAAGACAAATTGTCCTTACTATAACTGGAAGAAGAAATGCGATAAAAAAACACAACATTTGGCCACAAATGTTAACATCCCCAATTGGAGTCAAGTAATTGCGAGAAAAATATCCATATGATTCAAATTGAAGGATAATTAACTAGAAATAAGTGCACGCAATAAACTCTCGCCCACCCTTCCAATATCTCTCTCGAGAATCCGAGTATAATTGATAATTTTTCAAAATTTTCAAAAAGACATTCTGTCTTTTCTATAACTGGAAGAGGGAATGCAATAAAGAAAACATAACATTTGGCCACAAATTTTAGCAACCCAAACTGGGAATTATCTCATATTTAAACTGCTTGTCGTCATTTTTACATTTAAAATTTCGATTCTGCTATATTTAAACAAAACGTTTGGAGAGAATCACCTTTAATGGTTTGATAAATGATAAGAGATTCTGACAATTCTATTGCTAATCAATGGATGTTTACAGCAAGACCCTGTATTAGTTGCGATGTAGAGATATTTCGAGTCGTTTTCCAATCCAAATTTTCACTCATTTTGTTTTAAAGAAAGATTTTTTATTAGATAGCCAGGCCTTTCGTCTTAAAATTAAATCACTCTCAAGGGTTACCGGTCGGATACCAGCATTACGAGCAGCTCATGAGTGAAATCTTTTTTTACATATTTTTTGTCTTAAAAAACTGATAACTTCTGTATTACTCAAAGTTGGTTAAAAACGTCTATTAGAAGTGCCATGAAGAAGATTTAGGCTAAGTATTCATCCGAAGGTGCAACACTTTGTTGACTAAGATAAAACGAGTTACGAAACTGACGAAATAAAGAAAACAAAACACGAACGAGTTCTGCCTTTTTATTGCTGAGCAAAAATCGGAAAAATACATAGTATACAACAAAATACGACAAGCAAACCTTGCGCAAGCTTCGTGGAAAGGATAAAAAGTAAAGAAAATTAAATACGTACTTTTTTTCTCTGTAAAAATTTCGTAAAAAGGAAAAATGGCGTAGCGTACAAACCTGAAACTCTTATGCATTTTCAAGCAGGCATTCAGTGGTACCTCAACACGAAGGGTTCAACGGTGAATTTGGCAACAGAAGACGGCTTTAAACTTTTAAACTTTCTTGAGAGGTTTAAAATCTTGACGAACGCGTTAATGGCCTAATACGGTAAAGGTCATATCTGCAAGCCACCCGAGAAATGAGGAAGGCTGATGCAGACAACTGTTTCGCCAAAAGAAAGTTTGGTGACCAAAAACAAGTTGATTTGCAGCGTCTTACCTGGTGGTTGTTTGCCTTGCATTTTTTTTTTCGAGCCAGAAATACATCCCGACGTCTACAGTGGGAAGATATTTTATCAGGAAAACGATCCTGAATAAGGCAGTGAACTCCTTGTGTGGAAAGCGGAGAGAGGAACCAAAGACTGTCATGGCTTGGAAAAGTTTTCAGGACGATGGATGTTTTATCCCACTTCTGAAAAAATAAACCACGAACGCTGTCTGGTGAAATACCTCAAAATATTTAAAAGTCATCGTCCTGCAGATATGAATGAACCAGAATCTTCATTCTAGATTAGATGGCAACACTTATGCTAATTTGTTCATGAGGAGGTAAAAGAGTTTGGTAAGGAAGACGAAACGAGTTACGAAACTGAGAAAATAAACTAAGAAAACATGAAAGAGTTCTGCATTTTCATTGCTGACCAAAAATCGGAAAATACAAAACATACAATAAAATACGACAAGTAACCTTGCGCAAGTTATGTCGAGAGAAGATAGAATAAAAAGAAGAAAAAAAAGGAATTTTTTCCACTGTAATACTTTGGTAAAAGAGAAAAATGGCGTAGCATACAGATCTTCAACTCTTACGTATTTTCACCGAAGCGTTCAGCGGTACCTCAGCACAAAGGCTTCAACAGTGAATTTACTGGAAGAAGTCGGTTTTAAACTTTGAACTTCCTTGAGAGGTGTTAAAATCCTGATGAAAGCATTACTGGCCGAACATGGCAAAAGTAATCTCCACTGATCTCTAAATAAAACTAGATAGAGCAACTGGGCTCAAGAAGTGAAGCCGGAAGTCAAGGAGCGGCGGCCATATTGGAAGGACCCAACCAGGTCCCAAACAATCTCCACTGATCTCTAATCGGCAGGAATTGTATTGGCAAAAACAGGAGTTGTATTGGTTAAACTGCATTTTTCGCCAATTTCAGGGAGGTTGAGATGACTTGACAACGAAATGAAGTTTCTTAATCTTATTTTAAGTAATAAATAAGTATTCTGAATTGTTTTTGTTTCGCAAATGCTTTATTTTGCGAAATGCACCCGTCTGTATACTTGCATCAAAATTCGTTTAAGAACTATCGAGTCTGTAAGAGACTCTTATGTATTTGTTTCCTTCTGTGTTTTTTAAGTAACCTTTATTATTTGCCAATTTTCTGTGATGTGTTTTGCCAAAGTCCTGATTCATTTGTTGCTGATAAAACCCAGAATGTATTAATCTGCAAATTTCGCGCTGATGCTGTACATGTGTTTGAACACTTGCATCGAGATATGTGGAAATCGAACTTGGCAGTTTATTTGAAGAGTCCTAACATGAAACCTCATAGTGAGGTTTTCGTGGTCGTATTTCAGTGAGATATTCTTGTATATGACTTGCCTTCACTGTCTTAAAGTTAATATGTTGATTTGGATCCTAGATTTTACTGCTAATGCCATGTCAGCGACACATTGATAAACACCTTTCCTTAACAATCTTCACCTTTGTACTTCAGTAGTTTGAACATCTATTTCTCAGGTGATAGGTAAGTTGGCACATGTAACCTTTGCTTGACCACCTTAGTTGCTGTTGCTTAGTGGTTAGAAATTCCCACTAATAACCATGATGATAAGGTTCATTTGACTCAAGAAGTCGTAAGCTTTCCATTTTTTACACAGGGTATGTTTGCATGTCTGTTTTTCTGGGTATATATTTAGTTTTACACCACAATTGACTGTACTGGTCTTTCATGGATAGGTGAGCACCTACACAAATGCATGCAGTGACTGAGTAGGTTATCCAATATTACCGAAGATTAGATTTTGGTACTTACTGTTACTGGAAGAGGACAAATTTAACTTTTTCTGATTTTGTATGAGAAAGGTTGGCTTTTGTTTCCCTCTCAAGACAACAATAATGAATTTTGCTGTAGTACATTGCTATGGACTTGATAAGGGCAAAAATGTGACTTTAATCAACAGGAGAATCTACCATACGGCAGATTGAACTCAGTGAACACTTTACAGAAAAAACCTAACTAATTTTCGTTTGACTTAGACCCAAAAGTTCTAAAGTTCTTGTCACGCTAAAGTAGTTCTGTAGATAGTTAAGAAGGATGGTAGGAAGCTAGTTAGATACAATTCAATGATTTCTTGCAAATTTTGGAGATATAATGTCTCTAAAAAGTTATTTTCAGCATTATGAGAAGGGCTTGGTGAAACTTTTCCACAATATGCTTCTCGAAAGTAATGGTTTCTCTATAGCCATTGGATACTAACCAATCATCTATAACCAGGTATATGTCTAGATGTGTCTATCGTTACCATCTCACATAAATGGAGACACCAAGCATTTTAATGATATTGAAGCATGTATTTAAATTTTTTTAAGTATTCTTCAATTCATTTCAAGAGTTGTTGGCAAGAATGCAGTCTGATTGCAACAGTTCTGTGATGAACCCGATTCCCACTTTAGAGTCTCAACCAAGTACAGCAGCACCGAAAGGGGAGAGAGGTGGGTCAATTACACCAGGGCCCGCTCCACCCGAAGGATCTACTGCCAGCTGTGCTATGCTAATCCGCTTATTTACACTTATGGAGTAAGATAAATTAATTTTAGACTTGTTCAAATAATTTAGAACCATCAATAAATACCATTTATTCAATATGAATGCGTGTACGAAATTTTTTGCTTTTACCTGCAGCCTCTGACGTCAAAAAAATATATAAGCTCCCTGTGACCCTACGTTTCTCTGGGTCCATCTTGGCTGTCGGTGACCCTACCCAAGTATTCTAGAAGTTATTAAACATGCAAAGTAAACATGCTGACATGCTATCACGACAATAAGAATCTTTAATGTTAACTTGCAATTTTAGTTATTTACGTTCTGGTTGGCCATCTGAGCTGAAACTTTGATGTTGACTCATTTCTCATGTATCTGTTACCAATGATACAAATTCATTGGTGTATTTAGACGAGCTTTTTATCCACTTTACCTGGAACTTGAGCTTACTACTTTTGTGTCATTGGGACTCGCTACAAAAAATTAGTTTATAACTCAGGAAATCATCTAGTTTGAATTAATCTAAATAAAAACAAAAATTGCTCAAAATGATAGGCTAATTACAATATTGTTCTGTAAACCTTTTCTTATCTTTTTAAGTTTTGATCTAGAAGATATATCAACATGTTACCTTAAGTGGTTCAATTGGCTAATTATTTTTCAAAAAAATCAGACAAGTAAATGAATTGTTTTGATGATTGTGAATAATAGAGGAACTACCAGGATAAGAACTGGCTACAAATATTTTTAAGCAAATATGTGTCTCCAGTAAATTTTTTGAATGGCTCAGTGCTTTTTAAGACAAATAAAGTCAGGCATTCAAAATGACCGGCTAACTTATGAGTACATTTAAAAAACAACAGCTACTGATAAACTTGAAAGACTTCTGGCACAAAACGTGATTCATCAAAGCTTAGCCCTTTCGGTCAATCTCTGACTTTGGTACTTTAATCTTGCTAACGCCAGATGATTTTATTCGTCGAGGGTAGACGTCTTGAACAGGAAAGGGTTATAAGTCAAAGCTGGAATAGTGGTGTATTGTAAAAGGTACTCGCACTGGCCGATACACCCAATATTCCAGCTTTGAACCCTTTGGTCGCAAAGTCACTTGGATTAACTTTTTGTTTTACTGCGATTTCAAAATATGTAGCAGCGCTTTGTTGCTCAACCAGTAAACTCATTCGCTCAGATCCTTTATGTCTTGGAATGGTTTTCCAGCCAAAGTCAGAAACTTGCTTATTAAAAAACTCAAAAAGTATAAAATAAAACATATTCCGAAGAATAAAGTCATCTTGAGAACTCAAGATATGAGTCAATGCAAGATAAAACTATTGTTGAAACTGTGATATTTCGACTTTATTCCAAAGTCATCTTCAGACAGAATGATAATTACAAAAACATGCCAGAGTCTATATGCAGGAGGTGTGATGACCTTTTCCAACAAAACGCTTTGATGACAATGATCCCAAAATTTGGCTAAGACTTCACTACCTAGGTAAACAGAGTGAATTTCTTGTTCGAAACCTAATTAAAAAACTACGGCGTAACCTAAAAGTTAAAGTTAATTTTGTTGTCATCTACCAGACCAAAAATACTGCCTTTTTCATTTCTAATAAACATAAAATACCCGACCTTTCTGGAAACAACGTTATTTATGAAATCACTTGTCCTGGTTGTAGTAACAAATACATTGGCAAAACAGAACGGTGTCTACAAATTCCCCTTTCGGAACACTCTTACAACATCAACACCAGATCTGTAGCACAGCATCTTCTCAACAGTCCATACGCCCATTATCTTGCAAACCTCAATTCTGCATTGATAATCTTAACAACTCCTCTCCTCCTTCCCAATCATATCTCAATAATTTTATCTTTAATAACTTTGAAATAATTCATTCGTGTAAATTCACTAGTTTGAACCTATTACTTATTTTAGAAGCTCTATTAATTAAGCTTAATAAGTCAGGAATGAACAGTGGCCTAAAGGCCAACAAAGAACTTTCACTTTTTGTCTGATCCGACATTTCCACATTTCTCAGCCACTCGACAATTATCTGGCTTTTCTCCTGTCCAGCTGTCAATCTGACATTTGTTAACATCCGACTAGGTTCATTTCGTTGTTAATAACATATGACATCATCATTGTAATTGCATATATATATATATATATATATATATATATATATATATATATATATATACCAAGAGGAGTATGCAACACAAATGTCACACAGAAGGCGTAAGGTTTAAGAGCGCTCAATACCATACGTAGAGCGTAATATATTATTTATTTGTAATATAATTATCTGTAAAATAAATAATATATATATATATATATACTAGTCTCTAGGTAGAGCGCTCTGGCATGGCTTAGATGTACCACAAGCGTGGAACATTTGAGTTGCCTATATAATGGAGGCTTCTCCATCCTGCTCGTCAGCACTGCACTGATGAGACCCAATAGGCCGAAACGGTTCCGTCTGCAGTTATATATATATATATATATATATATATATATATATATATAACTTAGTGAGCTTTTGTAAATCATTTGGTCTAATGATGACTCTGAAATAGAGCCAAAATATTACCGTTTTCAGCTTGTATGTTTCTCGTTCTAACTTGAATATCAAGTCACAAGATGACATTTTTTGGTCTGTGTTTTATCCTTTACTTTTTCAAAGCGGAAACACTTTTGACAAGTTTCGCACTTATTCTGCTGCTTTCGTTGAATAGCTGACAATTCGGTTTTGAAGCTACTCATTGCTACTAAGTATCTTAAGGAATTAAGTATCTAAGATATAAGGAATAATAGCGTTATTGTGTAGGTGGAGCATTTAAGCAATTGAATGTTATTTGAACCAGACTGGACGCATGTACATAGGCACAACATTATTTAGAAGTCAAATTGCAGTTTCTGATTAAAAAAAAGTCTGATATCGCACGCGTTATTTTAATATAGACTACAGTTCAAATTCTGATTCCAAATAAAGGTACTTTTCTCATTTCGAGGATGAAACGATGACGTCATAATAATAATTGATAAAAGAAAAGAAATTTGCGCACATGCACTAAATATTTGTTATGGAAGTTGGCTTCTAGATAGGTGAAACCCTGTAAGCAATTGTGTTTATTCTAGACTTCCCTAACAAAGCCTGAATGACCATAAAACTAACTACGTCGAAACACCCTTAACCCTTTCCTGTCGGAGAACTCTCATTTGACGAGTAAGATCGTCTGGCGTAAGCCTGAGTAAAGGTAAAAGTCGGATACGAACCAGAAATGGTAAAGCAACTTTGACGAAGGCAATGTATTGGCAGAAGAACTTACAAAACCGTCAAAACACTGGTTTAATTTTTTGAAGGGAAAATATTGCATCAGTAATAAGAACACTGTTGCAGTAGTTTTCCACTGGCTTCGTTAAAATTATTTACATGCGAGTATTATTCTTGCTTTAAATAGTAAGGAAATCACAATAGTTATACTACAAGAATCCATGTGTTTGGAATTTTTTCGATATTTTGGCTTCACGGTCATCTAATAATCACATAGCTTTGTAGGCTTCAGAACAAACTACAACAATCTGTACATGGTCTCAGTTTGGAAAGATTTATTGAACAAGGTGCCGCTATGACGTCATCAAAACAAAAGCTCCAGTGAACCAACTAGTGAACAAAAAACGCTCTGATTATGCTTAAGGAAATTATAAAGGGGGCGTGGACCTGACCCCTCTTGTTTTGTCCCGTGGTTGGGGACGTTAGACTCTTCGTCGGGGAACTCCTGGTGGATCCATTAGTGCTAATAGGTTAAATTGAGTACTAATCGTGACTTAATTCAATTGACCGGTGTACTGGTCTCAACAAATTGCATTCTACATACGACTTTTCAAGCTTTAATGATTAATTGCTCACAGATTACTTCCCATCAATCCATCATATTTTGCATCCTGCTCTGCTGTTCTTCAATTTTTTTTTCCGTGGCTTCATACTTGGTTGGAAGACTTTCTAACTGCTCTCCACATTCCTTCTCAAGCACTTCTATGTTTTCTGCCATTGTTTTCAACTGTCTTTGAATTTTCTTTCCCCTAACTTCGTAGTCTTTCTCAACGTCTTGGTACTTGTAAGCTTTTCCCTATATCTTTTGTGGAAATAACATTTTCTCTTCTTTTCCTCCAGATTCTGTCGTAAGGAATCAGTGAAAGTCGGAAAGAACAACCAAGGAAAATTGTCAACCAATTTAGCCTAAAAAATAATTTAATATTTTGATGAAATCTTTGGTCAGAAAACAGCCAGCACTAAAGCTTATAACCATAAGCAGCCGACAATTTAAGAATCAAAATAACATTTGTAGTAGAAAAACTAAACCTAAAATATCTATCTTGGAACTTGATATTCAAATAAACACATGAAAAGACATGGTATTCGTTTATTTCCTTGTGTTCACTTGAATATCAAATTCCAAGATGAGTATTTTCGATTTCGTTGTTTTGCTTGAGCTAATAGTGTAAAGGAAGATTCGGGTAGTTTTATTAGTGACATGTATCATAATTCCGGCCCTAAATTTGGTAGCATACAAAATGTTATTGTTTCAAAATTCACATAAAACCAGTTGTTTACTGATATGTTGTTTACGAAAACTACAATGTAAGCAAAACTAATAAAACAAAAAAAATCAATAAAAAACTTGTCGATATGAAAATATAAAAGATGTGTTTTGGACGTCTTCTGGAGAAGACGTCCAAATGTACATAAGGTCGTAAGATGGGGTACGTATGCACAGTTGTTAAGAGACTGTAATAAATATTATCCGTATTTTGTCATAATTCATCTAGCAACTTTGTCGCAGAATGTTTTAGGGGCCTGGAACCAGCAACAAAGCAATCCTTTGTTAGATTTCTCTGATATTTATAATCTTTTGTATAAACTAGTAATCTAATGGTGGCCAGAATGTTTCTATTTTCGCATCCCCGCCGCGGTGAACCGCGGTGCGTTGAGCCGAAGACCCCTAGCGGGCGAGGGTACTAATGTCGACGTACGTGGAGTCCTTTTACACGAGTGTTGACTAGGGAGAAAAATTTTTGCTGTTTTTGAATAATTTATGTTTGTATCTATATTTTTATAGGTATATATCTAAGGATTTCGGTAACGCAAGAATGCCGTGTGTAAGCTTGGGAACTGGTATGTTGTTGACCAAAGCTTGCTTAGATTACTTAGGAGTAGTAGTGCAGTAGGTGGCGGTTCTGACGAACTTTTGTCAGAAAATGGAAAATATCCTACTACAAATAATTTCGGACCATTTGAAGAAAAATTGCGCTGATACCACCAACTCCTTTGATTGTTATTTAACAAAAATTATTAACTATTAATTTTGCTATGGCCATAACTACACATGCTGGACTGCCCAAAACTCACTGATCCCACAGCAGCCTCAGATCGCACTTTCAAACACCGACAAAAAAAAAATCCGCCATCAAAAAAATTCCTGACGGAAATTCCACACCGAAAATTCTATCCAATTCATTCATCATTCAACATATGCTACCACGTCACAATCTCAAAATATTTTATGACCATATGCGTAGCTACTTTTGCCGTCACTTAATATATATCGTTTATCATCAAAACAACTAAAGGATACCTTACCTCATAACTTCCTATGTCACGGTTTTGGGTCCTGATAGTCTTCATCTTATGATATAATTGTTTATTATTTAACAAAACGTCTTTGTAGTTTTCATGCTTTATGTTCTTCTTAATGACATTCTTTTCAATACCTTTAGCTGTTTTACCACCTTTTTCATTTTCTTTCATAAAGGAGTACATTTTTGATCTTAAACCAACAAATTTAACAATCGGGACCCCACAACCTTCATCTTTGAATTTTCAAATTACTTTTTTATTTTTCTTATCATAATACGGTGAATTTTCTGGATAATCACTATTTTCAAATTTTTCTTTGTCATTCCAAAAATCTTGGCATACATCTTCAGCTGCAATTTCATAAGTCAAACTATCGGTGTCTGTAAGTAATAATTTAGCTTTTGTACCATATTTTTGTTTGATATAGTTATAATGAAAATCATACAGCAAAGTCTTAGAAAGATCAAGGATACACATTCCTACATATGCCGACCGATTTACAATTAGAGTTTCCTTGATTTTATGAACCGCAACTCGATTTTCCTTAAAGACCTTACTGCTAACAATTTCTTCTACTTCTAAGAAACTTCTAATTTATCACCGCTTGTAACAAGTCCGATATCTATTCTTTTTCGAAGGTTCTCCATCGTTTCTCCAAACACTGAATTATTCATTAATTTGAAGAAATTATTCTCAAAAGCATATTTTGCATTAGTTCTCTTTTGTGTATTGAAATCAATATATTGCTTCAACGATGTGGATTAATTGAACTTTAACACTCTATGCACTTTTATAGCTTTTAACCCAAGATCCATACACAACTGGAGATTTCTGTAATGTAGCACATATTTTTCTTTATTACATAATATTGGAATCAATGTTGAAACTTGTCTTATAGTTATGTTGTATTTTTCTTTAATATTTGTACAATAATTGGAGAACATATTTTCATTTACTTTTATTTTTTCAGCAGCTGATGGGTAATCATTATGTAATTCATGGAGATTTTTTTGGTATTCTAGATCAACTTCTAGTATTAAACCTTTCTTACTATTTTCAGTGTATTTTGCGAAGTCTAATTATGAATTTCTTTTTCTGTTAGCCATCTAAAACCTCCTGTTGGTAAGTATTGAGACATAGCCATGTAGATTATTAGCATCTAAATAAATGATATACTTCGAAGGCGCTTTCTCATCAAACGATTTCATGCATTTATTACTTGCTTTTGAATATCGATTGGCTATTTAGCTAATACCAGCTCTCATTTCTTTTTCAATAAACTGAAACGTGTCAATATCTGTCATTAATTCTAATTTAATACTGTCATTTTAAGCATTGTATCCCATAAAACACTGGGAGACGTGAAATAATGACATGGTTCTAATTTATAATACTGCATACATGTCTTTCTAAAATTTTCAAACACGTCAGCTAGCAAGAAAATGTCCGACTTGAGATATAAATCATGATATTCACCCATATTTTTTAAACTAAAGGTGTTATATACATTTTGGGCATGTTTATTGTCTTCTTCAGATACATGTTCATCATTTAAAATGTTGTAAAGTTCTTCTTTTTTAGGCAGAGATTCATTAAATTTAGAAATACTATCCATATAGTCATAGGGGTAAACTCCCTTTTTCTTCATTAGTGATAATTTATCTGCTTGAAATTCTTCAGAAGTGTATTTGAAAGCATTTTCAGGCAAATTTGATGATAATCTGTCTACGCTACCACTCATAAACTGGAAACTATCAAAAACTAGATTTTTTTGAGCATAAAAACCATATATTTTCCCATATTGCTTGGTATTACATTTATATTTTGGTTGACTTCACCTATCTCTTGCATAATAGAATGGCTATCATAACCTCTTAAATTATGGAATATAACTGGGATCTTATCAGTCAATCTAAAGCTTCCATTACAAGAGTGATGAGCTGACCCTCCATATTTTCCAGTCATATGGCAATGATTGTAGGCAGTCACGCTCTTGTCACAATCCGAGTTGAACAAAACTTTATTGAAAGATGAACCCGTTGTCGTTCGGTAAATTGAGTATCTTAGTATATTGTTCTGCAATACGAATCAATCTGTTCAATCAAAGTATCGTTGTCGGAGTCAACCTCTACTATTCACTTTCTCTGTCTAACAGGTCTATTTAATAGTACTATGATGGTGGCTTCACCTCCCTTCCATATGTGGTTGTGTATGTTTCAGCGGTAACAGGTTGATCCGTATCTTCTGTGTAGTTCTTTGGGTGTTCATGTCAGTTCAGTGCTTCGTCGCCACACGTTGTGGCTTCTTCCAGTGTTGGTTGCCGTTCGGTGAATAGTTCCTTTGTCTGTGTTAGGTCACGACGGTTACGTTTTAGAGTTTGGTCTTCTTCGGTTTTGACGATGTACGAGCGCGGTGTGTGGTGCTTTCTTATTACAGTTGCTTTTGTTTACCAGTTTACTTTGGTGGATGGGTTACAATGCTAACATATGCGTACCGTTGATCCGTTCTCTAAGGTGGGCAATTCTTTGGCATAATGATTATAATAAAAGGCTTGCTTCTACTCCTTGTTCATGTTTTGTAACTCGATGCGACTATGCTGCTCTTGTTGTGGTCTGACCAAGGGTAGTCTTATTCGTAGTTTTCTGGCCATTAATTTCTCTGCTGGTGATGGATCTCCGCTTGGATCTGGGCATGACCTATACGCTAGGATGGCAAGGTATGGGTCTTCGTTCTTCTTGTTCGCTTTTGTTAAAAGCTTCTTGATTGTTTGTACTGCTCGCTCTGCCATTCCATTGGCTTTCGGGTATCTCGGGCTGGACGTCACGTGCAGGAACTCCCATTTGGATGCAAAGTCGGCAAATGCTGCGCGGGAAAACGGTGGTCCATTATCCGAAACCACAATCTCAGGTATTCCCTGTCTGGAGAAAATCGACTTCATGTGCGTGATAACTGATGAGCTTGTTGTGCTTCAAAGCAAGGCAATTTCTGGAAAGTTGGAAAAATAGTCAACAACTAGATAATCATTGTTCTTAAACTTAAATAAGTCACTTCCAATTGTCTTCCAAGGTTTTGTAGGAATTTCGTGTGGGATCATTGGTCCTTTCTGTTGGCTTCCAAGCAGGCGTTGGTCATCTGTAATTTATTCCTGGCCAGTGCATTGAGTCTCCAGCTCTTGCTTTGCATGAGCTTGCTTTCATCTCCTTTCTGAGGCTTGTTGGGACTATTACTCGTTCTCCCTTTATTAGTAGGCCTTTGATCTCTGTGATTTCATCTCGAGCATTAAAAAATGATTTGATGTGATTGGGAAGGTTTTCTTTTCTTTCGGGTCATCCTGCTCGTATGATTTCTTATAAACTTTGTAGGGTTTTGTCTTGGACGGTTTCTTGTCGGAATCTGGTTATCTGTTGGTTCGATATGGGGAGAGTTGACATGACCAGATGGACCTGGTACTCGGTTTCGTATTCAGCATCATATTCTTTTGCTGGAATGAGTGCTCTCGACAGAGTGTCTGCAACTGGTAGTTCTTTTCCTGGTTTGAACTGGATTTCCACGTCGTATTTTTGGAACTTCAGAAGAAATCTTTGAATCTTTGGTGGTGCTTTACAAATTGGTTTAGTGAATATAGGCTGCAGTGACTTGTGATCTGATTCATCGATGAAGGGTTTCCCGTAGAGCTAGACATGGAAGCGTTCACAACCGAACAGGATTGCTAGTGTCTCTCTCTCTATTTGTGCGTAGTTTCGTTATGACTTGCTTAGTGCTCTGCTTGCATATGCGACTGGTGCCCATGCATCTTCACGCTTCTGCATTATAAGAGCTCCCAATCCTGATTTAGAGGCGTCTACGGATATCTTTGTTTGTAACTTGGGGTTGTTGTATTTTAACGTCAAACTCTCGGTAAGGGATCTCTTTACTTGTTCGAGAATGGCGTCGTGATGATTTGACCAATGCCACTGTACGTCTGACTCAAGCAGTTGGCGTAGAGGATTTGTTGTTTCGGAAAGATTTGAAATGAATTTTCTTAGGTATGTCACCATCCCAAGCAGGCGCTGCAGATCTGGTTTAGAGTTAGGTCTTGGCATGTCT
Organism: Heliopora coerulea; assembly: GCA_030142905.1. Classification (NCBI taxonomy): domain Eukaryota; kingdom Metazoa; phylum Cnidaria; class Anthozoa; order Scleralcyonacea; family Helioporidae; genus Heliopora; species Heliopora coerulea. The sequence continues at coordinate 789,818 of JASJOG010000122.1, read as the reverse complement.
CGAATAGCTTCAATCTTCGTTGGATCAGGTTTCACACCCTGGTCTGAAATACTAATTCTGTTGATCCAAATAGGCATTTCTTTTCGTTCAGCTTGAGTCACTCCTGATGATTATCTGTACAGCGTTTCGAATAATGAAATTAAAGACATAGTTGATAAACTAAGGAATAAATACGCTAGGTTGGAGATAAATTTGAGATATCTTTATGATTATAATCTTGTTATTCCACAAAGTAAACAAACCATGTTGCAATATATAAATGGATAAACGGAAACTAAAGCCAGTAGAAGAAAATATAAATATTGATTCATTATACATAAATATTGAATTAATAAAATTATCCGAAGATGGTGAAATTGATCAATCACCAAAATATATTAAAAAAGCATTTTCCAAAGTGTTAAACAAACTTTATTGCCAATATGAACAGAAAAGACTCGAAAAAGCTAACGAATTCATTACTGATATGCTAATTTCAAAATTCAGTGGATTATTAGGTGTCGATGCTATTGACTGTGCTGAAAATATGGAAAATGAACTAAAGAAGGATAAACTTCATAGGAGGGTTGTTGAAAATCGTGTTTCATCAATAACTCCATAAACTTTCCATATCTAGGCTTTCCAGGTGGAGGGATTACAGTGGGAAAACATATCTCTTTCCATATGTATAACAAAGCGTCAACTTAAAGAAACGACTCTGTGGGCGGTGAAGAAACTGAAACTAAAACGTCATAATTGCTTTGACTCTAACCATTGTATTAAATTTATGAAAATTGTTTTTTATATGAGATCAGCTTATATTATCATGAGTTGATAGCATCATGGAAATTTGACGCCACAACACATCTGTGGCGGTCGTTATATCTCATACATTCCATGGGAAAGTCCAAACATACATTCCATGGGGAAGTCCCAATGTACAAATCATGTTAATAAAATATTCGAATAACATGTTTGATTAATATATCTTATCATAATGTAGTAACATATGTTGAATGGTGAATGAATTGGATAGAATTTTCGGTGTGGAATTTCGGTGTGGAATTTTTACGATGGCGGATTTTTTTTGCCGGACTTTGAGAGTGCGATCTGAGGCTACTGTGGGGTCAGTGACTTTTCGGCAGCCCAGCATGTGCAGTTATGGCCATAACAAAATTCATAAATAATAATTTTTGTTGAATAAGAACCAAAGAAGTAGGTGGTTTCGGCGCAATTTTTCTTGAAATGGTCCGAAATTATTCGTAGTAGGAAATTTTCCATTTTCTGGCAAAAGTGCGTGGGAACCGCCAACTACTATATCACTCTTAGGTCCGTATTGAAGCAAATCGATTTGGCCTTGTTCTTTTTTTTCCTTGATTGGATCTCTCTCAAGTTGTTTACATCTGTTGAACAATGAAGCCAGTAAATTATTTAAACCGGCAAAAGAAGTCGCTTTGTTGGTGCTGGTGGCTGGTTTCACTTTTGCAGGACATCTTAGTTACTGGATAAGTTATGACTTGAAAGAGCAGTTCTCAAAGTTAGCTCTTTGGAATATACATTGGTTAACTGTTCACATTCTGAAGCAACGTTTTGTCTTGGCTCTTTCTCATGAATATGAATAAAAAACGTTTCGGGAACTCGCTTGTTGCCAGGATATTTGCTAAGCGACTGAGTGTAAACGACATTCTTCGCTGAAGTTGAATCAATGCTGACTTGTATGAATCAAGACAAGTGGTGGAGCGAGGCCCGGGCGTCAGCTAGAAACATGAGCGCTACCCAAAACGTATTTGGCATATTCAACTGATAAATACACGATAAATTTTGAATAATTTGATATGAGCCCTTTTTTTAGTTTGGCCCACTAAGGGAATTTCTTTGCGCAATTTTTCCTCCCACGCTAAAAACTTACGCAATTTGTTCTCATCCATGAGATATCACGTAGTTTAAAAAGCAATTTGGAAGATCTGTTCGATTTTAACGCCTATTGAAGCTTTCGAATCCGGCTCTGCGCCCCAGCCTAAAATACGAGAATAGTGCCCTCATAATGCAGGAAATACCCTTTTCTGAAACCCAAGAATTCAAAAACTTGCTGGGGAGCATACTCCCGGACCCCCCTAATTAGTGTGCTTCCTAGGCCCTGGCATCAGATTTTTCTGTGATACCAGAACTGAATCTGGCCCTCTGAAATTTCCCAGGCCCTGGCATCACAGATGCCATCAAAGATCCAGAACTTTCTCGTTCTGGTAATCACTTAGCTGATCTAGACAATCACAGATACGTCTGAATCGAGTAGCTTTGAAATGCAGGTTTTTCAAACAGAATAGTTTTGAGCAGCTTTCAGTAGTCGCTTCGCGACTTCATTCTTCGCTACAGGAGACTTCTTGGCTCAAATATTATCACTTGGATTTTGCAGGTGTTTAATGCCAAACTAGAACGCCGATTCTGGTTCATTAGGACGATGACTTTTGAATATTTTGTAGTATTTGTCCGGATTGAGTTTATGGTCAATTGTTCAAGAAGTGGAATAAAACACTCACCGTCCCCAAGAGTTGTCCTGTCCTGACAGTCTTTGGATCCTTTAACCGCCTTCCACATATGGATCTTGGATTTCATTGCCTTTTTCAGGATTGTTTTTCCTGTGAAATGTCGCAACACTGAAGATATTGGAATCTATTTATCGCTTGTAAGCAAGAATGAAAAGCAAACAGCCACAAGGTAACACGCTGAAAATATACTTATCTTTGAAGATTATACTACCCTTCGGTGAAAATGATGTCCGCTTCAGTTTTTCTCACTTCTCGGGTTGTTTGTGGGTGATTACTTTTACCACGTTCGACCAGTAATGCTTTCATCAGGATTTTAACACCTCTCAAGGAAGTTCAAAAGTTCAAGACCGACTTCTTTCAGTAAATTCACTGTTGAACCCTTTGTGCTGAGATGCAGCTGAACGCTTCGGTGAAAATACGTAAGAGTTGAAGATTCTTTTTTTTTCTTCTTTTTACTTTATCGTCTCTCGACATAACTTGCGCAGGGTTACTTGTCGTATTTAATTGTATGTTTTGTATTTTCCGATTTTTGGTCAGCAATGAAAATGCCAGAGCTCTTTCATGTTTTCTTAGTTTATTTCCTCAGTTTCGTAATTCGTTTCATCTTCCTTACCAAAGTCTTTTACCTCCTGATGAATAACTAGCATAAATCTTCATCATAGCACTTCTACTAGAAATTTGTAATTAACTTTAAGACAACGTAGGATTTATCAGTTTTTTAATACAAAGAATATCAAAACAATTTTTTTCAATCATAGGCTATCCGTAATGCTGGTATCCGACCGGTAACCTATGAGAATGCTCCGCTTTTATGACGGAAAGTGTTGCCATGTTCTAAAATGTCTTTCTTCAAAGTGAAATGAAGTTAAGAGTTTCATCCCAAAACGACACGAAATACGTCAAGATCGCAACTAATGCAGGGTCTTGACACGAACATTCATTGTTTAGCTGTAGAATTGTCAGGATGGATCACATTATTTGTAAAACTGTTTAAGGTTATTCTCACGAAACGTTTTGTTATAATACAACAGAGTCGAAATTTTAAACATAAATATGATGACGAATATTTTTAAATTTAAAGCAATTTCTAATTTGGGTTGTTAATATTTGTGTACAAATGTTATGTTTTTCTTATGCTGCATACCCTCTTCCAGTTATAGTTAGGGAGATTTGTCTTTTTTACAATTTTGAAAAATTATCAACGTTACTTGGGTTTTCGAAAGATATATTGGAAAGGTGGGCGAGGGATTGTTGCGTGCACGTATTTCTAGTTACTAAATGAAGGATTATGGTATGAAATGTAAATTAACTTTGATTCTGTTCACTAATCCCATCGCCCACCGCTTGAAGCGCGGTGCGAGGGCCCAAATGGACGAGGGTACTAATCTCGACGTACGTGGAGTCTTGTACTCGCGTGCTAACTAGGGAGAAAAGTTTTAGCTGTTTTTGAATAATTTATGTCTGTATACAGGTATGCATCCACCGATTCCGGTCACTCAAGCATGCTGTGTACAAGCTAGGGGACTGGTATGCTTTTGACCAAATTTTACTTGGGTTATCGATTTGGTCTCTTTCTTCTTTTTCTCTCGTACGGATCTCTCGCAAGTTGTTTACATGATTTGAACACTGAAGCCAGTAAATGATTTAAGACCAACAAACGAAATGCCTTTCTTGGTAATTGCGGCTTGTTTCACTTTTGTAGGACATCTTAGTTACTGGACGATTTATGACTTGAAAGAAAAGTTCTAAAACTCAGGTCTTTGAAATATACATTGCCCAACTGATCACATTCTAGAGGAACGCTTTCACTTAGTTCTTTCTCATGAATATGAACAAAGACGTTAAGGGAACTTGCTTGTTGCCAGGATATTGGCTAAGAGTGTAAACGACATTCTTCGCTGAAGTTGAATGAATGCTGACTTGTATGAATGGAGACTTTTCTCGTTCTGGTAATCACTTAGCAGATCTAGACAATTACAGATACGTCTGAATCGAGTAGCTTTGAAATGCAAGTTTTTCAAACAGAATAGTTTTGAGCAGCTTTCAGTAGTGTCATTACGATTTCATTCTTCCCTGAGAGAAACTTCTTGGTTCAAATATTATCGCCTGGTTCTTCCTGGGGTTTATTAGTAAAGTAGAATGAAGATTCTGGTTCATTCATCTCTGCAGGATGATGGCCTTTGAATATTTTGTAGTATTTAACCAGACAGCGTTCATGGTCAATTGTTTGAGAAATGGGACAAGACACTCATCGTCCAAAAGATTTGTCTAAGCCGTGACAGACTTTGGATGCTCTCTCCACTTTCCACACATGGATTTCATTTCCTCATTCAGGATAGTTCTCCGCATGAAATGTCGCCCCACTGAAGACGTCGGGATGTATTTCTGGCTCGAAAGAAAAATGCAAGGCAAACAGCCACCGGGTAACACGCTGTAAAGCTACTTGTTTTTGGTCACCAAACTATCCTTCGGTGAAACAGTTGTTGTCCATTTTATCAGTCTTTCTCACTTCTCCGGTGGCTTGTGCATGATGACCTTCACCGTATTCGACCAGTAATGTTTTCATTAGAATTTTAAAACCTTTCAAGAAAGTTTAAAAGTTTAAAACAGTCTTCTTTTTGAAAATTCACCGTTGAACCCTTTGGGTCGAGGTGTCGTTGAGGGTTGCAAGTTTGTAAGCTATGCCATTTTTCTTTTTTGCGAAAGTTTTACAGAGGAAAAAAGTATGCATTTCATCTCCCTCTACTCGTTCTTCTGTCGACCAAAACTTGCACAAGATTTCCTTGTTTTATTATGTAGTATGTTATGTATTTTTCCGATTTTTGGTCAGCAATAAACATGCAGAACTCGTTCATGTTTATAAGATAAAACATACTCCGAATATCAAAGTCATCTTGAAAACTCAAGATTTGAGTAGAATCAAGACAATTATGGCATTTGCGTGATATTTCGTCTTTATTTCAAAGACATCGTCAGACAGACTGATAGATAAACATTGCCTAGGTCTACTTATACAGGTGTGGGTACTGTTGACGTCATCGTTAAGAAGAGCTAGATCTATTTACAACAAAGAGACACTAATTAATTGTTTATTTGTCAGAGTGAGAAAGTTATCGGTGTGTGTGTGCTGAAAGATCTAAGTAAAAAGAGAGAGTTCTTTGAAAGCCTTGAGTCCACAATTTAATTCTGGTTTATTGAAGATCTAATTAGGTCTTGTGTTTCTAAAATTCGCCGACAACTTAGGCATCCCGTGAAATTTATTATCATTTACAACACTAAAAAGCTCTCGTATTTCACGTCAACCAAAGACAAAATTCCAGAACTATCCCCCAACAAAGTCGTTTACCAAGTTACCTGCCCCGGCTGCAATAAATCTTACATCGGCAAAACCAATCGCTGCCTTCAAACGCGACTTTCCGAGCACGCGACACAACATAACAACATCGCTATTGCACAACATTTTCTCAACTGCGAACCCGCACAATTTGTTGCCGACTTCCACACACAATATGACCGACTTAACGACGTTCCCCTCTCACAAAGCTTATCCTCTTCTCTGAGAAACCTAATTTTTAATAACTACAAAATCCTCTTTTCCAGCAACTCAACAACTACAAACAAACTTCTCATAATCGAAGCACTCTGCATCTAATTCAATAAACCAAAATTAAGACTCAAGGCTTCCAAAGAACTCTCTCTTTTTACTTAGATCTTTCAGCACACGCACACTGATAACTTTCTCACTCTGTAAAATAAATAATTAATTAGTGTCTCTGCTGTAAATAGATCTAGCTCTTCTTAACGATGACGTCAACAGTACCCACACCTGTATAAGTAGACTTAGGCAATGTTTATGTATCAGTCTGTCTGACGATGTCTATGAAATAAAGACGAAATATCACACAAATACCATAATTGTCTTGATTCTATTCAAATCTTGAGTTTTCAAGATGACTTTGATATTCGGAGTCTATTTTATATTATATTTCTTCAAATTGTCGGCTGGTGCTGGATTTCGTTCATGTTTTCTTTGTTTATTTCGTCGTTTTCATGGTTAGTTTTATCTTCGTGACTGTACCTCCGGATGAGTACTTAGCATAAATCTTTTTAATAAAAATTCTAATATATATTTCAAACCAACTATGAGATAATGTAGAATTTAACAGTTTTTTAAGACAAAAAATATAAAAAAAGAAAAAATTCAATCATGAGCTGCCCGTAATGCTGGTATCCGACCGGCAACCTTTGAGAATACTCCAATTTTAAGACTTAAAGCCTGGCTATCTAATCAAAATCTCTCTTTAAAGCAAAATAAGCGAAACGTTTGGTTGGAAAACGACTCGAAATACCTCAAGATCGCAACTAATACAGGGTCTTGATATGAGCGTCCATTGTTTAGCAGTAGAATTGTTAGAATGGATCTCTTATCATTTATTAAGCCGTTAAAAGTTATTCTCACCAAACGTTTTGTTTTAATAAAACAGAGTTGAAATTTTTAACGTAAATATGACGACAAGCAGATTAAATAGGAAATAATTTCCAATTTGGTTTGTTAATATTTGTGGCCAAACGTTATGTTTTCTTTATTGTATTCCTTCTTCCAGTTATGGTAAGGACAATTTGTCTTTTTGAAAATTTTGAAAAATTATCAATCTTACTCGGATTCTCGAGAAGGATATTGGAAGGGTGGGCGAGGGTTTGTTGCGTGCATGTATTTCTAGTTAATTATTTTTCATTTTGAATCATGTAGATATTTTTCTCGTAGTTACTTGACCCCAAAACGTTCAAGATTTCTGTACTTTTATTTACTTTAAGACCTGGTAGGGAACTTAAGCAAAATGTAACACTTACCTTAGATACTCAAAATGTGCAAACCTTAGACCAGTTAGAAACTTTAATTATGAAAATAATACCCTGGGGTATGTGCTCTCGACCACCACAAAAATCTACTTTAAATTGTGCATTTCCTAATCGTAAGACCCTGGTCACGAGCCTTATTGTACCTTGTGCAGGCGTTTTGTTTGTTTCAATTGATGTATAATCTTGTTTGTATCACCAACTGCCAAACCAGTCAAAAGGTTCGTTATTGCAATGGTACCGAGCAGAAGAAATATATGTCCACCTCTCCCGTCATCTTAACAAATGTCGTCAAAAATAAAGTAAAAATAGCTGAAAAAAACAGGACATAGCGGCATTAGCACGGAAAAAGCCGATCCAAATGTGACGATGAACAAAATGACTATTGGCAACACCAGCAAACAAGTCAAAAATGACGTAATAGTTGATATCGTTACATTGACAAAGGCTTTGCATTATGTTTGCTAATGAATGAATGTAATTTTAAAGTATTCAGCCAGTGCCCTGTACTGCGTATCAGATTACTAAAACTAAAATTTTGCAATAAGCTCGACAACAACGTTTCAATATTCATAAAAATGCTCAAAATTAAACGAAAAGCTTAACTTCAGTCGATTTATATTGATTTAAATTTTTAATATCGACATAGCCATGGATTGCATCAATTTTTGGGAAAGCAGTTTTTCTTAGATCTGTTGTTTTGTCTTAGATTGTGATGTTGTTGCTTTCTTTGAAACATTTTGTCTTGCTTGTACTTTTTATTCGTAATAATCTTCTATCATTTTGCTTTGTTGTGTTCTTATTTCTGTTTGTGGTGCTATTTTTTCTTCTCATGATGTGGATGTTGGCGCTGATTTTCGTGTTGATGTTGTTTGTAGTAGGAACTTTAGCGTTGGTACTGATGCTATTGCAGGTGTTTTTGTTGTTATTGGTGGTTGCAGTGGTGATGGCACTGATGTACGTATGGATGTTACTGTTGTTTTTAATTGAGATTGTGTTGGCACTTATGAAGATGGCGAAAAGTTGCCTTTGGTGGTTGTGGTCTTGGTACTTATACTTTTGTTCACGATTTTGTTGCCTGAAATGGCGTTGTTTACGGAGTTGGTGCTTACACTAGTTCTGATGTTGCTGATATTTTATGTTCAAGTGCTGATGTTGGTGGCAATGGAATTCGAGTGGCTATTTTAGTCTTGGTGCTGATGATAGTTCATTGTTGTTAATGGTGGTGGTGTTGGAGCCGATTGCAATGCGTATCATGTTGATGATGGTTATGATGTAAGTGTTTGTACAAATGTTATTGCCTGATGTAGTGGTGATGTTGGTGCTTGCGTTGGTGCTGATGATACTAGCATGGTTAGTGGCGAAGATATTGGTAGTTGTGTTGATGCATCTGTTATTGCTTATTCTCTTGTCTACGCAAGCATCGGTGCTGGTGCGCTAGTGTTGGAACTGGTGCTAGTGCCGACACTGCAATAAGTGACATTATTAGCGGGACCGAATCCCTACTAACTACCTGCGTTCCCACCTTTCTGCTTTTCAATGTTGAACGGTGAACAGTGGTGAATTTCTGTGTGATTCTTATCGCTGAGTCTGATTATTTCTTGTTGCCAAACAACATTGAAAAAAGGGACGAGAGTATACTAGATTTATGACATTTATGGGATTGAGTAACGATTTTGTGAGGTGTCACGGTCTAATTTATCACGGATTGTAGAACTGGTTCTGTTGTAGTTGTTATCACCGTTGCTGTTGGTGGGATGATAGTGATGGTATTGGTATTATCGTTGGTTTGGCACAGGTGCTGGTGCTTATGCTGTTGTTGATGTTTTTGTTGTTGGTGGTGATGTAGGCATTGGGGTTCCTGTTGGTATTAGTTCAGTTGCTGATATTTATAGTCGCACGAGAAAAGCTTGAGGAGGCTTTATTTTACATTTCATGATTGAAGAAGTTATATGAAAATGTGATGAAGTAATATTAGTCAAATTTTTACAGGTCCGTGAGACTTACTTTGCAAATGGTTGAAATTACTTTATTTGCCATAATTATATAGATCCAAAAAAGTGAGAACATTATCAGAAACCAAGCAAAATTAACCCATCCCAGCGTTATAGCAATTGTTCCAGCTGCTATTTGTGAGTTGATATTCTTGCGACTTGGTTGCATCACGTAAACAATAGGACAAATTTACATCGCCCACTCGATATAATTGTTCATGTCGTAAAAATGCTCTATCCGATAAACTAATTACTGAACAAACAAAAATAATTCATTTTAATTGTCAAAATAGCGGAAATTTGGAATTCCGTTTCATCCTTTTTGTTTCCGTCTTTTCCTTGTTTTTCTCAGTGTGCACATTTTTTTCTGGAGGACGCTTGGCAGTTTTAATAAAAACTGGATTAACCTGGTATGTGAGTATACGTTGCCAAGACGGCTTATCATTCTTGTATAGGCTGTAACACATTAAAGCGACTGAAGTGCAGCCAAGCTCCTGCATAGTGAAGATACGTAGGAAGTGCCACTTTTGATAAATAGCAACAAATTATTGTTAACCTATTACTCCATGAAAAGAGTGGCAAATAATATATTCCTGAAACTCGAAGAATATTTAATTTTGGACGAGATGATTTTACGTTTTTTAAAGCAGAAACATGATGATTATCTGCATTTTCTGTCCTCAAGAATAATAAAACGCCTCGGTAGAAGTCTAATTATCACTTTGTCCGCTTTTACGTTGCTTGGTTAAAGATGTACGGCTGCACCCTATTAGAATTTTGGGACATGAAAATGGCATTCAATATCTTTCCCATCTTTGGTTACGCAGTGTTTCAAAAATAAAAACAACAAAAAAAAAAAAAAAAATAAAAATAAAAAAAATACATCCCCCCAAAGAAAAACAAAAACAATTATGTTTCGTTCTCTTTCATTTGTCTTCAAATATCTATTTTGAAGGTTTTTGAAAACTCACCAAATATTGTCAAGCCCTCAAATGAAACTGATATTTAATCGAATGTATTTCAAGTGTCAGAATCTTATATAATGATCCAACCATCACCAACAGCGGAAAGTCCAAATGTCTGGTCTAGAAAACTAACCCCTAGGCCACAACCCGTGGATTTGATTAATTGTCGGAGACACTAGTGGCCCGGTCGAGTCTTGAAACATGGGACTATGACAATCAAAAACTGTTATTAGTAAAAGCCAGGATTTTAAAGGTTGATGTCTTAGCTGATTTGAATTGTGTTTTTGGACCAAAATTACGTTCTAAAATTATACACTGTTGTTGTTCGATTCTGGAATCATCCAGTAGATCTTTAAATGTGGGCCTCGCAAAAAAAGAAAATAAAAAAATCTTCTAAAGATGGTTTTTTAAAATTCACGTACTATCATGGGTCGTCCACAGGGGTGGGAAGGGAGAAAGCACTTGCCTCTGCAAATACAGTTCAAAAAAAATATTATTTCAGGATAGTTCTTTATAACTAAGCAGTAGCTAAAAACAATTTACTGAGAGTGGCAATAATATGTTATGTGAACTAGAATTATTTACTATTAATAGTTCTAGGCTTTGTCTTTGACACATCCTTCATGCTTTATCTTATGATAAAGGCGTCAAACTCCTCAGCACAGGCTGCTCACCCTATTGCCTACAGCCGTAGCGTACACCATGAGAGTGAAACAGGAAGCGTCTGTTTTGTGAACTTTGATCAGGACGGCAGGACTATTCAGAGAGAATTTGTTGAATGACCAACAAAATCCTATGCAAGATCGTTTGATTTTGAGAGGTAAGTAATACAACGTAGTGCAATTTCAAATTGCTCTGGAATGAATGCAATCTAAGTTAGATGGTTTCATAAACGAATTTAAGCAATACACCTTTTGCTGTTTATTACCATAAAATATACGATTGTTAACACCAACCTCGAACCCAGTAACGCGAAAATACATCCATTTTATTGAATGGACACTAATTTACTCTTTACGTTTTAATTCATTTAAAATATTGGCATAGAAGTAACATCTATTAGCATTAATACGCAACTATATGTATAAAAAAGCATTCAATAGTGCCAACAGATGACAATTAACACGATTCCACTGTACAGTCGGAAGATTAAAATTTCAATTAGGCAAGATATTTGTCAATTTTGTTAGGGAATCTTAACATGTAATTTGAAAAATTGAAACTGCTAATGAGCTTTCCTTCACATAATTTGCTGACGCATATCAACTTTCACGTAATTGAAAATGATGTTTTGCGATCAAAGCTTCATGATCAAAATTTTCAGCACTGTTAAACTTTGATTGTAAAACATATTTTCTTTTTTTTTTTTAAATGATGAGTAAATTGATCTGTGTTGGTAAAATGCTGTGAGCTTAAGTTTGTTAACAGTTTGAAATATGCAAGTTAAGTTGCCATATAACCATAAGCTTGGCACCACGGAAATTCTTTTCTTTGACGAGTGAAATCGTCTGACATTAGCCAGAGTAAAATAACAAAAGTATTACGCCATAGGGAAAGAGCAGAATTGACCTTGAAACAAGCAGGACAAATGTTTTGCGTAATTGAAATTTTATTTTCCGTTTTATATTGGCGTGGAGATGTTACTGGATGGTGAAGTTATGGATGGAGAAGTTATGGATGGAGAAGTTATGGATGGAGAAGTTATGAATGGAGAAGTTACTGAGATGGAGAAGTTACTTAGATGGAGAAGTACGTTACCGGCGTGGAGAAGTGCATAAGTACGCGAGGTACTTAAAGCGCTTGATCCTAGTCTAACTGACTGGTGCTGTAAGCCTTGGCCTGTGTCTTGTATATGCTAGGGTGTATATAATCCAGGTTATGAGCCCCAGTAATGGATCTTAATGATGCAAGAACGTTGAGTTGTTTAGTCAAACTTTTCCTCGTCTTAATGTTTAAAAGGAACCTTGAGAAGAAAACTATCTCCCTGAAACCTATTAAGAGTAATAAATTCTTAAAGTAAGTAATAATTTTTAAAACAGTAATAAATTTAAAAATTTTTTATACTAAAAAGTTTTGATCTGCAAAACAGCAACGTGCCATTTGACATACATTGAATACATTTTCAAACATTTCATTGAAATTACCTATTGTATATTCTAGTATTTTGTTGGTTTTCATTTCATGCATCACTCTTATTTTTCTTTGGATCCATTAATAATGTTCATCCATAAAATTTTTAAATAACAGAATTACTTACGTTTGGGCAGCTGAACTACTAACCAGTGTGAGTCATTTTGTTTGTAGTATCTTGACCACCAAAATCAGCTGAGCTATATAATTAATCAATGCACATACGTGTTTAATAATTGTTTGAAGTTTTTCTATTCTTGAACTGGGTTGGTTTTGGTTGTGCGACGTTTCGGAAGTTGCTTCTTCCATCTTCAAGCACAGTGAATGTGATGTGTGGGGTGGTTTATATATTCATCAGCTGGGGGCGGGTCACTGCGAAGACACTTTGGGACATTGTACGTGGCTGGTTGGAAATTTTGATCCTCTTAAGGGTTTAAGTTTAAGGAGCCACATTTCGGGAAGTTTGAGTGTAATACTGTTCTGAGGTAGTCTTCATTCTTATTTTCTTCCTCATTAGATAGGACCTTTTGTGCTCGTTCGAATAGTGCAGCGATGACGCTTTGTTTGCCTTTGTAGTTGTGATGGTAGATGAACTGTATATATTGGGGTTGTGTGGGTCAGTTTTCTGTAGATCTTGACGAAGATGCTTTTGTTAGGATGTCGTTTGAGCAATGTATCCAGGAATGGTAGAGTGGAATTTTGTTCTTCTTCGATGGTGAAATTTATGTTGGGATGTAGGTTATTGAGATGATTGACGAATTCTAGAGTTCGCTGGTTCTTTATTATGGCAACGATGTCATCGACGTGGCGTTCCCATATTTTTGGTTCATGCTGATGTATGGTGATGGCTGTGGATTCGAACGTTTGCATGAAAATTCCTGCGACGATACGTGAGGTTGGTGCTCCCATGGATATTCCGTCGGTCTGGGCGTAAAATGAGTTTCGAAATTACAACAAACCTACAAGACCGATCTGACCCATTGTATCCTATTACTCAAGCCTACTATACAACTTATCCCGCTACATTTCCGACATCCTTAAGCCTTACATCACCCACAACGACCAACATTGCAAGAACTCAAAAGAATTTTCAAAATTCATACGCTACATAACGATCAAAGGCGACGAAGAAATGATATCATTTGATGTGACATCCCTCAATACAAACGTACCGATCAACGACAGCATATCAATCATCAAAGAACACCTAGAAAATGACGCATCTCTTAACAAACAAACCTCCCTATTAGCGGCACATACCACAGACCTTCTGTGCCTACTGTTAAGAAAAACAAGTTTTATCTTCGAAAACTCATTCTACCCCCAGACCGATGGAGTATCCAAGGGAGCACCAGCCTCCTATATCATCGCGGAAATTTTCATGCAAACGTTAGAATCCACAGCCATCACCGCACACCAGCATAAACCAAAAATATGGGAACGCCACGTCGATGACATCGTTGCCATCATAAAGAAACAATGCACTCAAAAATTCGTCAATCATCTCAACAACCTACATCCTAACATAGAATTCACCATTGAAGCAAAACAAAATTCCACTGTACAATTTCTCGATACCCTGATCAAACGTCATCCTAACAAAAACATCTCCGTCAACATCTATAGAAAACCAATCCACACAGACCAATACCTACAGTTCCCCTCCCACGACAACTATAACGCCAAACAAAGCGTCATCACTGCACTATTCGAACGAACACAAACAGACTTATCCAATAAGGAAGAAAATAAGAATGAAGAAGACCACCTCCGAACAGTATTACATTTAAACGGCTATCAGTCCTCCTTCATCAACAAGTCAGACACCACAACCTTTGGAAACAAAACGCAAGCCAAAACCACTTCCGAACCTATCAAGAAAATGAATGTACCATACATCCAGAAGATCAGTCAACAGTCCGTAAACTTTTTTTTAAACCCAAAGACCCCGTCCTACCACAAAAACAAAACAACGTTGTATACAAATGGAATTGGGGCAACTGCAAGACAACGTACATAGGAGAAACAAATCGTACATTATAAGAAAGAGCCAAGGAAGATCAACGAGCGGTAAAGAACGGACAGACAAGACAAAACGAAATAGCAGACCATTGCTAGAAAAAAGATCACACTTTCGATTGGAACACAAAGAAGATATTAGACCAAGAACCACATTCACCCACACGATTGGTAAAAGAATATACAGTCGAACCTCTAATTAGCGGACACCAACGGGGAACACTCCCAGCGTCCGTTAATTAGAGGTGTCCGTTGGATGGAGGTCGAGTTAAATATTAACTTTGATGAACAGAATAACAACTTGTGTGTGGGAATCTCGTTATAGTCGCAAAGACAAAAGGAAATTTGCTAACACTTGGAGCAAAGATCTTTACCTAGGGGAGTTGGTTTAACTACAAGGGCCATTTATCTAAAAATTCTTATATCTTCCGAGCTGGCAAGAATCGACACGCCAGTTTTAGTTTATATACCGAGGCTGAAACCTGAGCGCCCTTGCCATGCCCCTCCCCCCCCAAATCTAAGATCGGTATTAAACATAAATACTTGATGTTGAATAAAGTTGAAAATTGATTCTATATTTGCCATTCTAGCTGTAGTATTTACACAAAATATGAAGTAATGCTACTTTGCTTTAGGCGACGGAGTTTAAGTTCACGCAAATGGTCAACTGCTGGGGACATATAGTTTGCCAGTTCCTCGTCACCGTGATACAATGCAAACTTTGCAATGTCTTCAGCAGCTTGTAGGGCTTGGTTACTTGTCATCAACGATTTGTCGTCGGTAGCTTCTTCCTCAGGTTCCTCAAAATTGTCTGACTCTCCCTCAATTGAATTCTCTCCACCCAAAACTTCATTTCGAACTTCCTCTCGCCAGTCTTTACTTGTTGTGTCTATCGTAGAATCACATGTAGGAAGACTATCTTCATCGCAAATGTATTCGTCGATTGAAGTAGATCGATCTATAGTTTGTACAAGATCTTGAACATCACCAATTTCTTCGCCGGCAGAAGGGTCATCGTCTTTGCCTTCGGGGAGCGTGCGAGGACAAAGGCCGACTTTCTTGAAACACTTCATCACTGTCTCCGACTTAACGTCATCCCACGCTTGTTTCCCCCATTGAATGCTCATCAACATATTTACTGATTTTATTACGTCGCTGGCTGTGTTTTTACCATCAAGTTGACTGCAGACATATCGAAGAAGCTTTCTTCTGACATTAACTTTCCAAACTTTTATGATTCCCGCGTCAAGTGGCTGTGCTTTTGATGTTGTGTTACAAGGAAGCCAAGCTATCTTAATGTTTGAAAATTCGAGATCTCTTGGATGACATGGAGCATTATCCATGAACAAAATAATGTTGCGGTTTTCCCGTCGCAGTCTATTGTTCAGTTTATTTAAAATTTGGGTTAGTATCTCAACTCTCATCCATGCTTTGGCATTTGAAAAATATGAACATTTGAAAGGCTTTGTCTTATTTTTCAATCTTTTAAAACAACGAGGATTCGCACTTTTGCCGATCACGATAGGATCTTCCTTTCCCCCAGCAGCGTTTGCAAAGAAAGCCCAGGTATTTCGGTATTTGGAATTTTTACCACCTCGACACCTTGTTCTTTTCTCGTTTAAACTTTTTTCGGGCAATGCTCGCCACATCAAACCAGTTTCGTCAAAGTTCCAAACGTCTTCTGGTTTGTAATCATCTACCAATTCTTGCGCTCGTTCTTCCCAGCTGTTGACCACCTCTTCATTAACGTCACCTTCCTCACCTGCAACGTTCATGTTTACGATATTATAACGCTTCTTCCATTTCTCTAGCCAGCCGTTGGATGCATGAAAATCGATTACGTGTAATGCTATAGCAATTTCTAACGCTTCTTCTTGCAACAAAGGACCACTAACGGGAACGTTCGATTGTCTTAATCTGTCATACCATTCTTTCAAACGACTGTTTACGTCATCGTAAGTTTGTTTTCTACCTCTCTTTTTTAATTTCGAACCTTCGTTCGACTCCCATTCATCCAAAAACTTACGTTTTTTTTTTTTACAATGGTGTTTGCTTGCGTTTTACTGCAAGAAAATTTTTTGCCAAGTTCTCTGCATCCTATTTTGGGATTAGCCTCGGCGAATTTGATGAGATCAATTTTCATTTTAAGTGGGAGTTCATTCCTGAGTGTTGAGACATTTTTTGACGTTCTCTTTTCTACGTTTGTTTTCTTCGATTTGCTAATTTGTATTGGGCGGTTTGTGCTTTTGCTTGGGTCCTCGCGTTTGCTATTGATACAATGACGGCAAATAGAAACTTTCTTCATCGCTTCCCATCCTTCTGTTTCTTCAGACGCTGGCGTAGAACAGTCCAGTGAAAAATTACATGTGGCACGCAAACATTTAATGCATTTATATTTTGTTTCCCGGCTACAGGAACAACATTTATCTTCGTTTTCCATGCCAATTTTCACAAAGGCTTTGGCTTAGCTTGTGATACTGATACGTTCACGTTATGGGCAGCATGTGGCAATGTTTTGGCCGGTTCCGGCTGTGTTAATTATCTGTCATTAGTGATTAAAATGTTTCCCGGGCATAATAAATATCAATAGTAGCTACAACACAGTTACACTAGCCTATGGTTATGATTTCAGTGTCCTGTATTTAGAGGTAATTTTTCATGTTTGTATCGTGAAAAAGTGTCCGCGTCCGTTGTACAGAGGTGTCCTTTGGATAGAGGAACAAAATGAAGGAATACAATTGCGTGTTATTTGAGAACTGAGATAAATGTCCATTAATTAGAGGTGTCCGCTGGATAGAGTGTCTGCTAATTAGAAGTTCGACTGTATCTAGTCCGCTTCGAATCCCCATCACATCAATGAAATTTCATGCAAACTTTCCGAAATCTGGCTCCCCAACCTTAAACTCTCAAGAGGATCAAAATTTCCAACCACTCACGCACAATCTCCCCAGGTGTCTTCGCAGAGGTCCACCCTAGTGTCTTCGCGGAAGCCTGCCCCCAGCTGATGAATATATTAACCATCCCACACTTCACATTCACCATGCCTGAAGATGGAAGAAGCAACTTCCGAAACGTCGCACAACCAAAACCAACTCGGTTCAAGAATAGAAAAACTTCAAACAACTATTAAATACACTGAACGGACAAACAAATGCTCCATGCCTGTTTAAGTTTATTTGGGTTTTTGTCCTGTTTCCAGAAGTTGGTAATATCTTTGACCATGCTCTCCCCTTTTCTTAAATATCCATAAGCGCAATCCAGAAAATTAACCCTATCTGTTTCATTGCTTGCCACTCGAGCACCATTTTCTAGAAGAGGTTTGCCCATCTCAGTTTCGCATCCGGTAGCTGTTTCATCACAATCATTCGTCCAGTCAGTCATTGCTGGAAACTTTTTGATCAGAAGTTCAACAGAAGAACCTTTTTCAGGACGGCATAGAGAAGAGCTGAGCTTTCATCAAAAGTATTCAAGACAAATAATGATAAATGTAAGCAATTATAAAATTTGAGCTTGAAACTAACGTATCTAGTTAAATATCTCATTTCATTGCAGCTCAAGAAATGAAGCCACAAAATTAGGAGACATTGTTTCTTACGTATTTCTGATTCTTCTTATCTCTGGAGAATTAATGATCTAACTTTATGCAACCCCCGACTTAATCTTGACTTTTCTTAAATGATTTAAATAGCTGCACTATTTTGAAATGAATGACGATAAGTCTTTCTTAGTTCTAACAGAATTTTTGAAATGACAGACTAAAGTAGTAAGAGACTAAACTAAACAAACAAGAAAAAATTTCTTTTGCGTCAAGCCTCAAATGGCTAACCAAGAGACGAGTCATACTATACCAGATCATCGAGAGGAAATAGCATTTCATTCACCCTGAGTAAATATCGCAGGTTCAATTGCTAACCCTAACCCTAACCCTAACCCTAAGCAACATCGCCATATCCAACATGCTGCCCCGAAACAACATCTCCAATAACCTCCACTCGATTCTGTTCTTCACTAAGTGACTTGCTACCTCATGATCATCATTCAGTTTCTTCAATACCTTGTTTGCGGACTTAAATGTCTTCGCATTGTCCGAGACAACCAATGCTGGAGAACCTCTTCTAGCCGCGAACTTACGTGGGCAACGGATGAACGCTGTCGTGGACATGTCGGTTATCAGATCCAAGTGAATTGCCCTCGTAACACAGCAGGAAAACAGCACAGTATAGACCTTTTCCATTTCTCCCGACACACCCTTCTCAAGCAACGGTCCTGCGAAATCTATACCAGCCCTGGAGAAAGGTGGCACCTCTCTAACCCTAAAGTCTGGTAATGCGGCTATAGGTGGCGTGCCACAAGACTTACCCTGTGCCTTTCGACACACAAGACACCTACTTAGAATTCTCATCACTACCTGCCGACCCTTCGGTACTCAAAACCTTGTTCAAAGTTCTGCCAGTGTGCTCCCAACACGACGATGATACACCTTTTCGTGACATCTCTCTACCACTAAACTCGTGAACTTATGATCCTTCGGCAAAATTGCTGGCTCCTTGACTTCCGTATCTAACTCCGAATTTCCTAATCTTCCCTTGCATTTCATGATGCCATCACAACCACATGTAACAATGCTTAATTCCTTGACTAATCCTTTAAAATTCGGTTTTGACTTCAGCTGTTTCTGTACTTCCTTGACCCACATTGTTTCTGCCATAACTATATCTTCTGTCTTAACTTCATTTGTGGTCTTCGAACTACCTGTTCTCTGAGCACGCACATTGGATGTAAACCGTAGCACAAATGAGGTCACTCTCAGGAGTCTATCCAACTTGCTATATCTACTAACATCTATGACCCCTGCAATTCCAAATTCATTTATATTTTGTACCACACAAACTGAAATCTTCTTTGCTCCTTCGGGCGTTTCTACAATTTCTCCTTTCCCTGGCCATTCCTCCTTTGGTCGTGACAACCAAGAAGGCCCTTTCCACCACAGCTGGAATACAACAAGTTCTGCCACTAAAACTCCCCTAGATCCTATATCTGCGGGATTTTCTTTCCCTGGACAATGTCCTCATTCCTCTTTATCGGTTAACCATAAAACGTCGTTCACTCTGTGCCTCACAAAATTGCTTCCATTCTTTCTGGTTCTTTATCCAGTAGAGAGCCGTCTTGCTGTCTAGCCACAAATGGGTTTCAGTCACTACGATATTATTTTGTAGGGCTGCCTTTACCGTGTGCATTAGCTGGGCTAAGACTCTTCCTACCATTAACTCCATCCTAGGAATAGTTTGGCGTTTTAATGGTGACAATCTGGTTTTCGAAGTGAGCGATTGTGCCGTCAGCTTGAGATACGAAATAAACTACCGCTCAATAGGCTTTCAAGCTGACTTCAGCAAATCCATGCAATGAACACTTGTCAGGTGCTTTAGTTCCCTCATGCAAACACCTCGGAACTGAAATCCTTCCTGCATTTTTCAGATTACTCGACCACTTCTCGAACTCACTTCTCTCACCACTCAGCTCATCATCCCAACCAACTTTATCGACACACAACCCCTGAAATAAAATCTTCCCTCTGACTGTAACTGGAGTGATGATGCCTAATGGGTCAAATATGCACGCCAACAAGCTCAATATGTTACGTTTTGTTGCGACCATACCCCTCGCCCTCTCTTCATACTTCTTCAAATCAAAATGAAATAGATCTGCCTAACAATCCCATTCTTGGCCAAGTACCCTTTCTGACTTAGCCTCATCCTTTCTTCCCAGCGTAGCCTTCGCGTAAGTTTGATCATCGTCTTCAGTTGTCCCTTCCGCTTTCTTTCTTTCCTCACACAAAATCTTTCCCATCAGTTCTTACTATTTGACACCAGCTTTCTCAACTTGAACCCATTACTAGCTAATTTATCCTTGGCCTTCCTATACAACATAAAGGCTCTTTCTGTTGTCGTATCCCCCGACACCAGATCATATACGTAAAAACTTTCCTTGAGTTTAGTAACAAACTCTGGATCCTCGGCTGTAAATCTGTCTAAATGATGCTGAAGTGTCGCATTCAGCAAAAATGGCGAGCTGTTCACACCAAACACAACTCGACAAAACCGGTACACCGTTGGTTTAACTACCTCACCATAAATATCGTCTACCCACAAAAACCGTAAGCTGTCTCTATCCCCCTCTTTTGCTTCAATGTTGAGAAAGGCTTTCTCTATATCTCCTACCAAGGCTACTTTCTGTGCTCTAAATCTAATCAGTATATCGAACAGCAAGGGAGTAAGTTCCGGTCCAACATGCAAACAATCATTTAATGAAGCGCTATGCTTACTTTCCTTAGACGAGGCATCGTACACTATTCTCACCTTAGTGGTCTTGGCTTCATTCCGGATCACTGCATGATGTGGAAGGTAGTGAACCTGTTTTGCACTATCAAGTGAATCAACCTTCTCAATAATCCCTTCCTGATATTGCTCTTTGATGATCCTGTCGTACTCACTCAATGTCTGGTTCATTTCTCAATTTGCTTAGCTGACCTTTCAACCTGCGTAAACTATTTTTGTAATTGCTCTGAACCTCGGGGTGGCCTTCCTTCCACGGTAACCCCACCTTGTACCTCTCACCCGTGAACTCGATCTCATCCTTCAAAGCTTCATGCACCTCGTCCCCTTCCTTAATTCCACGTGTCTCAAAGTCCCACAACCTGTGCACAGAGTTCTTCAACTCCACTTCTTCCCTCAAAACATCCTGCTTCACAAAAAACACATTCATCTTTCGCTGTTCAAAATTTTTGCCTTTCATTGGACCTGACAACACCCAACCAAGACTTGTTTCGACCGCCACTGGTTCATCTCGCACCCCCCTTATAGTTCTTCCTTCTTGGAAACGCCATAGGTAATCCGACCCTATAAGAACTTCTATTTCGAGTTCTTCCTTACTCACGCAAACGTCAGAGAACCATAAGCCTTGAAGATGAGGATAACGAGTCTTAACGATTTCAATATGCTCGTTTTTGATCTGTGAAATACAAGGCACTTCTTAAGCTTCGATCTTGATCGCCTCACCAGGCCTCACTAGTGTGATCTCTAAGTCGTAAATATTTCTCAAACCCTTATCTTTCAAACTCTGCCCAAACGTGCTTATTTCGATCCACTCCTGTCTTTTCATATCCAGCCTAACTGACTTAACCACTTTTGTCGTCACGAATGACCTGTGACTGCCCGAATCAAACATAACTCGAACTCTGGTATTTCCGCTCTTCCCCTTCAAAACTGCTTGTACAGTCTACAGCGCAACTCTGGTTTCCGCGCCTACGTGAAACGCTGGACTTACGAGGCTGGCATTCGAAGACTTTGCCTGATCAGCTCGGCCTTCACAAACAGACCTATCATGTTTTCCCCCGCACTTACTACAAGTAATGTTCGATATAAATTTTTTGCTACATGACCTTTCTTGACACAAATAAAACATCTGCCGTACTTACGTAGTAGTTGTTTCCTTTCAGCTATAGAACTTACTTTCTTACAGTCGTTATGTTTTATGATTGCCTTTGCAATAAGCACAACTGTTATCAGTGGCGTTTGCCAATAAGGCGCTGCCTGTATTTGGTCCATTTGGTGGTCTGGTTCTTTTGTTTCTTTCGTTCCCGGTGTCTTGTTTCTCTTTGCTCGGCAGAGAGGCGTGCTTTTCTCTCAGTTCGATTTCTTTAAGGAGTTCATATAACAACTGGTCCATATTCCATTCACTGGCAGTTTTTCCGCACGTTTTGATAAGTCGGACGCTTTCTGGCAACTTCTCTATAATTGATGGCACAACAATAGCCGAATAAATGTTCGGTTCAACGCCGAGCGCTTTCAGTCCCCTGTGATGCGTTTGGATTGTGTCATACAGTTTTCTCAATCTGACAGAATCTCTCGCGCTTGTTACGGGAGCAACCTTCATCATATCGTTGATATTGGCTTTCTGTATGTTCTCCTTCCTGCCGAATCTCCGCTTACGTAGGTCAATTGCTGCTTGATAATTGACCGATGTCAAGACAAATCCCGCTATCGCTGTTTTAGCTGGTTCTTCGACAAGACCTCGCAGATACGAGAACTTATCAATCGTTGACAAATTCGGGTTCGAGTGAATGGAATTGTCAAACCCGTCCCAAAACTCTTGCCACTTCTCCGGTCTTTCGTTGAACTTCCCAACTTCTAACTTTGGAAGTTTAGCACGAATAACCCTCGAGGAATTGGTCGATGACGACGATTCATCCTCGTGGCTAGTCACGCTTTCTACTCTTTCTTTGTGCGTTAACGTCTCTTTTAACGTTATGGTTGCGGTTTTAATTTCTGCTCGTAGTTTGCCCGCTTCTTCAATTTCCGCTGCGATTTCTTCCTCGGTGACTGCTTCTTTGTCTGACAGAAGATCCAATATGTCTCTATCTAGCACTACGATCGTTTCATATTGCTCTTCTACGGTAGATTTTAAGTTGACAACCCTGACCTGTTCTTCTTTATCGATCTTTTTACCGTTCTTTTGAAGGTCCGCCAATGTTTTCCTTACAAAGGCTCGGTGGCCGGTGCGTGTTCGTATCTTTTTCTTTAGCTGGTCTGCCATGTCTTTGTCTTCCTTCTCGCTCTAGTAAATCCGGCTCGAAGGACCAAAATGTCGCAGAACTCTCGATGATTCTGCTCTGGTTCCCGATTTACGTAGAGCGCATTCGATGGGACTGTATCTATCCTTTTTAAAACCATACAATTCTCAACTTGTTCGTACTACACGATGTTTGCTCCTCCAGACAAGCCCAAAAAAAATCTTTTTGTCACAAGCCTTTCAAAAGGAAATTACACCCTAATCTAATTACATGAACAATGAACTGTTGAATGCAACACGCTATTCATAGACAAAAAGCATTGTGAGCGTAACTCGAGTCCAATCTTACAGATTGTCACTACGCCTAGTTTTACAATTACTATTAATCACTAACTTTACATAAACTTATCCAACAATATGTCAATTGTGAACTAAATGTAAAGCGTCGAATGGATTTGGAAGTTCTTTGGCTACAAATATGCCCTTTCAAATCTAAGAGACCGCTTCTTATGGCTGGGATTTATCGTCCTCCTAATACCAAAGCTGAACTAGATAATAAACTCGTAGATAATATCGAACGAGCACATTTATTAAACTCCGAAACGATTTTAATTGGTGATCTCAATATTAATATATTGGACAATGCTTGCAAAAAACATCGTATTGTGAAAGCCCTGAAAGATGCTAAATTTACTCAATTGGTAATAACCATCACTCGGTTAGTTAGTGGCACATGTTTGGATCATATTTGGAGTAATAAACCTGTCAGAGTACTAAACATTTCTTGCCCAGATATTGGTATCTCTGACCATCTACCTATTATAGGAGTCCGCTTATACAAACAGTCCATAAATGGTCCAAAGAGTCATAAATATATTACCTATAGAAATTTTAAGAATCTGAATGAGAAAGAATTTTTAAAGACCCTGGATGAAACACCATGGGATTCTGCCTTTGTCTTTGAGGACGTGGATGATATCGTAGACTCATGGTACTGTTTTTTTTTTAATGAAGCAGTTAATATCCATATGCCACCTAAGGAAAAACGTGTTAAATATGATATGCAACCCAAATGGCTCACTTCTGAATTGTTAAAATCAATTAAATCTCGGGATTACAAACTCAAGAAAGCTAAATATTCAAATTTACCAGAGGACTGGTTGGACCTTAAACGAGAAAAAAACAAAGTGACAGCGGCAGTTAGGTCAGCCAAAAAGAAATTCTTTTATCAATCACTCGAAGAAAATCATAATAATCCGAAAAACTCTGGTCCGTTCTTTGACATCTTTCAGGGAGAACCTCAAATACCAATGGCGTTGTATTGCTCGAGGAAAACAATCAATATATACGAGATACATCCCAAATTGCAGAAATATTCAATAATTATTTCTCAAAGGTTGCTAAAAATTTGTCTAATAATAACAACAACGACTATGATCCTGGTATCCTCTCCAATTTGGTAAATAAACTTAATTTAAACACTAAGCTGATTTTTTCAGAAATGACAACGCAACAGACACTAATATTGATACAAGCAATTTCAGCAAACAAGGCAACTGGTATTGACAGCCCGAGTGCACGATTGGTAAAGATCGCTGCTCCAGCGATAGCTCCATCACTCACGAAGCTGATGAACATCTGTATTACTACTGGTGTTTTTCCGTCGGCTTGGAAAGTTGCAAGGATAAAGCCGTTACACAAATCGGGTGATAGATTAAATAAAACCAACTATCGACCAATATCAGTATTGCCAATCTTGTCTGAAGGTCTAGAGCGTCATATTTATAATTCCGTCTATTCGTTTTTGAAAGATAATAATGTTTTATATCAATTCCAGTCAGGATTCAGATATTATCGTTCGACTGAAACTGCTCTTATAAATATCCATGATAGATTGATTAACAACTTAGATAACAAAAAGCATTAATGGAATAATATTCGCTGATTTTAAGAAGGCCTTTGATTTTGTAGATCATAAGGTATTAATTAGTAAACTACGTATTTACGGAGTGGAAGATATTAGCCTGAAGTTGGTGACTTCGTATCTCACTTCGCGCAAACAATATACCTCCATAAGTAATAAACTCTCTTCGACCCAGTTTTTAACTCATGGAGTACCTCAAGCCTCTGTTCTTGCCCCTTTATTATTTCTGATATTTATAAACGACCTTCAAGAATCGATATCATATCAAGCAACAGCTGATATTTTTGCTGATAATACCACGATTAGTACATCCTCTCCTTGGCAGGATTTAAAGAGTTTACTTGATATAAATGACCTTCAAGAATCGATATCATATCCAGCAACAGCTGATATTTTTGCTGATAATACCACGATTAGTACATCCTCTCCTTGGCAGGATTTAAAGAGTTTACTTGATGATCTTACCAACTGTATACGAGACCTTGAATACTGGACAGAGAACAATCGCCTTCAGTTATACACGGGTAAAACAAAAACAATGCTTGTCACCGGAGAAAGCTTGAAAGGAAAACTTTCTCCTGAAGACCAAATATTGAACGTTGCAACAGAAACTGGTGAATATTTACAACAGAAACGTAGTTACAAACTTCTTGGAGTTATATTTGATGAAGAACTAAACTTTAATGACCATATTGATATGATATGTAAAAAGCTGTCTAAAAGGATTGGGCTTCGGCGTTCAATATGTCACTATATACCGTTGAAGGAACGAATCCAATTTTAAAATGCAATAGTCAACCCAGTACTTATTTATGGTGGGCTGATCTGGTCTTCGACAAGTAAAGAAAATCTACGTAGAGTATTCAAATTCCAAAAGAGAGCAGCGCGATTAATTTTGAATACTAGAATACGAAAAGAGAGAACTGTCACCCTGTTTAATAAATTGAATTGGCTACCATTTGACGATGAACTTAAATTAAACACATGCTGCATGGTTTTTTAAAATTATGAGCGGCTTAGCTCCTGACTATCTTGTTAATAAATTCTCAAAGAGTGAGCGATATATCCATGCGGCGTAGTTCAAGATATGGTAATATAACTTTTGCCTGCCCAAAATACAACCGGGAAACGGATGGTGAAAAATCGTTTGCTGTATCAGTAACAAAGTTGTGGAACAATGTTCCCACGACCATTAGATTAAGTTCTAATATTATCACTTTTAAGAAACGTTATCGTATTTTTTTAGCAGAACAATATATAGATGCTGATCATTTTAACATTTCTTAATCTTAGTTGTTCAGTTTTTGCTTAGTTTAGTCATTGTATTATGTTTATGTAATATTTTAGCTTTGAGGGCCACAGGTTTTTCTGCCTCTGGCTGTAAGGTGTCTTTACCCTCATGAAATAAAGTTTTAATAAATAGATAAATAAATAATAATAACAATAAATTGTTTGTCAGGACATACTTTCATTAGTGTGTATCACTAGTAGAGTCTAAGTGTTTAGTGATTGTGTGGCACTTAGCAATACAGATATTGCTAAAGTCATGCATACATGCGTTGTCGTCTTGACTTCTGTAGAACTGCTCACATATTTCCTCAAAAGAACTCTCTATCTTCCTCTAAGTTACCCAAAGTCCTCTTCCGCCACCATTCTTGCACAGATTATCCTGTCGTTACAAAACTTTGTATATCACTCAGTGCTGGATTTGAGTAGGGCTTTTGCAACCAGGGCTGTAATGAAAAGGCAGATTTCCCTATAATTAAAAGGGGGTACGGTCACTGCAGCCAATTTTTGTCCAATGCCTGGGATAAAACCTTGATCCATAATCTTTTCCCAGAGATCTGTAGGCTGGATGATGATTCCATCGTGAGAATTTCCCTAGAAACCACAGCTGCCCCAAATAAACCTGTATCTCGATTCGACCAAAGCCATGGATACTACCGAATAAGAGTTTTTGAAGTTGTGGTACTTTTTACAAGACTCATCTCCTCGAAGGGGTACATTTTGTGTGGATATGGCAACCACTAAATGCTGCCCGACAGAACGGAAATTGTCACGTCTAATTCATATCTTTCATCTTCTTCTGAAACTCCTCGACAGTAAGTGGCATATGTTTCATTACTCTATCTTGCCAGAGGTTCTCTGAGATGGATTGAGATGACTGAGTTACTATTTCACGTACTGCAGATACACCCAGACAAGTCATTTCCGATATTGTAAAATAATAGTCACCTCTAGACATTCAAAATAAAAAACTACCAAGTCGACACGCTGGTGATATTGGATCTTCGTTTATTGTCTAGCGTTCCAATTCATGACGAATGTAACTCAGTATGAAGTTGAAGGTAGTCTTCGATATAAATGTTTTCTCGAAACGTTTATCGAAATAAGAATTCCACGATGTTTCCCACCAACCGTTGTTTCTTACCAGTTGTCCGCAAGACTGATAAAATCTGCTTACCGTATGAATTTGTTCACGGGAGACTAAGAGAAGTCCAGCCAAACAGAACAAAACTATCAAACGTCTCCTTAACGAGGTGTAAATCAAAG
This sequence comes from Heliopora coerulea, assembly GCA_030142905.1. NCBI lineage: Eukaryota > Metazoa > Cnidaria > Anthozoa > Scleralcyonacea > Helioporidae > Heliopora > Heliopora coerulea. Next base: position 762,283 of record JASJOG010000122.1, on the reverse strand, counting down.
CAGTTTTCGGAAACATTTTCTTTCGCCTGTTTCCTTACATAATTATTGTTCTTATTATAGTGAACTTATCGGTTTCGATGCTTTCCCGTTCTGTAGGTGCCTTCTACAAGTTTGAATTTTCGCGTGAGATCGATTGATAGTTGTACCTAGTGCCCTCGCCTTGAAAGAACAGTTCTAAAACTCATCTCTTTGGAATATGCATTGGCCAACTGATCACATTCTAGAGCAACGCTTCCACTTGATTGATGATTACCTTTACCGTATTCGACCAGTAATACTTTCAACAGGACTTTAACACCTCTAAAGAAAGTTTAAATGTTTAAAGCAATCTTTCTTTTGCAAACTCACCGTTGAACCTTTCGGGTCGAGGTGTCGCTGAATGCTTGGTTGAAAATACGTAAGAGTTGCAGGTTTGTAAGCTACGCCATTTTTTAGTTTTGCAATAGTTTTGCAGAGTAAAAAGTATGTATTTCGCTTCTCTCTACTCCATCTTCTTTCGACCAAACCTTGCACAAGATTTGCTTGTTGTATTTTGTAGTATGTTATGTATTTTTTCCGATTTTTGGTCTGCAATAAAAATTCAGGACTCGTTCACGTTTTCTTTGTTTATTTCGTCGGTTTCGTAGTTCGTTTCATCTTCGTAACCGAAGCTTTGCAAATTTAGATAAATACTTAGCATAAATCTTTTTCATTGCATATCTAATAGACATCTGCAACCAACTATGAGAAAATGTAAAATTTACCAGATTTTTAAGACAAAAAATATCAAAAAAGAAATTTCAATCATGTCCTGTCCGTAATGCTGGTATCCGACCAGAAAACTTTGATTTTACTCCAATTTTCAGACCGAAAGCCTGGCTATCCAATAAAAATCTTTTTTGAAAGCAAAAAAAGTGAAAAGTTTGATCGGAAAACGACTCAAAATATCTCAAGATTGCAACTAATGCAGGATCTTGATATGAGAATCCATTGTTTAGCAGTATAATTGTCAGAGTGGAACTCTTATCATTCACTAGACCGTTAAAGGTTATTTTCACCAAACGTTTTGTTTTAATAAAACAGAATCGAAATTTTAAACGTAAATATGACGACAAGCAGTTTAAATATAAAATAATTTCCAGTTTCGGTTGTTTATATTTGTCGCCAAATGTTGTGTTTTCTTTATTGCATTCCCTCTTCCAGTTACAGTAAGGATGATTTGTCTTTTTGACGATTTAAAAAATTATCAATCTTACTAGAATTCTCGAGAGATATATTGGAAGGGTGAGTGAGGGTTTTTTGTGTGCGCGTATTTCTAGTTTCAATAGTTTTATTCAACGTTAGTACGCCGTCTGAATCACAACTTGCATTAATGTCGCTGCAAAGTTGCACTTAAATTAATCAGTTTCATTACATGAACGGAGCTGCGTCTGGAACAGGCCTTATTCTTCAATTTTTGTCACGAAACTGCAACTAATATCAGTAATTGACACATTATGTTATTTTAATGACAATATATGTAATTGTAAATTATATGAAAGTTAGTCACTTGTACAATTGTACAAGCCACTAGACGTGATATCAGCCTGACAACAAATCGATCATGTAGACTACCAAAGAAGTCTCATAGTGAACACTTGTTCAGGCACCCCTAACTTCTCAGTTTCCGAACAGTTCAAAATAACTAGAATATGTGTACACAACCAAGCCCGGAGCTGGTTCTCAATTTAGGGAGGGGGGCATTGCCGTACACATAGCTGCGACGTAGACCAAAAATTGAGCTGGGGGTCTGTATTCGTCTCTGGGGGTTTGTTCCCCAGGGGATCCTGGTCGCATTCTGGGGAAATTTTATAAATACGTTCTTCAGTCATTTTAGATCTTCAGACTTCAGAGTTATTAAAGGTCTAAAATATAAATCGGGACTGTGTAGTAAACGAAAAACAAAGCAAAATTTCGGCACAAAAAGCCACAACATAGGAAGAGTGGAACTGTGGAAGACCATATAAAGCGTCTCATTTCACAAGTAAGTTTAGGTTGGTAAGATGATTTTGGTGTGAGAGGACGGAAAATTAAAGACTGAACTCCGTATTAGCCAGACAAGATGTAATAACTCAAGGAGTTGCTTACAAAACAATCGTGCAAGATGAAATCCGTTTATAAGTAATATTAACTTTTAATTTTTGTACAATACAAGTACAATAGCAACTGCTGAAATAGTAAACATGGATGCCTGAGCAGCTTTTATTGTCAGCTTAAAAGCTATAAATAAAGAAAACTACGATAAAATTAACACAAAACTAATGAAGTTATCATTACTGAGTGCTGCAAAATCCGTCATGTAACGTCACATTTGTAGCGACAATGCTCTTGGTTTTGATTTCTATGCTTTATAAAAATCGTCAAAAGTAATGTCATTCACCAATACACTTTCGAAGGCTAGATAACAAGATTTGCCTCCCTCTCTGTTTTCATTGATCTCAGGTGAGGGGCATCAACTCTTGTCAAAGACGAAAAAACGCATTCAACTCTCGTTGATGTGAAACCAGAGGTTATAGCCAAGTTATACAAGGAAGATAGTATTGGGGCTCCTTTCTGGTGGTTTTTTTGTGACAATGTTGGCAACCTCGTTCAAATCAATTTTAGGATTTTTGTCGTTTCCATTCTTGGGCCATTCTTTGTCTTTAAAAACACGAGAGAATATTCTGCACTCAGCTTCTAAATCTTTGGCTGACAGTTTTTCTTTTAGATAGAAATCTCTCAGCACTGGAATCGTCTCTGCATAATCAAATAAGGGTCTGAGAGTGTCATAGTCAAGATAAACATCTGACGACGGTGATAAGGCGGACATAGCTTCCCACAGTACGATGTTTTCCGTGGAAAATCTTCGGATCAATCCTGCATATAGCATTCGATAAAAATTTGAATGTTGGGGAGTCTATTGTTTTCACTTGGGATCCTTTCAGTGACTAAAAAATCATCAAAATGAGAGGGAATTGCGGTGTTTCTTCTGAGTCTGCGTTGCACGCCCTTGGTTGTTGTGACTCTCACACTTTCCAAGAAATCATCGATCATCTTCCTAACCTTATTGTTCGTGATATTTTCGCGTTTCAATTTGATATCTTCTTTGACACCGTTGACTACGTCTAATGCTGAGATGAAATTTTCGTCGGAGGATTGTAATTGTTTGACAATAATATCAATGGGTCTGAACACATTCATTAGCATACAATTAATGAAGACAAATGAATGGTCTTAGCGATCGTCCATTTGGTTAAGGAGTCCAATTGGCAATCCTTTGTCTTCACAGGAAAACTTCTTGTTTTTCGACGCCACAAAAAGAGCTCGAATCAAATCACCGTAATTTTTGTTTACATGACTTGTACTTTCAAAATGACCAGACCATCGCGTTTCAATCAGGCGTTTCAGTGCAGTGCCGTCATATGATTCTAACACAGCTGATTTTTTGAAGAAATTGTACAGCGCCGTTGCAGTGCTAAAATATTCCTTTACTTCGTCAAGATTTTGCATGACGAAAGTCACAACGAGATGAATTTTGTGGAGGAAGCAGTGCACATATAATATGTACCGATCGCAGAAATCACTAATTAGCTTTTGCAACCCGTTATAGTTCCCTGACATTATGTTAGCCCCATCGAAAGACTGCGATACAAAACCACCAACTGAAATCTTAAATTCGGCCAAGGTTTCTTTGATAAAGTTGAAAATACCTTTTGCAGAGCGGTCATCGATTCCTTTACGTTTAGGCAGTGTTCTTTAACTTTCCCATCTGAAGATAAGTAGCGGCAAACTATACCTTGAATTTCCTTCCTGTTTTTATCAGTAGTCTCATCTGCCATAATGGTAAACAGTTCCGTTTTGCGTACATCATCAGCAATTTTATTCTCTACTGAGGAAGCTAAGGTTTCGATTACTTCATTCTGTATATCATGAGAAGTTTACTTAGCGTTTTTTGGAAGATTCTTGTGAATTTTTTTCCATTTTTGTTCCAAAGGGAACACAAGTTGAGAAAAAGTTCATAAAAATAAACCATCTCCTGTATGAATATCCGATTCATCTGAACCACGAAACGGGAGGGCATTTGCACATAAGAATCTTGACACACTGAAAACAGCAAACAAACACTGCTTATGGTCAGTATTGATTGGCACAAGAGATGCTATGACAGTGCACCCGCGTGAATTTCACATTTTTGCTTCTTCCTAAGTCTCCTTCGCCTTCGTGTGATCGTTCGAAGATTGATGTTGGTCGAATCCTTTTCCCTTCTCCTTGGCGTGTTTCCTGTCACGATAACCAGTTTTAGTGAATGTAGTTTCTGTTGGATTTGGTAAAAACATTCGACATGGAAAACAGAAACAAGCGTCCAACTCTTGGTTATATTCCAACCACTTATATTCACTATACCAGTTAGAATTGAAGCGTCCTAATTTACTTCCAAATCGTGTTCCTGGGAATACCTTCAATTTTGGTTGACATGGAGCCTCCTTATTATCAAAAAAAAGAAGGTCTTCTAGATGGGTCGTTTCTCCGCGGTTCTTCGGCCTGACCTTGCACATGATTCTCATGATTTGTCAGATGTGAATCCAAATCTGTTGGACACGGCTCGCTTTCATCAGCTGTCAAAACAATCGGTATTTCGCTTCTTGTCTCATTATGCACGTCGATTGTTTGGGAATACGAAAGTTTATTAAGTTCCTCACGTGAATTCAGGTCTAGTCTCGTATTATTTTCATCAAATTCATCAGAAACTGACATCGACATTCTAGATATGTTCTCTTGACTTTCCACGGACGAATGCTTTTGCCCATGCGAAACACTTTCATATTCACTGCAGGGCTTTTTTCGCTTTTTCGCAAAGGAATTGAACAACGTGTTCTTTTTCGGCATTGTTATATTATCTTTAATATAGAAGAAACTGTTTTGTTTTCAGAACTGATACAGTGCTTCCACAGAAAATGTTAGATTTCCCTTTGACTTCCACGATTCTCCTCGATTTTCCTTCAATTTTCCTGCAAATTTCCCAATTCTGGAATAATTTGATTCTTACTAAAAAGTTCCGCGGCAATATAACTTCAGTGCGAAATTAAATGAACAAAATTTAAATGTTATTTTTTGTTTGTAGGGAGGGCACGACTTCCATTATATTGTGGTTGGGATGGGGCACTGCCCCCAGGCCCCCAGGCCCCCAGGCTCCCCTCAGCTCCGGGCCTGTACGCAACAAACTCTCACCCAACCTTCGAGCAAGATTGATCATTTTTCAAAATTGTGAAGAAGTATAAAATTTAAGCTTTGACAAGTAAATCGCCAGTCTTATAAATGAGAGAGTGAATGCAATTAAAAGAAAAATCAAAACTAAAAAACAAAAAAGCCCTAAACGATTTGGCCAGAAAAAAAAGCAATAACAAGAATTGGAATTTTTTATATGTAAATTGGTAATGATCATGTTAACAATTAAAAATTTCTGTTCTGTTTTAAAATGTTTAGTGAGAATGAACTTTAACGGACTACAAATGATGAAGTCACCACTAGTGACTTCATCACATAACTACATAAAGACATGAGCATTGCAACACAATATCAGGTTTTTCCTTATGTCCTTAATTCTACATTATCATGCTACTTTGTTTCATGGTCGAACCTCTACAACGACAACCTCACTCCTTTTCAGAGCATACGATTCTAGTAATTGTTTATTTTTTGGATACAATACAAAATAGAGTGAGTGTAACGCAGTGAACAACTTTGGTGCACAACAATAGGCTGTTCTAGGGATTATCCAAGTGTCTGAGCGGGACAAAGATCAAATTGAAATCAATTCTTGTGATCTTCTTCTGAGATAATAACAACATTTTGTTTACTGTGTTCTATGAAATGGTTAGCTGGCCGTGGTGGAGAGGTTACTTTGTAGATTAGGGTATATTTTGCTGGCCGTTGCCACTGACGAGACGTGGCCGTTGTGGAGAGGTTTCAATAAAAGTAAATGTATGGACCATCCGCCGAAATGAAAAACCGTGGCCGTTGTCTAGAAATGGCCATTGTGTGGAGGTGGCCGTTAGATAGGCTAAATTGTATTATGTTACCTAGTTTACACCATCGATATATCGATAGAAACTGAATGCCTTCTGCTTTCGCATGACCCCGTTATTTCGTAATTTTGCTTTGTGTAAACCATGCTTAACAGATTTATTATCACAATTAAAACAATGAATACTTGGACCACGACCCTGTATCAGGTGCCAGCATTTCTCACTCAATTCGCCTTAAAATAATATTTTTCATAACATGGCCAGACTGTCCGTCTTAGAAGTAGACCGTTTTAAAAGCAGGTTGTAGGTCCAACAGCAACACTACGGACTGCCCATCACTGAAATTTTTTTTGAGATTTTGTCCTTAGAAATTGAACAATTGTTCGTAATCTCAAAATTGGTTACAAACGTCTGAGAGTTACTATTATAAAGATTTATACAATTCATCCAGACATATAAGACTTTTATGTAAAACGAATTACGAAGTCAACAAAGAAAACATGACGGAGTTCAACAATTTTACTCTGGACCACAAAACGAAAAATACAAAACGAAAGACAAAATACGATATCAAACCTGATAAGACTTTTTTGGAAAGAAGAATGAGCAGGGAGAAGCAAACAATGTAGCTTTTCCGCTGTTAAACCTTCTGCCCTTTCTTATTTTCGGAGAACTAAAAAAGAAAAATGGCGAAGCGTATAAATCTGCAGCTCTAAAGGCTTTTCAACCAAGCATTCATGGGCATCTCAAAACAATTCTACGGCAAATTTGCTGAATGAAGACGAGTTTAAACTTTCTCCGTCAGTTTTAAAAAACAGAAGAAAGTAGTTGCTGGTCTAATGCCGAACAGGAGATAATATTTGATTCAGGAACTGTCACTTATGGAAGAATGATGTCCGGAGGCTATTTTCGAAAGGTGCTCAAAACAATGGCCTGCAAGGAAAATTAACGAGCTATTCTGATTACAAAACCTGTACTTCAAAGCTTCCAGATTTAGACATATCTATGTTTTACGTAGCACGGGTAAGTGCATGGTTACCAGAAAATGAGAAGTCTCGATTGATACAAATCTGCGTCCATTAAGCGTCAGTGAAAAATATCGTAATCGATGCGTTGCTCAGCAAATGTCCTGCTAATCAGCGCCAGCTCATGCTTTGCTTTGGTAAAAATTTATCAGAAAAACCGACTCAAAGCTTTTCCACAAGAAGTGATAAGTCCGGAAAATTCTCATGAGTTATGTTTGAAAACTGCTATATCAAAATCCGAATCTTCGATTATCCAGTAACTAAGACTACCTCAAGAAGTTAAACCAGCCGCAACTGCCGAACTCTTACTCTTTAAAGGAAGCCATTTGGTTTTTGCTTCCGCCATTCACAAGTTTAAAAGTTCATATATTGACTTCAGTGTTAAAATGTTGTAAACAACTCCAGACCTGTGCGAACAAACCAAAACGGAACGAGATAAATATCCTTACATCCTGTTGAGAATTAAATCCTTTTAGGTGTTACGATAGCGTTAGATTTAATTATGAAATAAACACTGTCGGCATTATAGTTATTCAGGTAATTAGGCGTGGTTGATGGAAGGAAATTGAATTTGTAACATAATTAAGTAATAGGCGGTTGATTAAGTATAAAGGAACACGCGACAGAACCAGATATCACTGCTCTAGATACGTTTGTAACGATCGCACGTGGAAAATAAAGATTGAAAATCGGTAGATACAGTCCCCAGTGTGTTGAACCAGAATCTGCAAGGTTTTCTAGACCGTTTGTGGGGAACCTTCGCGAAACATCCGGACCTTGGTCTCCCGATATTGCTACTCGCTATATTTGGGTGCGCGGAATCCACGAATATATGCCTTTTTGCATATACCTAGCAGGTGGATAGTGTTTTTTGCGCAATCTGATTAGTTCCTCTATCTCTGAATATCCTGTACTATTCTTCTGCAAGCAAAAGTTATGTTTACGTAACGGAAGAACTTTTTTAATAAACGAAGTTGCCATGCAAAAGTAAGGAAATTTTACATTAATATATTCAAAGATATCTATTTCTTTAATTTTTTTCAATAAATGCACTCAGGATGTGTTTCAAAATGTTTTGTTTACAAATGACGAGTGGGCGACAAGGCGTCATCTCGTAAAGTTGCCGGCAAAAATTTCATAAATATTTCAGAAAACAAACTTTCGAAGTACCTCTGTGTAAGTGAGTAGTGTAGATATTTACCTCGCCACTTCGCAGGCTTACCAAAAAAAATCTTCTTCGACTTGCTTACCTCAATTATTGCAAAACATTATACGCGATATAACCCACAAAAATAGTAAATACCATAGGACATACAACTAAGAATAGTCATGGAAAAAGTTTATATGTTGGACAAGAAACTATGAAAATGACAGGCTGCAGTTAAAGGTGGAGCAGTTTCCTGTAATTTTAATCCGTCCTTTCTGTAGCTGATTTGCTCTTCTAATTCTTATTCCTGTTGTAAAACAGTTATCTGTGTTTTGGAATATCGATTAGACTTATGATTGGAATCTTGACTGGTATTTAGGAATAACCACTTGGTTTGGAATACTGATATAAGTTTTGTAATAAACATTTGTGTTTGACCATAATGTGCTACCCTATCGTCAAATTCTCCATGGCATATACTTTTTGATAAGCAAATATGAGTTTAACTTCGCACGAAACACGTAGTTATCGAAGGTCCTGGATCACTGAGGCCATATTATATGTTTCATGAGCATGGGGCTTGGAATTACAATGGTGGATATCGGAAAGATATGGATGGCATCATCAGCTCCAGTTGTTTCTTCAAAAAATGCGCAACATTTCTTCAGTTATGGTTGTAATCTTTGTTATTTTTATGATAGTTCTTCAAATAAAATTAATATTTTTCATTTCGAGGAAAATGTCTTTTATTTTTAAGGAAATAACTTACCTATTTAAAGAAACAATTCTTTGATAGTAAATAATACATTTATATGAAGTAAAGTATTTATCTTGTCCCAATTAAAATATTTTTGTCTTAAGAAGTAGTTCTTTTACTAAATAATGGCTTGTTTTATTCCAAGAAATACCTCTTTATTTTGAATTGTAAACTTCATATTTGAAGAAATATTTCTTCATCTGAAATTGTGACTTATTTTTATCAAGCAATATTACTTTTTTGAAATCACAATTTTCTTAATTAAGCAAATTCTTTTTTTCATCTTGGGACAACTACTATTTATGAAATATTTCTTGAAGAAAACACAAGACATTTTTACTTCGATATGTTTTTCCTTTATTAAAAATATAATTTTTGTGTTTTTAAAATAATTAATTTTAATAAGTTGACGTCTTCTTATTGTCAAACTATTACTTGATTTAAGATTTCTTTTAATAATTTCCTCCAATTAATATTTCTATTTTATTTTTTTATTTCCAACTTATTTTTCTTATTTTGTTTTCTCTGAGTATATTTAAAAACTTTAATGGCAAATATATAACGTTTGGATGGTTTTAACTGTACTTCCCAAGTGAAAGTGCTTCGTCAGATTATTTCTTCAAACACGCAAAGAACAAAATTTCTTTAAATCCTTTCCTGTACGATTTGTTTGAAAAGCTGTAAATGAACGGATTTAGGCATGAGTTTGCGAAGGCCAAGACCTTTACCATGGAATGCGCTGACGTTCCAAGTTCCGTCAACTCAACTTGTGATAAGGCGTAGTAAACTTGATCAGGCAGCCAACACACAACTACAATTGTCGAAGCGGCGAAAGCCATGACCGTAACTCGCTTTAGGACTTTATATTGACTAATGTTTCTCCAAGGTTGATTGGCATAATCGAAGACGTTTACTCTGGTTTTTGCTCGCTTTAAGTGAAGAACTATTTGAATATAAGCAGCAATCATAAGTATCGTCGGAATTATAAGCATTCCAAGCAAAGGGATTGTCGCTGACAAGACTCTTCTGCTGGAACTTTCCACTTTTCTCCATGTACATGAAAATGAGCCTTTCCATTTTGTTGGCGCAGCATTAAATGGGGAGCTTAGCTCAAAGCAAAAGCCAGCTATCCACGGGATAATAACCATGGCTGAAATAACTTTGGACGAATACATGTATCTTTTGTAATACAGCGGCTTAACCACCGCCATCCAACGATCAATCGTTAACATTAGACAAGTATAAATCGAGGTCACTCCTAAAGCAAATGGAAAATAGTGAGACCAGACTAAGCTGCAAAATATTAGTCTTTCTGTTGCCTTCGACGGTAGTGGATATATATCTTCATCCAAGACGAACGACGGTATAACTAATAAGCAAATCGCAACTAAAATATCTTGGATGGATAACGCTAAGACTAGACAATTGCAGGCTTTCTTCAACCATTTATATTTTTTGATAAACACTACTACTGTCATTGCGTTACCGATCAATGCTACCACAGCAATGATTGCCAAAAGAGCTTTTGTTACGTGACTCATACCACTGTTAAAGTTTGCAGTTCAATCCATTCTGTTTTGATGTTCATTTATTGTGATATTAAGAGTAAAGTTTCATTGTTTAATGCAGTCGCAGCGGCGAGTATAGATATTGATCATTTTAATTTGCATCCATTTCCGTTCTTAATTATAAGTTAATGGTTTTTTGTTGGGCAACGTTTGGAAGATTTCTTATTTCATGCACAGGAATATACATTTAAATTTATATTTCTTGTATCTTTTTCCAATTCTAAAATTATGAAAATAATCTTCACTAGTTTTCAGGCTATATGATTTCATCATTAGCCCTTGAGTGAGCCTACTCTTTCAATACAATGAAAGTTTCTTAAGTTTCATTCTTCACTACAACGTGATTGATATTGGAGTGTTGATTTACTTCTGTCAGAAACACCTAACAGCATTCGCAGTTGTTGTTATGCTCTTTTATCACTGACTTGAACAGGTGTGCCTCAACATTCTCATATTTGGACTTGTTGAATCAAAATTAACTTTTCAAATTTTTTAAGGAAAGTCCATTCTCACATAAGTTAGCACCATATATGTCCTTTTGTCAATTTTCACACAATGGTTAGATTCTTTATTTACATGCTCAGGAATGGACAATTTAATATTTCTTTTGCTTGGCTTACAACAACTAGAAATTTTTATAAATATAGCGAATCGAAATATCTTTTTATTTGAATCTGAAATAGCTTTCAAAGCAATGGGGAAGGATGAGCTAATCTGATACGACGCAAAACCTGCAAATGTGTAAACAAAACAACCACCTTTGAGCCCTATCATATGCCCCATCATGTGCTGGTGATTCGTTAAGGGTTATGCCTTTACGTTAGGGGATTAGTTAGTTTTCCTGTAGGAAAAAATAATCTCTTCCCAATGAATTGAGACGACAAAGTTTGGTAAGGTGACAGATGTTCCCCGATCTCTTGAGCACTACTGCATTGAGTCCTTTGTTTGTATCGAAATGGCTTTTTTAATCATATGTATAAATAGGAGATTAGAAAGGACAAATTCAAAGCAAACACTTTTTCTGACTTTTAAGATGGTAATTTATCATCTTTTTATACTTAAGGTAAGATCAGGAAAAAAAAATAAACCAAAAACTAAACAAAATTAGGTAGATACGTATGCCATTTGTTCATATCGTACAGCGTCAATGTAACACCGCTTAATGAGTGGTTTCAGGACAGCTCGGCAAAATGAATTGCTTTGCTTGCTTACAAAGAACATATAAATAGGAATCAGTGGTCCCACCTCAAACTGTTGATGATGCATTATCAATCACAAAGACCTATCAGTTTATTCGGGCTGCTTCAACATTGACTGCTTTTTAAATTAAGGAAGAAAACAATAACAATTGCAGGAGTGCTGAAATCAAGTCTTTTTCCTAGCAGACTTCTATTAATTTTTCAAACGTTTCTATACTAGCTTTAAGTAAACTGTTTTCAAAACACTATACATCACATATGTGATCAGAAATTAATTGTTCTGGAAAATATGGATTAATTGCCCCATGTCATACCTACTCCAATACATCTTGAACATCTTTCTAACTATTGAAATGCGTTATTGAATGTGGTTCCAAAAGGATCCTATTCAATACATCCGGTGGATGGAATAACATTGAATTTCGATTTTTATTCAGTCATAAAAGTTATCGTATTGAAGCAACAAAAACAATTCATTATATAATAATTTTTAGAATGAGTGTTCGTTGACGCTTCTTGGAAGAGTTGAGGAAACGTCATGCGTAATCATTCCGATGATCGAAACCACTCATATTGAGGTACAACATATAATTGATTGACATGCACACCGTGTCTATTTTCATGTTCGTCCTAATCGGTATGCATCCAGTAATGCACAGTAGGACTTCCCTTTGGTCGTGGCTAACATCTGATCACCGATATCAGAAAGCAGACAATTTCTTTGAATGACTGTGCGTTGCTTTTCGCTAAAATACACGAAAAAGAAAAGTAAAAAATAAATTTCTTTTCTTTGCCTTTTGTTCAGCAATTTTTTTGATGCGTGATCTTACGATAATGTGATGTTTAAGATTAATATTTCCTGTCTCGCTATGTATTGACATGACTTTCCATTCTTTCCTGTAGTTTCGATTGACATTATAAGCTGCATAACGTTAGAACGAAAACAAATTAAGAACAAGAAAGAAGAGTTAGGGGCTGTTTTCATGATCCCGACTGGCTGGGTTGTCCTGCCTAAGTGAGAAATTCGGCATGCTGAGATGATGTGTTTCCATGGACCAAAAATTCCTGCTGCCAGAATGAATTTTGTAATGCAAAGAATATTGAACGAGAAACTGATTCGGTTGAAAAATGTCGTATTCATTAAAAGTACGCCATATTCGTAGTCGTACAAATGTTCATGGATCAAAGGAATGCGTTTCTCGTCTCAAGTTTGATATTTGTCATGTCAGTGAAACATGTTTCCATTTCATTGGAACTCGCATATGAGTTTACAGTAGAGAAGATACTCGATCAACGCAGAGGGCAAATCGTCACTTCTCTTTCAACACACTCTTTTTCCGTAAATTTCTTTCTTCGGCCTGGATGCTTGAGTTGTACAAGAGCTGGAACACCAGCTGTCATGTTATTAATTGCACTATCAATTACATATCGAAGCATGCACGAATTGTTGATAAAATTTGTCCCAGTTTAATGGGTTTGCCTGAATGTCCAGATAAGAGAATTTTGCATCTCGTCTTACTGAAATTTTGGCAGGCGGTCAATGTCGGGATCTCAATAAGCCGAGTTACTCATCTAGATCAAGTTATTCAAGTAAACGCATCGCTGAATTAAAAGCAATACCTGAATTTCGTCTGACAGCCGGTTTGTCCCCCCGGCCGAGATCATGTAAACAGGCTTTTAGTTTCCATATTGTTAATGTAACCTAATGGCTTATCATCATCCATAAGACAAGGCCATTTAGAGAACGCTGAATCATAATTATCTTTTTTTATAAAGCTCCCAAGGGTATTTTGTAATTGTATTCAGCAGTATCTTGTTAGACGACACGTGGCACATTCCATGGAAAAAAACCTATGCGTGCACTAATTTGTTCTGTGTGAGTTAACTTGAAGGAAGAATATTTTTAACGGAACAAATGCTTTACAAAAAACTTGATGCTTTTAATGTGCAATGATCGAATAATTTTTATTGAAATTCTAATTAGGCTACATGGTGTGTGAAAAATGATCGTTAAAAATAATGCCGTCCATAAATAATGCCATTTTCATCCTCAGATTTTGTCATGCAGATATAAGCCAATGTCCTAAAAACGAAATTAAGTTTGACATCCAAGCGTTTATTAGAAAGCATTTGGTCAAAGATTAAAATTACCAATCTAACAGGATTGTAGTCTTAAATCTGCACTTGTCTGATGGGTTGTTTAAATCACTAACAAGAAATATTTTACTTGTTACCGTATAAGCAGTCCATGAATAATGCAGTTCATATATGGTCGAAAATCAACTGTAAAAACCTGTCAACATGAGTGTATTATTCGTGAGTACAGCATATAACAAATAGGTGTGAATCAATCAACTTTTACCTGCTTAGAGGTAATTCAGGAGTTAGGATAACTATTATTGTTTTTATTATTTAAACATATTTATACACTTTTTTAATTTGTTAACAGCTGTTGATATATTTGAATCATTTATTAGTCATAAAGTGTCAGTAGGTATTCTATTCCAGGCTGCTCCTCAGCAAAAGAAACTATTTTTTAAGAAATTGGTACTCGGTTTAGGTAAATAGAGTTTTAAATTATTGCTCCGCAATTGGTAATCTCTGTTGTTACAGTGGTTGAATAACTCCTGTATGTAATTCTGTGTCATACCTTTTAATGCGTTAAATATAGGTTAAAGGCCTAGGGAGAGGTTTTTATTCAACTGTGAAGATCAAGCGCGAAGTGCGAGGTCTTTACATTTGAATAAAAACCGACCCCGTGGCTTTTAACTGGTTTATGTGCTCATCAGAACATATTCTTTTGTTTTCCGGAGGTTCTAAAAAACATTTGAAATTTAAATTACTGGTGATATGAATCCTTATAACAATAAGAATTAAGTTATTGTTCTGCCTGTTTTTCAACAGGGAATTCATCTTTTATAGCTTGAGTGCTTTAAGTGTACACGTAAACTGATTGAAATTATTTTCGACATTTATGAATAGTAATGTTCTTCAACGTTATTTGGCTAACGTGTTTGGCGAAAGGCGAATATGAAAATGGTCAAAGATGTATTTTGAAATGAAGATTGGTTTGTTCAACCAAAGGTGACTAGCCCGTAGTGAGATTCGAAGAAAGTGATGACTTGGAATGTCAAACGAAGATTGCTTGACATCATTTTGCATGAAGAGGGACGAAGACAAATTGAAGTCACAATCTTTCGTCCACATGACCATGGCAAATAGGGACACAGAAACACGAATGGCAAGTAAAAGAGTGTTTTCAAGTAATGAAAGATCAAGTGATTTTATTAAGTTCGGATATTGTCTGAGAATTAAGCGTGTTGACCTGGTGGTGTTCGTACTGAATGACATTATTTATGTTTTAAAGGGCTAGTCATTTTAGTGTGAGTCGGAATTCTCAAAACGTTGCTTGGGCTGAGAAACTAGGATGAAGATAATGTCCTACATTAGCCTGGTTTTATTCTTGTTAAATGATAACCTATTAGGAGGTTATTATTTTAAAAATAATAACCTAGTAGGAGGTAATTATTTTAAGTAAAGACGGTTCTTTGCTTAAAATAATAATCCCTTTAACGCTCCATTAAATAATCAAAACAACTGACTGCATTCAAGATGAGGTGATTACCCCAAAATTACTAACCGACGGAAAACAAAAGAATATGGTTTGATGAGTTTATAAATATCATTAGTAGATCTCGCTTTTCTAAGTTTTCCAATATTGATATCCAGTGTACATTCCTGAAATACCTAGGCTGCGCTTATGCTGTAATGAGAGCTTGTAATAAGCCTGGCCGCTCGCTTTCGCAGTTGATGTAACTTGTTAAAATGTATTTTATTGTTGTCCTGCCAAAACTGTAGAGCAATAATTGAAATGAAGTAGTACTAAAGAATTATACATTATCATTAGCATGTCTTGTTATTAGCATGTTGCTTTTGTTAGTAATGAAATGCTTTTGAAATTCTTTTACCCAGGACTTTTTATCATTCACTCGCTTTATCTTTTCACTATTAATTACGATTTTTGACATTGACCCAAACCTTTTAATCATTGCCTTGATCAAATAATCATATATTTAGTTTTCTCGCAATTAAGTGTTAATCTGTTTGCTTTTAACGAATTGTGGACATTATTTTAACCCATATTTAATTTTTATTCAATATCCGCATTTGTTTATCCTTCACAGGACATGTTTGTATCATCCGCAATTAAGGAAGTTTGAGTCGTTTGTAGACAATTTGGAATGTCGTTATCATAAATAAGAAACAAAAGTGGACCAAGGTTTAATCCTTAGGAAACACTGCAACGAATTGTTTTGAAGTCCGACTCAATTATGTAATTTGCAAATTTACTTTCTCTGCTATAGCGATGATCCAAAAAATTGTAGAGCAGTTCCACGGACTCCATAAAATTCATACTTTGATAGTAAAGTCTGGTGGTCCACTGTGTCTAACTCCTTTTTGGATCTAAAAATATTATCCCGTTTACCAGACCCTGGTCCTTGAATTTCAACCATCTATTTGTGGATTGTAGTACCGTGGTTTCAGTTGAATTTTGTGATCAAAACTAGACTGGTTATTTAAAATTATGTTATTTTCGTCCAAAAAGTTTTCCATTTGCTAGCAGATAAGTTTCTCGAGTATTTTTGCAATGTTTGAGATTGCAGATATGGGCCTATAATTGCCACAGTTTGGTCCTACCGCTAAGTTTTAATTCTTTTACTGTTGTGAATTTTGACTGCTTGTTTGGAAGGCCGTTTATAGTTTTCCAGCCTTCTTTGCTGTTTATACCATTTCATAATTTAGTATTATGGTAATTAGCCTTTACTTCTTTAATAGTTTTGTTTAGCAGGTCCCTGCATTGTTTGAATGCTTTATGGTAATATGCAGAGTTTAATTTGATAGCTTTGTTCTTCAATAAGTCTCTATGACGGCTAGATCTTTTATTTCGTGAGTGATCCACGGACTGTAACTGCTTCTGACTTTTCACAACCGAAGAGGGGCATGTTCATTGGCTATTTCTAGAAAGATATTTTTCCTGGTCTCCCATGCTTGATTTGGATCAGTATTATTATAGAAATTGCTTTGGTTACAAAACGCTTCCCTTAGGTGACTTTCAAACATAGTGGAACTAAAAGTTTTAAATTGCCTTGTTTCGATTATTTCCGGATTGGTTTTCGGAATACTAACCTTATGGCAAATGTAGGCCAGACTATGATCAGTGATCCTCAAATGTATCACTCCAGCGTCAACAACATCGACATCCTCGATTTTTGTCATTATTAGCCACATTAGGTCATTTAATGTTTTTCTAGTAGAAGTTATTCTTATTGGACTTGTGATGTGCTGTTTTAATTGGTATACATCAATTAAATCTATTAACTTTTCTGTATGAGGATTATAGTTTTCTGTAAATAGATTGCAGGTTAGATCAACAGTTATAATGAAATGTTATTTTCATCATCAACATTTTGTATTAGCTTTTCAAAATTGTTAAATATAGTGATGTTTAAATCAAGTGGACGGTACCACGTAACAATGAGAATTGGCTTACGTTTTGGCTTATTAATCTCAATGCAAATTGCTTCTAATTCTTCCGGGATCAGTTCAATTCGATTTGTGTAATTGATATTGCTTCTTACGTACATTGCAATTCCAGCACCATTACGATTCTGATCTCGTCTTAAAATATCATACTCTGGTATCTTGACTGCATCATTATTTGTAATGTGTTCTAATCTAGTTTCATTTATGCAAAGTATGTCAAAGGATAGTTCCTTTATGCATAAGTTAAGTACCTCTGTGTGTTTATATAAACGAATTATACATATAAACCGCGGATGCGAATTTGCGGACTGAAGGAAAAGCGGATTGGCGGACTGAAGGAAAAGCGGATTGGCGGATTTCGAAATAAAACACAGTAAACGTGCTGGCTAGCTCTGGACAAACGCAGCGAAGAAGCAGATCACGAAATCAAACTAAATTAAAAACAAATGGAAGAAAGTTGTCTTTTCTTTCAAGAATAATTTTTGAGAAATTATGACAGGTATGAAACAGATGCTTCTTACTTTTAAGCACGTACGTTTTACGGGGTATATGTGCGGTATGTATTGAGTTTATTCACAACAAATTAAAGATATGTTTGCGACTACGATTAACTGATCAGTGCTTCTAAGCATATTGAAACAATAAGTATAATTCAAAAGACAATTAGACGTTTGTCTAAACACACAAATCAACGCATGAGAGCAACACATGAAGACATTGATTCATGTCATCTGCCTAGACATTTGATGGGTGTTTTTCCGGTGAGGAAATGTCACTTCAGGAAGAAAAGCTGCGTGTACAAATAGGAGGTGCACATTTTCATATTTCGCAATGTCATATTTCCAAAGAGAAGATCCATTTCCTTAAAGGTAAGAAGCCACTTTGCTATAAGGGGAGACTAGCATGTTTGCACGAAAAAGGGTGGCTCTTACCGACTTTTGCCAGAATGCTCACGTTTGCCTCTCCCCTATCAAAGTAAAAGCTCAAGTTTCAGCCATTCGGACACGACAATAAAATATTCATCTCCTCGCCCACCGCGCGAAGCACGGCGCGAGGGCAGAAGGCCTGAGCAGGCAAAAGTACTAATCTCGACGTGCGTGGGGACCTTTTACACGCGAGGTGACTAGGAAGAAAAATTTTCGCACCGTCTATGTCGGTATATTCATTTATAGGTATCTATCAAAGGATTCCGGTCTCTCAGGAATGCCGTGTGCCAGCTCGAGGACTGCTATGTTGTTCACCAAACCTTACTTAGGTTACTTAGGCTCGTATTCAAGCAAATCGATTTGGTGTCGTTCTTCTTTCCGTTTAATCTCTGGATGCATGGATTTCTCGCAAGTTGTTTACATCATTTCAACACTGAAGCCAGTAAATGATTTAAGACCGGCAAACAAAATGGTTTTTATCGAGCTTGCGGCTGGTTTCACTTTTGATGAACATCTTAGCTACTACATTTTATGTCTTCAAAGAACAGTTCAAAAACTCATCTCTTTGGAATATGCATTGGCCAACTGTTCACACTGTGTAGAATCGTTTTGAATTGGTTCTATATCATAAATGTGAACAAAAGGCGTTACGGGAACTCGCTTGTTAAAAATTTGACATGATATAAATCTCTCGTTAGACCGAGAGATTTATATTTTTATGTTCTTCCTATTACGTCATCGATCAAGTTTTCTTACTCACTAATATTAAGTTCAGGTTTAAGTAATGAAATGATTTGTTTTTCAATACATTCTTTTTTGATACTACTCTGTCCTTTACATTGATAGATATTTTAAATATACCTTGGCTGCATTCCGCTAGATGTTTACTTACTTGTAGATGCCTGCATTGTTCATATGTGATCTGTTCTTTGTGTAAAGTTACTGTATTCCGGAGACTTTGTGTTTGACCAACATACGAGTTTTTACACTTCGAACAAATTATTATATAAACGTCATCTTTACTTTTATATGTCATCGAAGATTTTATCGTCCACGCTTTGCCGCTTCTCAGTTTTATAGAGTCTTCCGTTATATTTAGATCACATGTCCCGCATCGTGGTTCGTTGAATCTTGAAACTGATGGTTTGGGCTTCCATGTAGAAAATTCAGCCTTTGTTAATAAACGTTTCAGATTTTGTGGTTGTCGTCGGCTTATCATAATTTTCGTATCGTCTAGTAGGTTTTTCATCTCAGGTAAATTTGAAAGGAATTTTAAACTGTCCTTTACCATGCCAACAACGTATGGTTATTGGGATTATGCGTAATGACCAAAGGAACGGCTTTGTTGAGCTCCGGTTTTTGTTTAGTTGATCTCATATCCGTGACTGTTAATGTTTCTGCCTTTTCAATTCCTTTTTTAATGATCTCCTTTGGGGAATTTTGCTTTTGTAAAAATACTTCGAGTTCTTCCAGTCGTTTTCCCTAGATACTTCCTTTTTTCATAATTGCACATATACGTCTCGCTAGAGTGTATGCTATGTTATGTTTTATGTGTTTCGGGTGACATGAAAAAAAATCCAAGAACTTATGGCTGTCCATTTCCTTGAAATAAATGTCTGTATAAACGTGTGTATTTTCTTTACAGATTAGTATGTCCTAGAACAGTAATATATTCAGGTTTGCTTCGACTGTAAACTTGATTTTTTCATTGAGACTATTCAACATGATGAAAAAATCTTTCAGCTCTGTTTCTGATTTCTACCAAAACATAAAACAATCGTCTAAAAATCTTTTAAATTCCTTCATAAATTTTCCCCGTTCTATTCTGCCATATTTTCCTTCATAATTTTGGTAAAGTTGTTGTTCCAGAAATCCCATAACGAGCGTCACATAAGTTGGGGCCATTTTAGTTCCCATGGCAGTTCCCTGTACCTGCTTGTAGTTTTTGTTGTCGAATTTCACTGTATTTACCTTGAGTACGATTGAGATTGCTTTGAGTATAAAATCTTTTGAGAAGGGTCGTTCCAATGTTGTCAAGAAATTGTTCAGCCAGTATTCAGTAGCTTGGAATCCCAGATCGTGTGGAATAGTCGTATACAGGCTAACCACGTCGAAGGAAACCAGAGTTGTGTTTTCTTTTAGTTCTTCAGGTATGTGATTTAAAAAGTCAAAGTCGGCTCGAATGTAACTTGGCATATATATATATGTATATATATATATATATATATATTTATACACACACACACACACACACACACACACATATATATATATATATGTGTGTGTGTGTGTGTGTGTGTGTGCGTGCGTGCGTACGTGCGTGCATTTATAGATATTTATCCAAGGATTCCAGTCACTCAAGTATACCGTGTGCAAACTCAGAGACTGGTATGATATTTACAAAACGAGAGTTCGGATTGAACGTTATTGTTCCCCATTATTCGCTTTTATTGATCTCTGTGAAGTTGTTTACATCATTTGCACACTGAAGCCAGTAAATGATTGAACGCCAGCTCACGAAATGACTTTCTTGAAATCAGTCGGTACTTATAACTGCTTTCAGTTTTTGAGGCAATCTTGGTAAGGGAACTATTCATGTCTAGGATTTTGAAAGAGCAGTTATCAAACTTCGCTACATGGAATATACCCAACTCATCATATATTATAGCGAAACTTTGCCTTTGTTTTTTCTGAAGAATATCTACAAAATTCGTATAGGAACTCAAGCTATGGTACTGAAAGTATGTTATTCTTGTAACCAAGCAACTGTTAGAAAAGCTTTGAAAAGAAAGATAATTGGTTTTAAAAGCCTGGACTTGACCACCTATCAACAAAAACCGTCCTGGATTAGATGGTTGACTCAGATGTTTTATTACGACGCCATCGTCGTGTAAGTACCAACTTTGCCAAGCCAAAGTTGAATATCATTAATGTTTGCTCAAAAAATCGTCCGATCTTGCACACCAGACTTTGAATTCGCTCTTGGTAACAATTTTGTTTTTCACTGATAATTCACGAATGAAGAATTTCGAAATTTTTTCATCTAATAATTCATAAATGTAATGTTAGGAAGCCAGGATGGCCGACTGATGGAGCCATAACACTTAACGACTCGTCACCTTGGAAGTGTGAACGTTCCCAAGCCAAATTCGAATATGGTTGTAGTATTGTATGGTGAAACTTTATTAAACCACGCTGACCTCGACAACGTTAGCTGATTTCGACGAAGGGAGTAACCAGTTTATATATTCAAATTTAATAAGTTATAAAAATTAATTATATATTTTGATTTAAAAATTTATTAATCTATTTATTTTATGATATATTAATTATCTATAAAAAGTAATCGACTTAAACTGGGAAAGTTTTTTTGTTTGATTTGCGTCATCAGCTGTTAGTTTTAAAATCAACAGCCATGAATGAAATCGTTTTATCTCCAACGACATTTGTTCATACGAAATTACCGTTGTTAAAAAGGAGTGGCCAATATCACGTTTACTCGCATTAATTGTGATCAAGTTTTACAACAGATGCATGCCTATATCAGACAACCTGGATTGGAAAGAGATCAAAATACTCTTAATAAGTGGCGGAATTACTTTAGATCACCTAGTGCTTCAGAAAAAGGAGTCGTTTGATGCAGAAATAAAGGTTTTGTTATGGGACAAAAAAGAAACTGAATGAGACCGCCAACAGTGTTAACGTAACTCACTTCAACATCTGTGACGGTAATTTCTAATGGAGCTAAATGTTTGGTGGTCTTAAAACAGATCCTTAATAGCAGAGCCACCTTGCTCATCGCAGAGTAGATTCCTCGTATTCCGAAAATATTGGAAGATGTTCGTCGGAATATCAACGATTTTAAAATTTATAAAGTGGTAGGCACTGGAACTGCACTTGTTGTGTTAATGTTTAAGTAGTTTATGAAGTGATAACTTCCAAATACAATTTGTAAGCAGAATTTAAATTTAATTTTTTCTTTTCTAAAGTTGTCTAGATATTTTTCGCTCAAATCGCTCTGGCTTAAGGTTGTCGAACACTTGTTAATGATTCAAGTCACAATGGTGACTTTGTATAATAATTTCTTCCACTATTGCTGGAATGGAGTGTCTACAAGGTAAGCTCGCATCTTTCGTAACTACCGAAAATGTAAAGTTTTGGTTATATGAAAATAAAGGCGAGAGAAGGTATGGATTAATCTATTAATTAATTAATTAAATTTATTTATTTATTTATCTATTTCTTTTTCAGAACAAGAGAGCAGCTCAGAGCATGCGTTTGGGGACCAATTTGTCCTCAAAAACTCCACAGAAACGAACATGACAAAAATCCACATCTTTGAATATGATCCAGGAAAGGGATGAGCAGAGGTATGCTACGATTCTAAACATCAAGCTAGTCTTAAGGGTTACAAAAAATATTTTCGTGCAACCAAAGCAGCTTGTAAAAGCAAATTTGATGACAAGAAAAGATGTTCGAAAGTGAGTGCCTTCCTAGAAAGCGTGCAGTTTACAGAAACCTGTTCGCCAAACGTTCCACACAGCAGTGTTCTTAAGGGGTATTCACGGCCAGTTGGAATACAGTTTAACTGATTTTTTGTCCTTAAATTTATACCACAAAAATGACAGATTTGTACCGATTTGCATTAGTTGTTTTCAAAAATACGCATTCGTTAGACCGCAAGAATACAAAACAGATCTAGTCGTTACGCTATTGTTTTGTAGTGCATTTGATGAAGGACTCGAGCCAAGATATCCTCATTGATCTTGGGACAGTATTTTAAATATATCCCTTTAGAATCTTATGGAGAACGAAAGGAAGCATTGACGAGAGATTTCTTAGGATTTTGGAACAAACGATTTACGGCTATTTTACGGCCAACAGTACTCTACGGTACACAACACCAAGGCAGGGATTCTCGCTTGCAACAATCTGAAACAGAAAAAAATATTCTCTCCTCGACGTTTCGAGCAAAGGCCCTTCGTCTGGAGATTGTAGCGATAATCCCTCCCTACTAACCCTCCAGACGAAGGGCCTTTGCTTGAAACGCCGAGGATAGAATATTTTTATCTGTTTTAGATTGTGGCAAGCGAGAATCCCTCCCTTGGTGTTGTGTTGTTGCGCCTCTGCCTACGCTGGACAAGCCTTGTTGATGATTTTTTCGAGTACTCCACCGTATGTTGACGTGCTAAAAAATTTGATTTTTGTTTGCAATCATAATTATCACCGTTCGATAAAAAGATACTCTCCAACGTAGGCAAGGATAGTGAATATACAATAAGACAAGAAATACGTGCGCACAACAATTCCTCACCCACCCATCCAATATATCTCTCGAGAATCCAAGTAACATTGATAATTTTTCAAAGTTGTTAAAAAAACCCGAATCCTCCTTATTATAACTGGAAGAGGGTATCCAATAAAAGCACAACATTTGGACACGGATATTAACAACCTAAACTGGAAATTGTTTTATATTTAAACTGCTCGTCGTCATATTTACGTTTAAAATTTTGACTCTATTTTATTAAAAGAAAATGTTCAGTGAGAATAACCTTTAACGGTGTCACAAATAATCAGGTCCATCCTGAGAATTCTACTGCTAAACAATGGATGTTCAAATTAAGGCCCAGGACAATTTGCGATCTTGAGGTATTTCGTGTCGTTTTTGGATGAAACTTATCATTTTCAAGAAAGACACTTTAGTACATGAGAACATTTTCCGATTTAAAAAGCGGAGCATTCTCATGCGTTACCAGTCTAATACCAGCATTAGGATAGCTCATGGTTGAAGAAAAATTTTTTGATATTTTTTGCATTAAAAAACTGATAAATTTTAAATTATCTCAAAATTACAAATTTCTAATAGAAGTGTTATGATGAATATTTATGCTAAATATTGATCCGGAGGTAAAAGACTTTCGTGACGAAGATAAAACGAATTACGAAACCGACGAAATAAAAGAAAAAAACATGAAAGAGGTCTGCATTATAATTGCTTATCAAAAATCGGATAATACAAAACATATAGCAAAATACGACAAGCAAACCTTGTGCACGTTTTGTCGAGAGAAGAACGAATAATGAGAAGTAAAATACGCGCTTTCTTTCCACTCTAAATACTTTAGTAAAAGAGAAAAATGGTGTAGCGTACAAACCTTTAACTCTTACGTTTTTTTAACAAAGCGTTCAGTGGCACTTGAACAGAAATGGTCAACAGTGAATTTACTGAAAAAGGTCGGTCTAAAACTTTTAAATTTTCCTAATAAAGCAGTAACTAAATGAAAGAATTACTGATCAAACATGGTAAAGGTAATTACCCACAATTCACCGGAGAAGTGAGAAAGATTGAAGAGGACAACAGTTTCAACGAAGGATGGTATAATCTACAAAGATAAGTAATTTTTCAGCGTGTTTCCTGGTGGCTGTTTGCCCTTAATTCTTGTTTACAAGCCATAAATAGATTCCAATGTCTTGAGTGGAGCGACATTTCACAGAGAAAAAGATCCTGAGAAACGCAACAAAATCCTAGTGTGGAAAGCGGTCAAAGGTTCAAAGGACTGTCAGCCCAGAACAACTCTTCGGACGCTGAGTGTTTTATCCCACTTCTCGAATAATTGTCCATGGATGCAATCCGGATAAGTACTACAAAATATTCAAAAGTCACCGTCCTAATAAAGCAGAATCTGCATTCTACTTTACCATTAAATATCAGGAAAATCTAGGCGATAATATTTCAACCAATAAGCCTCCCTTACGGAAGAACTAAGTAGGGAAACCACTTTTGCAACCTGCTCAAAACTATTCCGTTTGTAAAACATGCATTTAAGAGCTACTCGATTCACACGTACTTGTGATTGTGTAGCTCAGTTAAGTGATTACCTGAACGTGAAAAGTCTTGGTTCATGCAAGTCAGCATCGATTCAACTTCAGCGAAGAATTAGTCGTTTGCACTCAGTCACTTAACAAAAGTCCTGGCAACAAGCTAGTTCCCGTAGCGTCTTTTGTTCTATTCATGAGAAAGAGGAATTAAAAGCGTTGCTACAGAATGTGAACAGTTGGTCAATACATATTCCGAAGGGCTGAGTTTTATAACTGTTTTTTCAAGTCATAAATCGTCCAGTAGCTAAGATGTTCTGCAAAAGATAAAACCAGCTGC
Source organism: Heliopora coerulea (assembly GCA_030142905.1). Lineage (NCBI taxonomy): Eukaryota > Metazoa > Cnidaria > Anthozoa > Scleralcyonacea > Helioporidae > Heliopora > Heliopora coerulea. The sequence continues at coordinate 736,935 of JASJOG010000122.1, read as the reverse complement.
AAGCACCAAGAAAGTCATTTCGTTTTCCGGTTCTAAATCATTTCCTGGCTTCTGTGTTCAAATGATATAAACAACTTGGGAGAGATACATACTAAAGAAAAACGAGTGAGACCAAATCAATTTGCTTCAATACGGATCCTAGTAACCTAAAGTAAGGTTTGACCAACAACATGCCAGTCCCAAAATTTGCACACGGGTTTCTCGAGTGACCGGAATCCTTGAATATATATATATATATATATATATATATATATATATATATAACTAAGATGATAATGTTTACTATGAATACAAGAGTGTTCGATACCATGTGGGGCATAGCTTAAATGTAGTGAGATTTTGCTTAAGAGTATATGGTCGACATCAGGTTCAACCTGATGAAAGGTGACTACCGACCTTACAGAAAACCAAACGACGACCCACTGTACATCAGCAGCCACTCCAACCATCCCCCATCAATAATCAAACATCTCCCAGCCTCCATCACTTCTCGCATTTCACAATTATCGTCAAACCAATGAACCTTCGACTCTGCAGCACCTATATACGAAGACGCAGTAAGAGGTAGCCACTTTAACACCAAACTCCAGTATATCTTTACTTTACTTTACTTTACTCAAATTTATTTTAGCACGGTGGCCTATTCAGTCTCCTGTTTTTCAAAGGGTCGTGCATTAATTTAGTACAAAAATACATTCTTAACTAATAACTATATTTACATCTAATATATTAATACTAAATATATTACTCTATACACAAAGCAGAAGTTATTAATGGTATATGAAGACTACTTTCTAGGATATATTATATATATATATATTCATCTATTAAATTTATGAAGCTGTTAAAGCGAATTGTATGGATATTATTAATTATATTATGAGGTAAACTATTCCAGAAATTTGATGTACGGTATATAAATGTATATTTTAAGAAATTAGTGTTAGGCTTTGGTAAATAAAGATTTTTATCTTTACTTCTCAGTCTGTAGACTTATTTTGGAGAATTTTAAAGTGGTCTTTTGGATATTTTGGTGCCCATAGTCGTAAAGCTTTAAATTTTGAAAATAGTTCTCGCTTTTTTAAATTTATTTCAATTGGTTTCCAGTCAAGATTTTCGAAAATTTCCGATAATCGGATTTCATATCTTGCTCCCGTTATTACACGTGTAGCCCTCTTTTGAAATTTATAGAGTTTGTTTTTGTTTTTGTTTGTTCATGCCATACATTAGAGCAATAAATGAAGTGTGGTAAAACTAGAGTGTTATACATTTTTACTAATGTTTCCTGAGTCACAAATTCTTTTGCTCTTCTTAAAACAGCTTTATTGTTTGAAATTTTTTTAGATTGAGCATCTATGTGCTCTTTCCACTTCAATTGCTCATCAATTATTATTCCTAGTACCTTTTCTTCTTTCACTCGAGAAATGACCTGATCTCCAATAACTATATTCGAATTAGTTGAAATGTGGTTTAGTTTTTGCCTTGATCCAATGATCATATACTCCGTTTTTTCCATATTTAGGGTAAGCCTATTGGCTATTAGCCATTTATGAATATTTTCTAGATCAGTGTTAAGATGTCGCTCAATGTCTGCGGACGACTCCCCTCGGCATGAGATATTGGTGTCGTCTGCAAACATTGCAGCATGAGTTGTTTCAAGGCAATTAGGTAGATCGTTAATGTATATGAGGAATAAAAATGGGCCAAGATTTGATCCCTGTTGGATTCCACAGGTAATATTTTGTGGTTCTGACATTGCAAGCTTTATTTTACAAATTTGTTTCCTTTGAAATTAGTATGATTGAAACCACTGCAACGGCGTTCCTCTCACTCCATAATATTCTAATTTGGAAATCAGAATGTTATGGTCGACAGTGTCAAACGCTTTTTTAAGGTCCAAAAATAATATTCCATTAATTAAACCCTCATCTATATTCGAAAGCCATTTTATTGTAGAGTGTAGGAGGGCTGTTTCAGTTGAATGTTTAGGACGAAATCTTGACTGGTATATCGAAAGTATTTCGTTATGGGACAAGAATTCGTAAAGTTGTCCGTAAACGATCTTTTCAAAAATCTTTGCAACGGCAGATATAACTGATATCAACCGCAAGTTGATTTATCACCTGATTTGTAAATTGGTGAAATTTTGGCGTATTTCAGATCATCTGGAAATATTCCTGTATTTAGAGACAAGTTGAATATATACGTTGGTGAGTCTATAATTGAGTCCCCTGCCGCTTGTAAATGTTTAATGGAGATCTTGTCAATGCCCGATGATTTAGTCGCTTTAGCTTTTTTTATTTCCTTCTTAATTTGCGTATTTGTGATATTTCGAAATTGAAATAAGCCAATCCCACGGGATTCGGGCGTCATGTAATGTCGATGATCGTGATCATTAGGAAGGATATCTCCTGCAAGCTTAGGACCAATTATGGAAAAGTATTTATTGAATTCATTAGCAATGTCCTTATCATCAATCAGTGTTTCACCGTTGACAACAATCTCTTTTACTGTTGTTACTTTTGATTGCTTATTTAACGATTCATTTAAAAATTTCCAACCTTCCTTACTATTTTTGCATTTTTCCAAATTAGACTGGAAATATTTTGCTTTAGCTTCCTTTATTATTTTATTAACCTGGTTCCGACAGTTCTTGTATGCCTCGTGATATATAGGAGAATTGTATTTTACTGCTTTTTTCTTTAAATAATCCCTACGGTGACTCATATTTTTAATGTCGTTAGTTAGCCACGCCTTGTATTTATTTTTAACTTTTTTAGTCCTAATAGGCGCATGGGTGTCGGCAATTTTTACCAAAGTCTCTTTCCAATAGTTCCAAGCTGTGTTGGGATTAGTATGATGATACAATTCATTAAATGAATGTTTTAAATCATTTTGAAAGTGAATTGCATTGAAATTTTTAAATTGTCTCGTTTCAGCTAATTTAGAAGTTTCTTTCGGAATACTTGCTTTACGACGTATATAAACAAGGCTATGCACGGGACGAAATTACAGATTTGAATGAATTTCACATGAATGCAAATTTGTTGCAAATTTGGCTCTCAAATTTGCAACAGATTTTCACTGGTAGTTTTGTCATCTTTGGGATGTCAAATTTGCACTGCATACACCAATACGTTTGCACATATGCAAATCCTTCAGCCGAAATTTGAATTGAATTTGCAACGGTTGTTTTGACATCTCTGCAACAACAAATTTGCAATATATACACTAATATCTTTGAACGTACGCAAATTTATCAACTTATATTTGCATCAAATTTGCAGTGGTGGTTTTATTGTCTTTGAAACTCCAAATTTGCAATACATACAGTCCTAGCTTTGAACATATGCAAATCTGTCCTGACGTTTGCCTTAAATTTACATCGGTGAAAATTTGTGGCAAATTTAGCCTCCAAATTTGCAACAGATATTCACAGGTAGTTTTGTCATCTTTGGCACATCAAATTTGCTCTACATACACTGATACGTTTGCACTTTTGCAAATCCTTCAACGCGAATTTGCATCGAATTTGCAATGGTTGTGATGACCAAAACTTATGAACTTAAATTTTGCATCAAATTTGCAGTGGTAGTTTTATTATCTTTGAAACTCCATATTGGCGATACATACAGTCATAACTTTGAACATATGCAAATCCCCGTGACGACGTTTACCTTCAATTTGCCACGGTTGGTAGTTTATAATTCTTGCGAAACCATATTCGTCATATACTCAACTTTTCGCATAAACAAATCTGTGGGGTGGAATTTTCGTCAAACTTGTAGTCATTTGTCGTCTTTCTTTCACCAAATATGAAAAGGGGGCAATATTTTGAAAAATGAGAGGGACTATTACTTGAGGGTCGGCAGTTAATCGAGGAAATACAGTGATGCAGTTCAGAACTGCGTTGAATTTACGTTGGTCTTTTCATTAACATTGTAAATAAAATCTGCAATTCATGAACACAACTTTACATGTACGAAAATTTGGTTGGAACATTCCCCTAATGGAAATCACAGCCATCGGCATTCTCAGTGGCATTAACGCACGCGTCTTATACTTGACGATTTGGGGGCAAAGAGAGTTCACCTTTTATCTCAGCGCTTGCTACAGACAGCACAAAGAATAAAGAGCATTCGGTATTCCAACCGTAATAATTAAGGTCATTGCGTACGACCTTACCAGTTTACCGCATTTTCAGAATTAATGCCACAGAAACGACTTGGGAAGAACCATCTTACCACCAGAGGATCTTTCAAACTTAAATAAGTTACTGCCATGAAGACTGCAGTTCTCAATTTGGCCAATACCATATATCAAATGGGAAGGAGCCACGTTCTCAATACTTTAAAAATATTATAAATTTCAGTTTTAAAGTATGGTTCGTACTTTTTTACTACCCCAGATTAAAACAGTTCAATCGAACAATAAAGGATGAATGGACAATTCTAATTAGTTGCTCAAAATAATTAAATTTAAATAATTAAAAGTTCCGATGAAAACTTTCGTGAAAAAACTGGGTGATAATAGTCTTTCCAGTCTATGGAAATATTTTTCTCCCAAACAACAGACGTTCAGGTCCGCAATGTTCAAAAGAAAATAAAGACTTTAAACAAGTTTATTTGGTATACAGTACTTGGATTGCGTGACCACTGAGGCACCAAAGGTCTGAAAAACCCTTGGTAACAGAAAGTCGTCAAATACTCATGCCGAATAAGACGCTAAATTAGTGTTGTAAAGTGAACTCACTAAACAGCAGCATGCAGTTAGAATGTTAAAATTGTCACTGAACATTCAACGCCAACGGAACTTTATAGTTTCCACAACATCCCAGTATACACTGAGAATTTTCAAGATAATAAGACTTATAACAATAATCGTAAACACCAATAACGTTTCTTAAAAGTTAGAAATGAACGTTCTGCAATGTACAGCACTTACGTTTGTACTGACCCCATCACAACTGACTAGTAATAATTAGGTAGCTAACTTTTACGTAAAGTAATATCAAGAAGACTGATTTGTCAATGTGAGCGAAATCTATAAGATTTGGTAAACTTGGTCGAATTGCATACCTGATTGCCTTTCGTATCAACTAGGTACACAGTAATTCAAAGTGATAAAAGACGTTAAATCCTTTCACGAATAAGAATTGTTCTCTAGTGACATTTGATTGACATAAGAACTCCAATCGATACCAAATGTTCGACATTTTGATCAAGATTACATGGACTGCACACTACATTAAAGTCTCGTTAAAGAAAATGAAAAGATTATGCGTTTCCTAATCAGATGGTTGAACACACACACTTATATTAAACTGCGGTAAATGTTCTTACACAAAATCTTGTCTTGGTAAAGGAAGAACAAACAACACGTTTTCACCATTCACGCGATCCTTCCCTGCAAGAAATTGTCCAAAAATACGTTGGACAGGTAAAAATGATGACGGTCCAAAAGGCTTAAAGAGATTTGAACACCAAACCTCTGGTGAACCTGGACGGGAGCCGCAAGAATATCTCTCAGGATGGTATTGATACCAGGAAACACGTGCAAACAGGAAGTGCATTTGTTGCCCGTTTATTGTAATTGCTTGCTTAAAAAAGTACTGCACTAAGCCAGGCCTGACGTCTGACGACGGATCTATTTCGTCATCATATCTTCCCGCCCATTTAGCCAGAATATTTCCAGATCTCTTATGCCTAGAACACATCGAACCATATAAAACACCTGCAAATGCTACGGTGGAATAGCGGTCGAAGAGGACGGGTACAGCCCCCTCTGGAATCTCGGGAACGAGGAATCTGTAATCCCTGGTCACGTAAACAAGTTCATCATTATCAAATGCTTCAACTGTGTGTGGGGGGCCACATTTATACTCTCTTACAGTAAACCACAGTTCGCTTCCTGTTACGATATCAACTTCTCGTAGTTGCAGTAGCGATAAAGCAAAGTTGCAGTCCACTTGTCCAATATTTGTAGCTGTATTATGCTGTTCAGATTGTTTAAATATTTGTTCAAAGTTTTCTCGATAAACATTAGGAGCTGCAAGGTCATGCAAATGTTGATCTCTCAAAAACTTTCGGAAAATCTGAATCTCCACTGACTTATTGTTCGTCTGATAGTCTCCTAATATGCCATTGTACCTCTCAAAACCGAATAGCCAAAAACTATGCACTGGTCCATAGTCTAAAATACATTCTGCTAAATGCGTGTGAAGATGCATGTTTGGCGTAACCTTTGCACTACCGTACAAACGTTCAAACTCTTTACAGAACTGCACCAACAACGAATGGGCAGTTCCAACGTCTTTAACTTCATTCATTGGTGTAGAAAGAATCCGGCATGCGTGTACGAATAATGTCCAGCACTGATAATGTTCCAATTGTAATCTGTTGCGCAAGGCGAACAACGAAAACATAGTAGTCCAAGACTTCCACTGTTCCGCAGTGAAACCAGCAAAAGACTTAGCGATTTTAAAAGGAAGTCGACCTATACTGCTCGGAGCTTCAGTCCCATCAATCACGTTCTGAACTGCTTGCAAGTCACCTACATCCAAATGTTTTTCATCAAGCCAGATTTCAAGCATACGTTTCGCCGTTCCCAAAAAAAGATTGTGCATTGGATCCACAATGGTGAAACGAACGCAGTCAAAGTAGGGTAAACTGTGAAGTTCAGTGTAGCGTGTTCCGTATAAACTTGTCAATTTATCTGCATCTTCCTGACTCGTTTGGCGTGAAATCTCGGCCGCCTGACACCTGTGTTCATCGTTTTGTCTTCGAGGACAAGGTTCGAATCCAGAGTAATCGGAAGGCTCCCCGATTCTCCCAACCTTGAATTTCTTTTTGCACTTGCTACACCCTGCAGCAGATGCGTGACTAGTAAACCCGCAAATTTTTCGACTCGCTGGAACATCACAGGCAACACAAAGTAATGCAGCCTTGAAAATCTGGGGGGAAAGAGGTGACCCTGAGTGCGTTAGCGCGACACCAGGGTTCCAGAGCTGTAAGAGTTCATCTACCAGAGGCGATAAATACGGATTAATTGTCAGAGGCGGTTCGCATGGTCCGGGAATAATCCCAATGAGAAAAACGTTTTCTCGCTTAAAACGTTCACATCTTGGCAGGTTCATTAATACTAAATATATTACTCCAACGGAATATGCCGTGTGCACAAACGGTTGCATCCAGTCAACGTTTAACATGAATGCATAATTGCGAGGCTCGATCAAAAAAGGAGTGCCATCAAAACACTGAAAATCTTTCCAAATTCGACCATCGAAAACATCGCACAAAACTTGCGCAAAAGATCTAACCTCTCTATTTCTCCACAACTCACATCTCTCTGTGAAGCCACTTCTTTTAGTGAATGTTTGCAAGGTCTTGATCAAACTTTGATAGCAGTACACTTTATGTGGATATAAGCGTTTGGATCCGTTTTTTAATGTTACTTCTTTCAAAAGGGAAGTTCCGCATTCTTGACGTCTCCATTGTTGACGATGTTGAGAGAATTTTATAAATGTACAACGTTTGGAAACATGGCGGCCTTCTATAGAGTAATAACAGTCTTCAAATTTATAAATATTATGACATTTAGGGCAGACGACGTATTTTACGAATTTATCGTTAAGTAGGTGAAGTTCTTTTTTTAAGCTATACAATGACGAGGGAAAACCAGCAGCTATGTCCTGAAACCAGGTATTTGACCATGAAATTATCTCAAACAATCTCTTTAGAAAAGTTATAAGGAAGGCCATTGCACTATCAGGAACATGAAAAACGCTCCAAAGATGACATAGTCCAACTAAAATCCACTGAAGGATAACTGATTGCTCACGCTTTTCTTCGGATGATTCTTCGTCTATAAGTGGTATAGAATCAAAGGTTACGTTCTCGGTGAAATCTTCGTCAATATCAGCTGTTAGTTCATCATCCCAAATTTCACCCTCTGGCAGCTGGAAATACTCGTCTTCTTTAGCAGCTTCAACGTCACTGATGTCAAAAGCTTTGCCGGAATGTTCCTCTTCGTCAGAAATTACGTCTCCCATATCCGAATCACTTGGTAAGTCTGGAAGTAGGTCTTCGTCACTGCTTTGTTGCAAGGAGGGATCTTTCTGCCATAAACCAGAGAAGTCGTCAAAGTATCTTTGCTTATGGTTCACATAAGTACGGTATGGCATAAATTTTTCGCAATGAAAACTAAATCTTTTCGACAACACGGAACCGTCCATTATCGTACAACAGGAAAGACAAACAAAATATCACCCCACTCGGGAATGCTTTTTTATTGGCTATCAGAAGATATGGAACGAACCATATTTGGTCACAAACTATAGACTTTTTCCCGCTACCTGATCACCTATACCGATCCTTATACCGATCAAGTCTCTGGTGAAAAAAATACACAAAACCTTTGGAAGTTGTGTCATGGAGCAACCACACGAAAGCACGACAAATATAATTGAGGCGCTGAAACTCATTGCTAAAAACCAGGAGCAGTTACTACAAAGGACAAGCAAGTTGCTTGAAGCTCAAAAGAGCAATCATCGCTCACCAGGCACCGCGAGCAAAATACCAACCGAAGTGAAGGTAAAATCAAAACCATTTATTAAGGGTTTATATACTGGTATAATACAGTATTAATTAAAGATATACTTTAGATAATATATGGCGTTTCACCGCACACAAGTACATAGCACTAACAGTATAGTACGTACAGGTTACTGAATATAAAGTGCACTTCAGTCAGAACGTCAGGTTGTACATGTAGTTCTTGCAGTTTTTAGGATCATTGTAGATTCCAGCAATGTTGTCAGGAGTTCTAAATTAAGTCATATAATTACAGTGTGAAAAAATAGAACCATAAGTTATAGTGATAATAAATTAGAGCGAGATAAACATGTACTGTGCTCAGGTATACAGTACATGAAAATAGTGTCCAAATGACAGAAATGCAGTTTGCAGCTACGAACAGCAGTAAAAGATTCAGTTGTTAATCTTTAGGATTTTTATCAGAAGTTTTCAACATTGGCTACTTTATCTCATTACGTTTTTATATTCCTTTCCAACAGAGGAACGTTAGAGTAGCTGTAAACAATCTTTCCACCAAATGGGACTTCACTCAAAGGTAAAAACCATCCTTAAGAAAACATTAATTTATAAACACCTATTTTGCAGCGATTTTAATATGGACTGTAACTGGCTAATTTCCTAACGGCAGCCCCAACAAGAAAATACAACTTTAACCCCAAAATACTCTTGAATTTTTAGTTAGTTTTTGTAGAAACAAGGATTTTTCTGTGAAATATTACAAGTCAATATATCAGGTTCAGGACACATTCCACAAACATCAGGAAAGGAGCCTTTTTGCCTTTATTACTTGGGATTGGCAACAACATGTTTACAGTTCTTTAGGAATCTATTCCAACACAGTCAGAGATCTGATTGTTGTGCTCACTTTCACCATCATTATGACCCCGACTTTCCCTTTCAAGGGTACAATTACTTGCATTTTGCTGATTATGGTAAATCAGCTAAAAGCCAGGCATTCACTTGAGTATACAAACTATACATGTGTCAACCTGGCCCATTTAATTTAACCATGAGATGAAATGAAAGCTGTATGCTGTAAGGCTTCTCTTATAATTTTATCTCTCAAAAAATACACACTGTAGTGATTCATATCTACATGTACTTTATGTTAATACACAATGAATTACAAAATTAAAATACTTACATAACTCCAAAGTTCAACATTCAATGCTCTATTTGCAGTTATTCTTCTTTAAAAATGTCTACAATAAGAAATTTACAGTGTATTACAATGTAATATTAGCTAGCAAGGTGATGCCTGTGCTTAAAAGGAAATGCAAGTACAGAGATGCCAGCAAATATAAAATGAACTGAAACACTTTTTCTGCTGTTTGATATGTCAAGACAGCAGCAAATACTGTTCATGTACTTAGAAATGCCATTTGCATTCATGAAATTTCTTTTCATCAAGCTTTCATTTGATAGGCCTCAATACTTTGGTTAGTTTACTAAGATGACTAGATTACTATGCTGATTATCTTTCTGACTGGTACTTTGGAGAAGTATTATCAAGACTTAGAACTAATCTCTTATATTTCTAAACCAATGTTTGGATGCTGGGAAAACTAATTTTGAGCTGAAGAACTTTTCCTAGTATTACTTTTCAGCTATGAACTAGATAAATGTTCATTAATCTTAGATTGATTATCATTCTAGATATTGTTGTTTGTGAAATTGCTTTTCCAATGTAAGGACAAAATGTTAGTGTTATATATTATTCAAATTATTATTGAGCCTTCATTATGATTTGGCTTAAAGCCATTTGCTGGGCAAATACATTCATTATACAAGTCGGCTTTTGACCTGGTTCTTCCATGATTACATGTACCACAATATTGATGAAAAGTTAAACATTATACTGCTGTGCCACTTATCTGCATAGATGGTGAATGTGTCTTGCTTTGGGGACTAGATGAAAATCAATGGATTTATTTGTAACTCAGGTAATGAAGATGGAGATTTCTGTTAAACCATACAATGGCTGGAAAAAAAAAAGAGGAAAAACTCAACATGTTCATTCAAGCAAATAATGAGCTTGAAAAATCTTTAAAAAATGAATAAGCAGTGAAGTTAATGAGAGCCAAAATTATGAGCAAGATTTCTTGAATTGCCAGACCAAATCATACTTTAGTTACAGTATGTACTGTTGTGCTTATCACTGTATTGTATTGTGTATGTAATCATATAATGTATTTAACTCATACAGTGGTGGCCTTGTCAATGACATTGGGGAACCACCTGCCATCTGGTATGTAATGTTGAACTAAATTAAGCTAAATTCATAAAACATTTTCAGCTTCCGGGCACCTAACAATGAGGCAGTGAACAAAGAGGTGATTAAAAATATGAAAGCCTTGGAAAACATGGACAAGGTTGATGGCTACGTGATGCAAAGTAAGGGCACATTCCATCTGCTTATGAATAATCGTTCAATATTCTGCGTAGTCCACAGTAAAGTAGAACAGCTGTACAACAGTTATTTACATGTTCACGAAACGTACCCTTTCTCTGCTTTTTCTTCCAATTCACACGAGCTAAAGTGATTTGGATATGAATACAACCCATTCACGTTGAGCTTATAATGGTAAAATTTACTTTGTTTGATGTAGCAGTTCCCTCATTACTTTCTAAGGCACAATGAAAGGCTTTCCTTGGTAGAAGTTACGACGTTCTGCCTATAAAAAATAAGTTGTGCGTGAGATCGTTGTGAACTGTGCTAGGTTAACAGGAAAAAACGATCCTTTGGACGAAGAATGGCATGGTCAGCAAAGTATACAATGAAGTACATTCAGGATGAGCATCGAACTGCAACTGTTGTCACGTTAGATGTAAGATTTGTAACATAGACTCCCATTAAATCTACCGTTACGCACCTCACTTTGTTTACAGTTCGTGCTTATATGCAGGAATTCTTTCGTTTCTAGCTCCTTTCCCATAACATGAAATGTAGATGTCAAGGACTTTAGGTTTCTAGGCCTTCTAACCATTGCAGTATTCCAACTAGTATAAAATGATTTCACAAACTGCATAAAGGGTTCCTTGAAGCCCATTTTCCTCTTTACTGTGGCCCTAGTAGGTCAATGCCTTTAAATGAACCGTGTCCAGATTAATACCTTCGTTCGGAAATAGTTAAACCAGTGATTATAAACCATACAATATGAAAGCCATACAAGTGTTTTAAAGCGTAGTTGTTTCAACATTACATTTGGAAAGAAGGGGGGGCTACAGCCCCTGCAGCCCCCCGGCTCCGCTGTCCCTTGAGTTTATGTAATCTTTAACATTTACTCGGTATGCCGAATTGGCGAGGTCAGTTAATATCGTAATTCCTCCCTTCAATACAGACTCTACTTCGTATCGATGTGGTACTGTTACTAACGATAACTAAAATAGTTGATATTGCATCGTCTAATTGACATGGCCACGGGTATCGTCCACCTCTCTTGCTCACGACCGAAATTTTAGGTCCCAGAAATAACAATTGCCATGTCTTCGATGATTTTATCGACCTAACACAGTATCCAAATGACCTGCTCACTTGACAAAAGATCAAAATATGAATGGCCACATAAAAAAGACCGGTTACTAATAGAAATCTATTGAGACCTGTCCAAAAGTTGAAGAGACTTCTTCGTAAATAATAAATCAAATACAAACAGTTGAAACAGATGAAATAGGTTAATTGCTAGTGACGCAAAAGAATCCGCAGATCATAATGCATTGTAAGAACACAGATAGACTTGTTATTTTTGTTCCATTCTTACGCCTAGAATATGAGCTTGATATGCCCACCACAAAGCAAAAACTTTCAAGCACTTGTTCTGTTGAACACAAGACAAAGTTTTCCCATGTTAGCCTTCTAAGTCCTGACACTCAATCGCAAAATGAAATGTTGTTGAAGATTGATGCACGGCAAAGGGAAGAAACAAACAGGCATTACCACCGTCCACAAGAGATCTTAAGCCTCAATACACCTTTGCCAATGAATCATTTAAGTCGGGAATTATAACAGATTCTTTAAATCTTTTCTCCTGGATGTTTCCTCAGAACGTAATATTTCATTAACGATATTCTCACCTTCCCGCCAAAATCACATCAGACAAAAATTAATCAGCATTTACCTGAGACGTTTTGGTCGCAGGAAGCCTAGGGACTGATCAGTAAAATGTCTGTTACCTTCATCGATAAATGCCGAACTGATTGCATAATTAATAATTGCAGTGGAAGAGGTGATTTTTGAGGATTTTGGATTTCAAGAATTTTTGAAATTTTCGTACTGTGTGTACATTGCCTTCGTGTAGGTACTTTGTCAAGAATGCAGTTCAGCTGAGCAGTGAGAAAGCTGCCTTTCAAACAAAATGCAGGCAGGGCCGCGGCTACTATAGACATCCCCCGCCACGCCTCTCAACACGAATTTCAGATCAGAACATTTTAACGCAACTTCTGGTAAGACATTGGAGTATGAAATGAAAACAAAATACAAGCTGGGCTTTTATTTGGAGCATTGATTGGAGGAAACAGGCAAAATAGAGATTAACACTAATTAGGTTAATGAGAAGTTTATAGAATCTGCAGCTGGTACCTCTCTTGGCCAATAAGATCATTTCATATACGTATTAAAAGCCTTTTGAAGATTAAATTTGCTCATGAGGTGACCGGTACTTTTCATATTTGGCTCTGTCATCTTTCCTATTTACCGTTGTTTTGCAATGTACAGCAACGTAAACCAAACAAATTTCCGCTTGTTAAGTATTAAAAATTCGTAGTCGACATTATTATATATAAAAAATATCATTTATTTTGTTGTAATCCTTATATTTTTAGTTTCGGGAATACATTAAACTATTTTTCAAATTTTTGATGCCCAAGGAATAAAAATAAAAAAATTATAAATAAAATAATAAAAAAAAAAAGCCAGAGAAAAACTAATCCGCTACTTAGTTAGGTCACTGCAAGTATTCCGAGTAAATATTCCCATGTCACGTCCACTACCTTTAGAATCGTAAAATGAGTGGCTGTTTTCAAAAGTTCAAAGTTTCAAAAACGCCAAAATTTTCCAAAAACAGTTTTGCCACCTGATTATTTTATTCATTTAAAACGGCTTGAAAGAAGGCAAATAGAACAAATTTTTCCCTGAAATGACCAAACTGGCAACACTGCCAAAAATTGAGAGAGATGGAAAGGCATTATAATAAGTGGTAAAGGCTCTTTAATTCTTTCTTGTGCTGATTAAGACGTCTTCATCGAAATAACTTCCTGAATGGTCGTTTCCCCTTAGGGATATTATAAGACTTGCTTGTTATTATGATTAATACTTTATGTTTTTCGTTCATGTTGTGTCCCCATCCCCAACCTAAATGTTTTTTTCTCCCTTGAGTACTCTGAAGATAGTTGCACTTTTAGTTGCAGCTTCCAGTTTAATTGCCAAAAAAAGATATTAACGAATGACTTCCGAGCTTGACTGTCATTTCGTTTACTTATCGCATAGTCTTTGATTGACCTTCATTTCAATTGATATTTCATTCTTTTTATTTGTGTCTTAAAAATCGGACAAGTAACAAAACTATATGTTCTTCCCTTTTGTTCCAAGGAGCTTTGAAATGTCATTTTCTTGGCAAAAGAAGAATAGAGAAGGCCAAACAAGAAGGCTCTCACGATGCCATTAAACAACGTGAGAGACGAAGGCACCGAATAAACGAAGTAAGACACGAGAATCTTAAAGGGGTGCTGAAGAGGGTACTTTTAGAGAAAATAAATTCTATCTTTTATTTTCAAGGGATACGTTAAATTTTAAAATAGTCCAACGATGTTTTAAACCCCAGATTGTTATGGTGATGGTTGCAATCTAAAGTAAATTTTCATTTGGTACAAAAAGGGGTAAACCCCAAGAACACAAAAGAAAAATATATAAAAAATATTAATTAGTTATTTAAAGTTCATACACAGTGATGTTTTTTTTCCCCATGCTTTCATCTAGTAGGTGAGTCAAATATATACGTTTATTACGTCCAAGTTTATGAAAATGAATGGCCAGAATTCTAATCAACTCAGCACCTAATGTCAATGTGACCATATACACTCAGACCTTATTAGGGAAAAAAGTTTTAACTTGTTTTGATTTTCTTACTTTTCTATCATACAGTGAAACGTCATGCAAAAAAAACAAAAAAATGTTTGTAATCCGTAACATTATTATCATTGATAAAACAATGTCACGTTTGTGCTTGTTTGACTCAAAATAATTGACTGATTCGAATCTAGCGCACGTCCAAGGAATAATTAAGTGCCAAAGTAGGCTGTTTTACGAAATTCTAAACCAGTGATCTATGACGAGTAGTCTGTGGAAGTGTTTTCCAGCAAGAGCGTGCCTCTCTTGGCTATTTCTCAGTCTGGCATATTTGTGAAACTTTTACAACCACTCGACCAGCTTTCTTAGTATTCTTACCGTTGTGTCAGGTCTTAGAGCATAGAGCCATCTATTGTAAATGACGTGAATGCTGCCTCGGTGGTTGCTATACGTAGTCGATACAAAAAACTTACAAATTGTATATTTTCGTGTACTGTTTGCAAAAAGGCCTTGTGCGGCAATGGCCGGTAAAAAATATTACAGTCATTGACTGCAGGGCTGTAACAAACTCACATGAAATATAATTACCTCTTAACTTCATTGATGTTTTTTTGTTCCAGAAGTCCTATTTCTTGTTATCTTGTCCAGCTTGTCCAGTCATCAGACCAACAAAACTACCTTAGCTCTCTCACGCTTAGTATTTTGCAACACTAAAAAATGCGTATGATGTGATTTATACTGCTATTAAACGATCTTTCTTATTTCCCTCTATCACAAAATCTAGAAATTACGTCTCCGCAAGAAGATTACGGAAACATCACCGGCTTTCAACGAGCATCACCGAAAAAAGATTAAGTCTGCTCTGTTATTTGAAGCGATGTCGCCAGAAGTCAGCTCGTACGAGACTAATAGCGATGAAGAATGAGCAATGGGATCAGATGATGAGGGGAAAAGGCCAAGAAAGGTGATCAGGACTCATCCATTTACATGGAGGTCGGAAGAACTCACCAATGTGCTTCAAAGCCTCGACCGAAAAATAATGAGGAAAAAAAGCGAGAAAGCTAGAGCCATGGTGTTACCCCGACAAGAAGGAGATCCCATAGATGATAACCCCCCCGAGGGTATGCCGTCGTGGGCCATAAAAAAGATGTAATTAAGACCTTTTAGTTTTCGTATTTTACAACATTGCAAGACATTTACACACAGTATTATGAATATTTTTGTAAACTTTTACTGGTGTTTATTACTCTTCAATGTGACTAATTTGTATGAATTACTTAAAGTTGCTTGTAAAGGCTGTTTTCCACTTGGCGAATTTTATCGCGTGAATCGACATTTCTTTGTGTAAATTGACTAGGTTTCTCATTAGTTCCAAACCAGAGCAAATTTCGCGCCATAAAATTCGCCTAGTGGAAAACAGTCTTAAAGTTTGAGTTAAACGTTTCCAAAATTAAACTTCTTACATTGAAATGTTCTTCGTATGTGTATATCTAATTGCGCCTCCTTATACTGCTATCCTTGTAGAGCTGACATGTATTAGAATCGGCTTTACTCTAGCAATAATTCATATCCTTTTAAATAACACATTGTAGAGAAACAACATCAAAACTGGATTATATTGCAGAAAATTTAAAAAATCGGCAATTACTTTTCTTAAAACTGATGCCAAAAATTTAAAACTTCTGCATAATAGCGAATTTTTGTTTTTAAACAAAAAGTGGTATTATAAAACCCTCGAATTTGATGGAAATGTTTTCACTGGCTGAAAATCAATATCTTCACACAACTAAAGATGGAAGCACAAATGATGTAAATTTCTAAAACTACCACACATTT
Source organism: Heliopora coerulea (assembly GCA_030142905.1). Classification (NCBI taxonomy): domain Eukaryota; kingdom Metazoa; phylum Cnidaria; class Anthozoa; order Scleralcyonacea; family Helioporidae; genus Heliopora; species Heliopora coerulea. The sequence continues at coordinate 720,441 of JASJOG010000122.1, read as the reverse complement.
GCATGGTTAGTGACTACGGCAAAATTTGAAATATCTAATACATTTGCAGCGGTGGTAAATTCAATGAATAGTCTGCCATTGCACCTAAACACTCATTGCCTAGATGATGAAAATTCATAAATACACACTATTGCAAACTTGGACAAAGGTAAAAAAAGACTAAATTTACGTTAAATTTGTAACACATTTGCAATGTATGAAAAGTTAAAACTTCTTCTCGTGATGATTACTAATCCCGACATACATAACCCCAGAATCTATGCTTTTATTGTCATGTAATTTTGTTAATATTAAATCGATTAGGCTTGTCGTAACTCTTGTCGGTTTAAGAATATGTTGTTGTAACTGATATATATCGAATATGTCCTTGAGTTTACTGGTGCGAGAGTCTTCTTCTGCCTTTAAGAGATTACAGTTGAAATCACCAGTTATGACTATCTCAAGATTTTCGTCATCGGCTTTACGCAAAAAGTACTCAAATTTTTCGTAAATAGTAGCATCTAAGTTAGGTGGGCGATACCATGTTGAAATCAAGAAGGATTTAGTTTTTGGTTTTTTGACTTCCAAACAGATAGCTTCAGCGTCATCAGGAATTATATTTTCTCGTTGGTTATATGAAATATTGTTTTTTTATATAATTTGCGACGCCCCCACCATTTCTATTTCTATCTGCTCTTACTATTTCATAGCCCGTGAGTTCAACTTCCTCATCTCGTATGGTTCTGTCTAATCTTGTTTCATTAATGCATATTATATCGAAAGGTTGTTAAGTTTTGAACTTGGATTTGTGTCCATAATCTCTATTCCAATTGAATGTATGTTCGCAGAGATTTCTTGTGAAGATTTAAATTTTACATCGTTTGTTCCTACATGTAATACCACACATTCAGGAGCAGATGTCAGGGTAGGTTTGATATAGTGAGTCATGTCTTCCAATCGAGCACCTGGGAAGGTTTTAACTTAAACCTTTACTCCTGAATTTCTCTGGAGTTACATAGGTCTAAGATATTTTAGCATGGAATCACCAACAATAGTAACACTTCGTCGTTGCTTAGGCAAATTTTGGCGTTGGTTGAGACTACCTTGGCGATGGTTTTTCTGTTCTTCTTCTGCTCGAGGTTGACCTTCGGTGTGTTCGGCAGAATTGGTCGTAGAGTTGTTTGTTCGTATCTGTTTCTGTTTTTGTTTTAAATCTCTTTTGCCATTTGTCGGTTGGATGTTCTGCGGCGTCTCGTCTACGTCTTGAGATAGTTCACTAAGAACTTCATATCTGTTGATAACTTCGACAGTGGGCGCTATGATGCTATTTGTTTAACATCTACCAGTAGGTTGATGAACAGTGTGCCCTCTTTCTACTTGGTCCTCTTCTGGATTTAATTCATTTACTCCTTTCTTTTGTAATTCGCCTGCAGCATAATTGCTCGTTAATTTATGGGATGGCTTAATGTTCTCGCATACCTTTCGATAATCTTCATAATGAGTTTAATAGCAGCAAGTAAACCTGACTTTTCACTCTCTACATCTTTGATTTTGGTATTCAAATCAGCTACAACATAAGAGACGATATTGATTCTATCCCTAAGGGCTTCATTTTCTTTCATTAGTTGGCTGTTTTCTCTTTGTAGCATGGTAAGACACTGCTGAACTAGGTCAATCGTCACGCAAGATTTCTGATCATTGTCGTGGTTTACTGGTGTTGATGTGCTTTCGGGTATCTTATCGAAATGAGAACAGTGATGTTTAAGTTCTTCTTTAATGTTATTCATTTGGGATTTAATTTTCGCAATCGAATATTCCAGTGTAGTTAGCCGATCATTAGTTATGCAAGGAACAGGTAAGGGACGATTCTGTTCTTCAAAAATAGCTTGATCAATAAGTTGTTCACTATCTTCGCGATCTTCCAAGTTATCTTTACTGTCCAGTGAAGAATAGAGTAACTAGGAAAGTCTCGCCTTGATTTCTTTGCCCTTTAGTCCTCCGACAGTAAACGTTTGTTTAGAAGGATACCAGCGAATTGACACATCATCATTTTATATAAGCTTGCACTCACCTCCTGGCGAAATCCATTTCGATTTTATCTCCATAACATCTGAAACAAACTTTTGGAAGGATTTGAAATCTCCCAACCATTTCAGCTTTCCTTTACTAGTGATTTCCAACAGCTTTCTTAAACAATCGCCATCACTAACAACTAAATCTTCCAAGACTTTATCGGAGCGCATTTCACCATGACCTTCCATGCTTATAACGACTACTCGTTATGAGCATGTTACTCGAAAGCGACAAGATGCCCAAATCTACATTGTCCAAAAAACGTAGATGCAGAAACATATGGTTCAACCCACCATATAGCAAGAACATCAAATCAAAAATTGGCCATAACTTTCTAAAACTAATTGACAAACATTTCCCTGAATCATGCAATCATCACAAAACCTTCAACTGGAACACAGTCAAAATAATCTACAGCTGCATGGACAACATGAAGACTATGATCACCAAACATAACTCCCGAATCCTAAATAAAAATGAAAATAGAAAGCTTCAGAAAACAGATAATTGCAACTGCAGAAGAAAAGAAGAGTGCTTTCTCCAAGGTTACTGCTTAACTAACAACATCGTTTATAGAGTCGACGTAACCACGACTGACACCAGGGAGACAAAACAGTACATAGGAATGACAGCAAACAGTTTTAAAGAGCGATACAGAAACCACATCAAATCCTTCAAAAACAGTAAGTACTCCAATGAGACGGAACTATCAAAATACATATGGGATCTAAAATCGAATAACCAATCTTTCGATATAAAATAGGCGATTGTGAAAAGGGCCGCGGCCTACACAAGCGAAGCAAAAAAATGTAACCTTTGCATGGAGGAAAAACTTTGCATCATGAAAGCACGCCTAAAGAACCTTCTCAACAAAAGATTGAATATCGTCTCAAAGTGCAGACATCGAAACAGATTTCTCATCTCAAAGACAAGCCACACAAGGACAATAGTAATGAGCCATGCAACCCGCGCAAACCATGACGTCAATGAACAGAGAAAAAGGAGACAATGAATCGACACTGTTTCAGTTGCCTGAAGATCGCATCCGCGTGAAACTCAGAGTAGCAATCATATACTCTTAAGCAAAATCTCACTACACTATATATGTATATATATATATATATATATATATATACAAACATAACAGGGGCCGCGACACGATTTTAAAAGTGGGGAGGCCAGAATTTATCTTCAAATATGCATTTTCGCGGGATTTTCCTTGTAAAATATGAAAAAAATTAAGGGGAAAAATGACCAGATTTTACGTGTAAAAAGTTATATATCAATTTAAGTGTTTATCAAATATACATACACCCTGAAAATACAAAGGCCACAAAAGCTACTACTTTTTTACTCATGTTGATATCATTCCTGTCTGTCGTAGAAGAAAACTACTTTCAGATATTCTGCATGGGAAACGAAAATGATATACTAACTGTACACAAACAATAACCTGGTTTCTATCTTGCTACACTTCTTAATCCTTACTACACACGTAGCACGTGGAAACCAAACTGGCTTTGAGAAATAGCTGGCTGTTTATATAATCGAAAATGTCTATTGTTTTGTTCTTTTTCGTGACGTTTCCAAACAATAGAATCGCAAGAGCTATAATTATCTCTTTTACGCTGCTGTTCATTTTCGATATTTGTTAAGCTATTGAAGTTTAAAATTAATCATATAAAAACAAAAAAATCTCTGCAAAAATGTTGGGGGGCTATGGCCCCCGCCCCCCCAGTGACATGGTCCCTGCATAAATTATTCGAAAACAGTGAAAATTTTTCTCCCTAGTCACCACGCGTGCAAAAGGACTCCACGCACGTCCAGCTTAGTACCCTCGCCCGATCTAGGGGAAAAAGATTATATTTAAGAAAACCCAAGAAGGATCAAGTTCAAATACGAAGTAGGTGACTTTGTGAAAATCGGAAAAATTTCGTAAAGTTTTTGAAAAGACTTACCATCAAGGTTGGACGGACGAGAACTAAATTGTACCATTGCATAAGATAATTCTAAGGGACCCTTTCGTCCACAAGTTCAATTACTATGACCGCGAAATACTTGGCGAGATCTTCTGCCAACACGAGCTTTATCCTATTATGAAAACGGACAATGTGTATTGAGTAAATTGCATTCTCCCGAAGATAACGAAAAATGTTAGTAAGTTGGAAAAATGTTGTGAGTTGGAAAAACTGTCCAGCGAAATTCAACTGATGGGTAGTGTACAGGGGCTTCACCAGCCGTCGTAATGTGTAGGTAGGTCCAATTAAGTGATTATGTCATACTAATTTATAATGTCATAATGATGGTTATGTCGTATTTAACGGTGAAAGCACTTGAAAATGAAAGAAACAAGCTTAAAAACAAGGCTGAATGACTTAATTGGGAATATATGAGTTGATTTTGATAAGAACATTTTGAGACCTTTATGTCGTACGGCTCCTATCAGCTTCTCATCAGTTTAAAAAGAATTAAAAACTGGTGATGAAGAGATATGGGGTCTGGAACAGCCCACTTCTTCCCGTGGCGACGCAACAAATAGTACATGAATAATGAAATATTATAATGGATAAGAAATAAACTTGATAGAATTAAAATAGAGTGACTAATGCATAAAATTATAAACCAGCACCTAATAGTTTGAGGTTGTACTCCTTTACCAATTTCAAATATACGATGGGTTAAATAAAAATACCTTTGAAAGAAAAGAAATCTTTGGATGAAGCATATAATTCAAATGAGTCAGATTTTAAAATGACGCAATCCTTTAATGACATATCTTTGGGAGGAGAAGAATCAGCGTTTGTCCAAGGTTCTTCAGCAGATGTGCTTCTTGTATTGTGTCCCTCATATCGTTTTGATATCCGTCCTTTTGTTTCCTGGCCATATGCTTGTCCAATTACCCACCGGACGAAGCACGGTACGAGGGATGAAGGCCAGAGCAGGCGAAGGTACTTATCTCGACGTATGTAATCCCCATTTAAACTCGTAGTAACTTTGGGGGAAAAAAATTCTATGTTGGCATCTATATTTCTTTGGATATATAGGTATGTATCCAACACATGCCCTTGTGCAAACTCGAAGACTGATATGTTGTTGACCAAATGTTAAGTTCCGCTGAAGGTAATCGATTTGATCTCTGTTTTTGTTGCCTCTTATATGGGTCTTTCCAAGGTTGTATACATCATTCAAAAACCAAAACCAGTAAATGACTTAAGGCCAGAGAATAAAATGGCTCTCTTGATGCTTGTGGCTGGTTTCAATTTTGGTGGCCATCTTAGTAATAGGACAATTCATGACTTGAGAGAGCAGTCCACAAACTTAGTTCCATGGAATATGCCCAACTGATCACTTTTTGAAAGAACAGTTTGATTTGGTTCTTTCTGTTGAATATTTACAAAAGATGTAAGGAAACTTGAGGTGACACTTGTTTGCCCGGGCATTACATAGGCGACTCTCTGTAAGCGACATTGTTTGCTGATGTTAAATGGATGCCGATTTGTAAAAATCGAGCCTTTTCAGGTTCTGGTAACCATTTGGCTGAACTACACAATTTACAAGTACGTCTGAATGAAGAAGCCTTGAAATGTATATTTTGCGAACGGATTGGTATTTAATCTTCCTTGAAAACCATTCTTTTGAGTGGTCTTCATCCTTCCCTATGACAGACTTCTTGTTCTAAATATTATCTTCTACATCTTGCTGGTGTTTAATGGAAAAGTAGAATGAAGATTTATCAGTAACATTTAATCACGAAATTTTTTCATATAAGACGATTTTCAAAAAAGACCTAAAATAAATAAAGTCACAAACAAAACAAAAAATCAAATGCAAAAGGAATAAAGATGAAAATGCAGTAAAATAAAAACCTGGATATTATATAAACGCATCAAAAGCTTTTATTTAAAAGTTACGAAATTTAAAGAACATCTAATATCTTTGTCTAATGTGTTCCAATCATTAATAGCATGATAACATGTTCTCTATTTAGCAAAGTTTCTTAGAGCATGGGGCAATCTTTGGTTATCTTTAATTCTAGCATTATAGTTACGAACGTCTCCATATGTTACCAAATCTATTGAATGATTCGTATGGCCATGACCACACTTGTAAACCTATACAAATCAATTATTAGACACAAGAGGTTGCAGTAACCAAACGTTGTTTATGGTTAAGTTTTGCTGAGCTTTCGTCCGAACACTCAGGACTTCATCAGACCAAGAAATTGGAGCTTTAAAATAGACCTAGTGTTTGTATATGTTAGAATCTTCTAACAACGAATTCACGGTAATCGCATGCTTAATGGCGTCACGAGATCAACTGAAAGAAAATTCATTATATTTCTAATAAGTACTAATATTGATACTAATATGGATTATCAGGACAGATACCTGTAAGTTCAAAGAGAATTGTTAAAAGAATAAATTTAGGAAAAAAAAGGCTGTCCAAGTATCATTTGAAGGCTGTCCCTCTTGCGGAATGGTAGCATGCATCCTTCCACTAAAGTAATCTTTGCGGTTGCTCAGAAGAGTGGTTTTGTCCCATTCTATTCTATGGCTCGTCTCCCTGGTGTGTTTTGCCACGACTGATTTCTCGGTTTGATCTTCAATGTAGCACGTATAATGTTCGTTGTTGTGAGCCGTAATTGTGCGTCCAGTCTCTCCGATGCATCCCAGTCCGCATTCGCAAGGGATGCACAAGACTCGGGGATGCTGGTTCTTCTCTGTTTTGTCTTTATAAGTGAAAAGTCACTGGAAGAGTTTAATGGAGGTGCTATGGTAGACTTTAATATTTTCTTTTGAAAGGATTCTTTCAATCTTATTGGATACTGGGCCGGTGTACAGGAATAGTACAGTGTAAATGTAATGCAAATACACAACAACGGTAACTCCAAAAATCGATAGCATTTTAATTTATTCTACGTTTTGACTAGGCTTTAGTCAACTTCAGGAGTGCTGCTGGGTTACAGGTAGGGTCTACTTATACAAATGACAATCACATGAGATCTATTAATAGAAAATGACGAGTTCTCGGGATGCTTTAGTTCCGTGGTAGAGATGCGGTTTCAGGCGGCGGATGGCGAGCGCTTCCTTATAAAGCAACACAAGATTTGCACAAACACAGCAAGATTTGCAGCAACACAACTCTACTCACAGATGAAATACAGAACATTAGAAAGCTTATGTCATGGAACGGGTTCACCAAACATATGTCCACACAACTTATCAAAACGTTCAGCGCAGACCGGACCCCACCTACCCTGACGATCTTACACAGACGACCAAAGAAACTTCACAGCCCCCCAAAATATGGCTCCGTCTACCATATATTGGCAAACATGGCACTACATTACTCCGGAAATTCAAGAAAAATCTCCTGCGCCTGATAAAACGACCCTGTCGATTGTCAACTGGAAGACCACCACCACAAACTGTCTTTTGTCGTGCAACGACAAAACACCAAGAGAATACCAAAGTTCTGTGGTATACAGCTTTTCTTGCCCAGGTTGCCAACAATCATACATCGGAAAAACAGACAGATGCTTTTTCACTAGAATAAAAGAACACACGACTTGCCCGGACTCCGAAATTCACAACCACGTGAATTCTTGTGAACAATTTCAGCACATGAAATCACTCTTTCAAATTTCTCTATACGAACAAAACCCGGACGAAACCTTAAAAATCAGTTTATGTGACTTTATATTTAACAACTGTGTAATTATTGACAAAGCCGACCACTGGTCGACATTGCTTTATAAGGAAGCGCTCGCTATCCGCCGCCTGAAAACGCAGCTGTACCACGGGACTAAAGCATCCCGAGAACTTAATTTTCTATTAATAGATCTCACGTGATCGTCATTTGTATAAGTAGACCCCACCTGTAATCCAGCAGCATTCCTGAAGATGACTAAAGCCTAGTCAAAACGTAGAATAAATTAAATATGCTATCGATTTTTGGAGTTACCGTTGTTGTGTATTTTACCAAAATACTCAGAGGTTCCTGCAAAGTATTCTTGCAAAACTTACCATAAACAACGTGACGTTACCGCAAATTCTTGTGTCTAAGTAATGAATTTATCATCATGCTAAGCTTTAAACCTCTTATATGCAAACCTTTGGAAAAATTTTCTTTGCTTTAACATTATCCAATTTATGGTGTAGCGAGAGCTTCTGAGGCGGATAAATGTTATGGCTTAATCTAAAGTAATCTTAACAGCTTTATTCTGTACTATCTGAACGCTATTCATGAGTGTGGTGTTATTTTTGTCACCCCATAAAATATATACATAATCAAGCAGTGCGAGAACTTAACCGTTATAAGATAATAAATGACATTTAAATGGTAGTATATGCTTAATGCTTCTTATTAGACCTAATCTTTGGTTAATTCTAGGTATTAAGTAATCTATATGATATGTTCTTATAAACTCATTAGATTAAAGAAGACGAAAAAAAAAGCTCCTAGATATTTAAAATTAGTTTCAGTAGCAATTTTATAATCGGGAGTAGATACTGATCTGATTGATCGAATATTTACGAATTACAATTGCTGCCTATAAGCATACATTTTGTCTTTTTCTAAATTTAAAGTCAACTTGTTCTCGTTTAGCTATTTCCCTACATTGAAGAGGTTTTCATTTAATTATTTTTCATGATCTTTAAGATTTGTACTAAAACAGCATAGTACCGAATTAAAGAGGGACATTTCACATAGTCTCTCAATTGTTGTTAAATTGCCAATGTAAATAAAAAATAACAACGAACCGAGAATTCTGCCTTGAGCCATACCCGATGTAACTGGTAGTCCATCAGAAATTCAAGACCACAAGACATTCGCTGCTTTCTATGACTGAGATATGGCCGACATCTCCGAGAGTGGTTGGAGATCCACAAGATTTTAACAATTTGGTGAGCAAAATTCTATGGCCTATGGTGCCAAACGCCTTATTTAAATTCAAAACTACTGCTCCATAAAACTTTCCCCATTCCGTATTATACAAAACTTCATCTGCAAAGTCTGTTAGCGCAGTTACAGTCAGAAACTGTGGTCTAAAACCAAACTGCCTATTAAAGAGTAGATGATTTTGGTTCATATATTCAAACAGTTGTGAATATACTGCTCTCTCCGAAATTTAAGCAAAAGTAGACAATATTGAAATTGGGCGATAATTCATCACGTTAGTCCTATCTCTAGCCTCAAACAGTGTTGAGCTTTTAGAATATTTACATACTTCAAGAAATTTGCCAGATGGGATAGACAAGTTTGATAGTCTAGTGATTGATGTACGTATTGAATGGGCAGCATATTTTAACAACCTTGTGCTAATCTTATCCAGAACTATAGCCTTATTTGGTTTAGAATAAAGTAACTGCTGAAGCGCTGTTGATTTGTCTAACTCATTCAACCACTCTAATATATACATTTGGTAATATAAAATTTAAATTACGCAAGATAAATATCTTGCCTATAACTGAGCGATATTCCATTATTCTTTGTTGTGCCTCTATGACGCCAGCTTTCAATGTACAAATAATAAAGGAATAATTATGAAGGAGCTGATTACATTGAGAATTTTAGCTTCGCCTTCCGATAAAATACTTAAGAAATACAGCTTGCGATTACATACAGAAAGTTTGGGCGTGGGTTGAATTTCAGCCCTCTTCAAGCTACCAGGGCTGAAAATTTCAGCTCGGTTGACCGGGCTAAAAAATTCCATATGATCGCACTTAAAAATTTCAGCCCTCGCTTAAGAAATGATTGACAAGCGAGGGAAGATGCAAATTACTGGAACAACAAAGGCTACTGACAAATTCCTTCCGCAGCTTCATTTTCAGCCCGAGCTGAAATAATTCACGAAATCGGAACATTTTAAACGCAGTCTGCTGGACTGACTTTCAGTCCGGGCTTAAATCTTTCCATGTAATCAGCCCCAAAGTGAAACTGGAATGGCACCAGTTAAAGCTAACATTGCAGGGTTCATTATTCACAAGAATCACGTCAATCAACGAACAGGTGGTTCCAGTCATTCGAGTATGTTCTTTTATAGCCTGGTTCACACTTGAGCATAATCATAAGCATAACTTTAAAACAAAAGGCAAAACAAAGGAATGAAGTCATGCCTGTGACATTAGGATCTTTGTAGATGTAGGCATAAGATCATAGGCTATGCATAAACCAAGAGCCAAACAAAAGACAAAAAAGTGCAAAACTCTCGTTGTTTTGTCTTCGCGAGTCCTAGAGGAGATGTCATACTTTGTTTTCGTTCTGATCTTCTCCTTAAGTTTGCGTCGATATTGTGAGCCAGGCTCATAAGTCGAGTTAAACCATCTTATGCATAAAATTCAAAAGGTTTTGTTTTTCTCCCGTACGGCTTCCGGGATTTAACAACGTATTCACATTCAGGTCTCCCTAAAGCACCAAATCAGAATTTCGCCAAATCCAGTGGAGGCATACAACTGAATAAGTTAGAAATAAATTGCCCAAAGTCGGCATCAGTAGCTCTGTATAAAATGCAAATTGTTTTCATTTGCGCTTAACCCGAGTAAGTTCAATTATGAACACTCGTTTTCGCCAACATTAAGATCATCTCTTACACAAAAAGGCAAGCAAATCCCAACGTAAAAAATACTCCACCATTACCTTCCTTCACCCCAATCCTTTCTTTTCTCACACAAACAAACCGAAGTAATATTATCTCAGAATCATGAATAGAGTGGTTTAACCATGTCTCAGATAACCTAAGAACATACATCGGTCGTTCATTCTGGGTCATTCATTCTTGTATGATAGTGGCTTTTGAATATTTTATAGTCTTTAACCTGATAACGTTCTTCATCAGTTGTTCGAGAAGTGGATAAAGCACCTAAGGTCCAGAGGAATTGTCCAGAGCGCGAATCTTCTTTTTTAGATCCTCTCTCCCCTTTCCACACAAAGGTTTCAATGCCACTTCGAGGATTGTTTTCCCTATTAAAAGTTAAAAGTTGCCCAACTGAAGACATTGGGAGTTATCTCTGGCTCGGAATCCATAATACAAGGGAAACAGTCAAAGGATAACATGCTGCAAAGATACTTGTTTTTGGTCGCTAGACTATCCTTTGGCGAAAAAGTTGTCCTCTTCTGTCTTTCTCACTTCTCAATTGGCTTGTGGATGATTACCCTTCCCATGTTTGACCAGCTACTGCTTCAATCAGGATTTTAAAAACTTGCGGGAAAGTTTAAAATAATTCTCTTCCAGTAAACGTACGTTGGAACTTTTGCGTTGAGGTGCCAATGAATGCTTCATTTAAAATTACTTAAGGGGTTGCAGGTTTGTAGGCTACGCCATTTTTTCTTTTTTTACCGGGGTTTAACAGTGGGAAAGATACATCTTTTACTTCTCTTTTCTAGTTTTCCTGTACACAAAGTTGTACCAGTTTTTCTTGTCGTATTTTGCTTTCTATTGTGTACTTTCCGAACTTTGGTCAGCAATAAAAATGCAGAACCTGTTCATTTATATTTTTTTTTGTCTATTTCAACGGTTTCCTCATTCGTTTCATCTTCGTCACGAAAGTCTTGTACCACATGATGAACAATTAGTATAAATCTTCATCATAACATTTCTTAATTACACATTTGTAACCTATTTTGAGATAATGTAGAGTTTTTCAGCTTTTCAATAATAAAAAAAGTCAAAAATATTTTCAATCATGAGCAGTCGAATGCTGATGGTTTCCGAATGGTAACCAAAGAGAATGCTCCACTTTTAAAACGGAAAGTCCAGCCACCTAATAAAAAAATCTTATTTTAAGGCAAAATAAGCGAGAAGTTTAAGTGAGAAACAGCAAGAAATACTACAAGCTCGCAACTAATGCTTGTCTTCATCAAAGTACCTAACAACCACTTCCATTCATTCCCCTGCTAGAGGAAAAACACTGATAAACCAAAAAATTTACATGAATTGCTTGACTTGTTGAACGTTGGAGCTTTGAAGTTGTGCTCCAGATGACTTGTTTTACATACGAGTGCAAGAGGTCTATTGATTTTAATTGTGAGCATGGATCTCTTAACATTTGGTAAGCCGTCAATGGTTGTTCTCATCGAATGTTTTATTTTAACACAGAATTGAAATTATAAGACTATTTTCAGTTAAAATTTAGTCTAATTTCCTATTTGGGTTTTTTCTAATTGGTGGCCGAATTATGAGTTTTTTTCTTTTTGATTATATTCATTCTTCCAGTTATATAGTAAGGACAATTTGCCTTTCAGAAAATTTTGAAAATTTAACCGAATTCTCCAGAGATACGTTGAAAGTGTCGACTGAGGGGTTGTTGCTGACGCTTATTTCTAGTATAAAGAATGATCCCGTCTGAAAGTTGTAGGACAGTCATTCACTATATATTTCACGAAAAATTTATCTTATTTCTCTGAACTAAAAGGGACTCAGAGTACTTTATGATTCAACGCAATATAAATACTGGAAATGCAACTTCGATATCCAAGTCAATGGTAAAGTTGAGTGCCTCCCAACGTGTTAAAAGTCTTCACGCGCAAAATTGAGATTGGGACCTGTCGCGCGTTTTGCGAATCATTTGTTAAAAATCGAGAAAATTTCGCTATGTACTTGTCGTTATTACGAACTAAATATAACAACACGGTGTTTTCGCATTTCGAAAATGTGGGTAAGTGAGTCGTTCCATACTGAATCTTTCTACATGATATTCAGTGCTTAGTGTAGGAAATTGACGTATATGGATAATTTTGTGAACTCAGAAGTTACAGTCATCGATGGATTCCTGGAGAAAATCGTCGTACAAAATGATCTCACTGAGTGCAGACGTTAAAGAAGTCGGTGCCATTCATGAAGGTAAACTAAATCGATTATTCAATGGTTTATTGTCAACAATCCTATAATGGGCAGCATTTATTCCGTAAGTATGGCCTATACGTATTGGTCCAAAAGCTTGTGATCATCAACACTCTCAAAAGGAATCTACCTGAATAATAACACTTTGAATAAGAAACGTTCGAAATTCAAAGTTTAATAACATTTTTTTAACCTTTTAATAACTTTTGGTATTAAACCATTAACGAGCAATGGTATTCATCATGAGTTTTTGCCAGTATGTCGAGTATTGTATATACTTTCAATCAATCGCATTTTTTTGAATTATGCACTAGTTTGTATTAACCCTTAGGCTGCCTAATTTTTCCACTGAAATCATAAGTTATTCACTCAATACAAAATTCTTTTTAGGGCAGGGGATTTGAAATTTTCAACAATATCCCAATTGGATTCCAGGCAGTTGGAACGAAATTTCCCTTCCCGATATAATGTTTTCCACCTAAGGATGCCATAATTTCAAGTTTCCAATATCCAAACAAGAAATAGTGCATGTACAGTAACTAGAGAAAAATAAACACAAATTTTCTTTATGAATGAACTAAATTCCAATAAATTTATGTTGTAGTAATTTTGTGGAATTTTTTACTCTTTAGTTCTGTAACAGATTGGCAAACAAGAACCAATTTTTCAAGAGATATCCAAAAGTACCATACAGTATCAAAAGTACTATTCCGATACTATTTCATTTAATTCAAGACAATAAATTTTGAATGATCCGCTTGAATCCGTCCTATTGGTTCACTGACTGCCAAGCTCTTTCAGCTTCATTAGACCTTAGTGTTGCAGTCTTGGATGTTTGGCATGTGGCAGTACCATTATCCAAATTCATGCTAGATTGTCCCTCACCTGATGTTGAAATTTTTATCATGTGTCATTGGGATACTAAGCATGTTATGCTTAGTATCTAGAAATCAAATCTAATGTGTTGTGGATATTGCGATACAGCAGTTTTCATGCTCTTCTTTGGAAACCGATGGAAATTTTATTATGAATCTAATTTGTATACAGTAATATCAAGCTGGATGAATCTGTATGATTGGGGGCTAAAGAGTTTAACAAATTCACCGCTATACTGTCACTAGTGATTGTACTACTTAAAGCTATACATGTCACTTGTGTTTGCATAACTTAAAGCCCTATTACAAAATGACATTCTATAAATGGTAATTGGGGTGATCTGGATAATGCTTACAGGTGCTAAAGTCACCTATGCACTGCTAAACTTAAAAACAGTCTTTCCTTGGAAATGAAAACATTTCAAAAATGTTATTCAACTGTCTGCTGTAGTCTATGAACTAAAATTGAGAATCTACATGCACAGCAGGTATATATTGATGTGCATGTTCTGTGTTCATCCCATGAAATTGTCTAACAAGGCCTAGTTCATAAACCTGGTCATGATGCACGAACGAAGGAAGTGGGATCTTAAATTGAATGTGAAGAAAATAATTAGTAATTCGTGGTAGCAAATGTTCAATATTAGTGTTACTAGTAAGTAGCGTGAAATGAATAAGGCAGAGAGTTGTCAGGCTTGTAGAGGTGTCTGTTCACAGGTACTGTAGTGCACTATAAACACCGAAACTATTCTTGACACAATGCTAATTGCAATATGACATTGTTTTATTTTTATTTAATATTTTGAATCTTTATTTTGTAGTATTAGAGGAATCATCTATTGTCAAGCAGATATGAGAAATTGGGCAATATATATTAACCACTTATGACCATTTGTAAAGAGGCAATATGTCATTTCCTGATAAAAATTCCTTCTCAAGTACATGTAAGAGGTCAGAAATTTTAAATAGGCATTTGTAGGATATATAGCATTATTTTACTTTTTTTGATCTTGATTATGCAAGGAGTTATGATTTTGGAAAATTTTAACATTTTATGTCAACTTCGAAGACAATTAATTGCCAAAGAAAATTTGATTTTCTTTCATGGGATGTATAAGAGTCTTAGAAAATGAAAGTGAAATCAGTGTAAACTGAGGTTATGATTGAGATTATAGATTGCCAAGATAAGGGATTACCAAAACTACTGCTCTTAAAAGGTGTACGGTAGTACAATCAGTGCAGTACCTAGAGGGGAGCTAATGGGGTGCTTAGCTTGGAACATTGTAACAATTTATCCTTTACCGTAACAATTACACCTACATCAGGTGCAGTATGGCTCTGACTGCAATCGAGCGATGAGAATTATTTTGAAAGAAGGAAAGAAAAAGTGTACTCAGGAAATGCGCAATGTTTTAAATCTCTTAACTTTGTTTAATGGGAGAAGATTTTTTAGATATGTACTAATTTTTAAAATTTTAAATAATTTAAATTGTCCTGAACAATTATTAGATGTTTTTAAATTCCGTAGTAGTGTGAGAAACAGAGAACTCAGAGATGAAACGTTATTAGATTTACCAAAAGTTAAAACTAAGATGGGGCAAACAATGTTTGCGTACTCCGGTGCAAAGGACTGGAATTCTCTGCCTAGATATATCAGAAAAATGACTTCTATTACAAGTTTTAAACGTTCTATTTATACGTATCTTTTAGACAGTGATAAAGATTCACATATTTGTAGATTATAGATTAATTTAGATTATTTTTATCAATATTTTTCAATATTGTTACATAGTTAATTTATGTTTTATTACCACTGTTCTCCCGTTAATACCAGCTTTTATGCTGATGGGATTTTTTTAACAGTATAAATAAAGAATTTATTATTATTATTATTATTATCTTAGCTCAAATATGTTTATTATATTTATATAGTCAATAAGTTAGTATTAGATTTTCATGTTGCTGTGGAATCTTCATTGAGTTATAAATTCAGTATTCTTATGTATGTGACTTAAAATAGAAACAAAATTGACTCGAAATGAAAAGAAAATTAATCGTCGATCTTTAACTATCATGAATCGTTGCTTCTTAATTTGTTTTATCCAGCATGTTAAATTGATTGCACGAGTCGTTTTTGGCCGGTTTTTAATGCTATAGCTATATTACTTAAATAGTTTTCCTAAGAAGTTTGCTGATCTGTTTGTTTTTATTAATTTTTTGCCCTAGGCAGAGATCAGATCGGGCCTAAGAAATTCAATTATCCCTTTTCCTTTGGATTTCCTGATCAGTCTACTGGGATAGTTGCAATGATATATTGGAAATATTTTATATTTACCATCATTGCATGTCTTCAGATGTTTGCTAACTGTTAAATGTCTATATTGGTCGTGTCGTCTTTGTTCCTTATGAAGTTTCACTCTCTTTCTTAGATTCTCTGTTTGTCCAAACATAAAAATTTTCACATTTCGCGGAAATGATTAAATGGATTACATTTCTCGCTTTGCAGCTCATCGATGAATAAATTTTCCATAGTTTCCCGTTTTTAAGGGTAATTGACTCTCCCGCGAATATGTATTGGCATGTCTCGCATCTCGCCTTTTTGCATTTTGTAACCACCGGCGTGTGTTGTCTTGAGGAGAATTTTGCATTTGTGATGTGCTGTTTTAGATTTATGGGTTATCTGCGGCTAATCATTAATTTTGTTTGGTCCATTATGCTCTTCACTTCTCTTGAATTGTTCAGAAAGTTTAAATTTTCTTTCAATTTGCGCACAACTTGCGGATTGTTAAGATTGTTCGTAATTATAAGTGGGAGAATTTTGTTATGATGATTTTCTTTTCTAGCCGATCTTTATTCTTGTATGTTGAGTTTTTGTGCCTTTTCGCTTCTTGTTCTGATGATTTGTTCTGGATAGTTTTGCTTTCTTAAGAAAATTTTAAGTTCACTGAGGCCCTGTTCTCTTAAATCGTTCTTTGTGACAATGGTGCAAATTCATCTAGCTTGAAAGTACGGGATGTTGTGTTTCGTCTGCTTTGGCTGGTAGAATCTAAAGCCCAAATATTGATGCTTGTCAATTCCTTTGTAGTATATGTCGGTTTACAACTCATTCCCTCCTTCTATAGTAAAATGTCTAGAAATGGTAAATTTTCCGTAATTTTGTTCCATCGTTAACTTGATTTTCGGATGAAAACTGTTAAGTAATTGGTGCAAAATTATTAGGTCTTGCTTCGATTTGTTCCCCAAGAGGCAACAATCATCCAAGAATTTTTCAAATAATTTGATGAATAATTCCGTTTCAGCTGTTCCGTATATTTCCTCATAACAGTTATATAGACACTTTTTTAAATAACCCATCACTAAAGTTTCATAAGTTAGCGCCATCTTTGTACCCATTGCTGTACCTTGCATCTGTTTGTAGTACTTGTCGTCAAATTGAAAAGTGCTTTCTTTTGACATAACAGAAATAGCGTCCAGGATGAATTCTGCCTAAAAGGGTCGAGTAAAGGATGTATTGTAATTTTGCAGCCAATATCTTACTGTCTCCAAGGGTAACAACAGAAAACGAAGTAATTTTTAGATCAACATACCTGCCAAGATCATCCACCTCCAAACCAAACCACAGCATACCACCGAAAAAAGTGGCAGAATCACAAATTCCAGAGTCAGAAACCACTGAACCAAAGGTAATTAACATTTCTACAAGGGAACTTTGTGATAGTGAGATTACGCTCTTTACTTCGAAATTACACTTTACTTCAGTGGTCATGAACAAAACCAAATATTACGCTAGTAAAAAACAAACCATATGTTGTTCCTCCAATGCAAAACGATCGCCACCTTACATTATGTCTAGAAAATATTTCAAACCTTTATGAAAAAAATCCGACGCCCAAACAAAAAAGGAACGTTACCTCATCCCAACGAATGGTACACAAAAATTTGGAAAAAGACGATTCAATCATCATCAAGCAGGCGGATAAAACAGGAGCAACAATTGTCATGGATAAGTCGTATTATCGACACAAAATGCTGGAAATGTTCTCAGATACAAAAACGTACGTTGAACTTGACCAAAACTAAGATGACTTGGTTATGAAAAAAATTAAAAGACTAACAAGACAATACGAACACGAACTTACCAAAAAGGAAATCGACTATATATAAAACTTTTCATGGAGAACGTCATATTTTTATGGGCTGCCGAAAATGAACAAATCTTCGACTATAATGTACTTAAAGAACAAAACTCCAGATACTTAAAAGTTGCACAAGCGACAAACTTACCATTCAGATTGATAGTAGCAAGACCTTCATCACCATCTCACAGATTGAGCAGCTTGACTGACATACATATAAATACATATATATATATATATATATATATATATATATATATATATAATCCAAAGGTGAGGACCAAGAAGGTTGCACCGTTAGTTTGAGAATGAAGAGCTCTTAATACCATACCAGTAGAGCGAATAAAGAAGTAAAATAGAAAAAAATTTTACTGTCGCTACTCTGAGTTTCACGCGCTCAGGCGATCATCAGGCAACTGACAGATTATTTAATTATTCACACATTTATAATATTCGCAAATTCACAGATGGTTTTTTGTTACATATCGGCATGCACTGAAAAGCTCCGATCGTTTATTTAGGATGTTCATTTTACGTCCCTTCAAGATTAATAGCTTTTCTTCTAAGCATGGCGGCATTTTCTAGACTCTGCTTTACATGATGGGAGCTGTTTGATAATTTCCCACTTGATCGTGTACTTTCTTTTGTTGTCCTTGAGTTGCCATATGTGTTTGGAGAGTTCAGTTTCGTTATGGTATTTTTTGTTGTTCAGTGATTTGCTGTGATTTCGGTATCTAGTTTTGAAGTCGTTGGCTGTGACGGCTATGTATGTTCGTGTCTCGTTGTTGTCAGTTGTTGTAACTTCAGCCTTGTAAACTACGTTCGTTTTTAGGCAATTGCTTTGGATTGGGCATTGGTCAGGTTGTCTACTGTTGCAGTGACGTGTGTTGTTTGCGTTTGTTGATTTTGTTCGGTTGTCATGTCTTTTGAGTATTGTTTTGTTGTGTCTAGTGATAAAGGATTTCATGTTTTCGTTGCAGCTATAACTTACGCGTATAGTGTGTCTGTTAAAGAGCTTGGAAAGTTTGTTATTAGGCGTGAAGTGTTTGTAAACTAAGTTGTAAAAAGTCGCGTGCGATGTTTGTTTTGACGTTTTTGCTGTGAGGAGGATTAAACCAGATCACATTTCGTTGTCTATTACGTTGGGTATTTGTATTAGTGTTAGGTGGTTCGTATTTAAGTTTTGTGTTAAGGTTGCTTTGTTTGAAGGCTTCGTTATAGATAGGAGTTGCGGCGTCAAAAATATTTTTATTAGATGATAGTTTGTTCATTCGTCGGTTGATAGATCCGGGAGTTAGCAAATTATGGAGGGTGGGTGGTTAGATGAGCGGTTGATGTAAAGAGGTTCAACGGTACTTACAAACCTTACAGAAAACCCAACGATGAACCTCTTTACATCAACCGCTCATCTAACCACCCACCCCTCCATGATACGCGAACTCCCCGGATCTATCAACCGACGAATGAACAAACTATCATCTAATAAAAATATTTTTGACGCCGCAACTCCTATCTTTAACACACAACTTAAATACAAACCACCTAACACTAATACAAATACCCAACGTAATAGACAACGAAATGTGATCTGGTTTAATCCTCCTCACAGCAAAAACGTCAAAACAAACATCGCACGCGACTTTTTACAACTTAGTTTACAAACACTTCACGCCTAATAACAAACTTTCCAAGCTCTTTAACAGACACACTATACGCGTAAGTTATAGCTGCAACGAAAACATGAAATCCTTTATCACTAGACACAACAAAACAATACTCAAAAGACATGACAACCGAACAAAATCAACAAACGCAAACAACACACGTCACTGCAACAGTAGACAACCTGACCAATGCCCAATCCAAAGCAATTGCCTAAAAACGAACGTAGTTTACAAGGCTGAAGTTACAACAACTGACAACAACGAGACACGAACATACATAGCCGTCACAGCCAACGACTTCAAAACTAGATACCGAAATCACAGCAAATCACTGAACAACAAAAAATACCATAACGAAACTGAACTCTCCAAACACATATGGCAACTCAAGGACAACAAAAGAAAATACACGATCAAGTGGGAAATTATCAAACAGCTCCCATCATGTAAAGCAGAGTCTAGAAAATGCCGCCATGCTTAGAAGAAAAGCTATTAATCTTGAAGGGACGTAAAATGAACATCCTAAATAAACGATCGGAGCTTTTCAGTGCATGACGACATCTAACACAACACCATCTGTGAACTTGCGAATATTATAAATGTGTGAATAATTAAATAATCTGTCAGTTGCTTGATGATCGCCTGAGCGCGTGAAACTCCAAAAAATTTTGTCTATTTTACTTATATATATATATATGACAAGATAAAACTTAAAACACTTATAAAACTTTATATCAACGTTTCGGGGCGCTGCCCCTTTGTCAAGAATAAGAACTACAAGATAGAAGATGCTCCTTATATACATAGCGTTACTTAATAGTTAAAAAATCCGTTAAAAAATACAATACTCGAAAGAAGTCCCTAAGGTTCAAACCTTTAGGTAAAAAAGAATCCAATTTATATACCCAAAAACCTTCTCTTTTAGTTGGGTCTGATACATCCGTCCTATCAACAATTTTTACCAGCATATCTTCAATTCCCTCATGACCCCTCTCATAAAAATGGGCATACAAATGTTCTCCCGGTATACCCTTTTCGCCATTACCATACCTTTTAACACTACTTTTATGGTTATTAAATCTCCTCCTGAAAGATGTTATTGTACTACCCATATAAATCATCGAACACTTTTTACATATTATAAGGTAAATCACTCCTGCCGAATCGCAATCAAACAAATAATTAATATGAAATATACAACCATTTCTACAAAATGTAGAACCTTCCTCCACAACATTGTAAATTTGGCAGCGTGATTTACCACACTTTTGCATACCCTTATCCCCACCACCTTCTCCCTTCAGTTTAGACCTTACTAAATTATCCTTTAAATTTTTTGGTCTCCGGTATACTATCATCGGCTTTTCTTCAAAAATACTTCTCATGTCCTCCGAGGCATGCAAAATAGGCCAGAGTGAATCAATAATTTTACCCACCCCCAACAATGCAGGGTGAAACGTCATAACTAATGGCAATCTCTTATTTATTTTATGATCTCTTTTATTACTATCTTGACAAAGGAGACTCTCTCTGGTCTTAGCTCTGGCCCCTCTGAAATCCAGAATCTACCAAGTTTTCCTTAAAACCTCTTTTTATTAAATTATTAGAAAGATCTCGTAATCTATCTCTATAACCCTCCTCCGTACTACAAATCTGTTTAACTCTCAAGGCTTGCCCACAAGGAATCCCCTTCTTAACATGCCTCGGATGACAGGATCCGTAATGTAAATGCTGATGCGTATCCGTTGGTTTTCAATAAACATCTGTCGAGATCTTATTACCTTGAACCATAACCATAACATCTAAGTATGAAAGCTTTCCATACGACCATCTCCATGTATACTTAATTAATTCATGATATGAATTAACATAATCAGGAAATCCTAACAAACTTTCCCTTCCATGGAGCCAAATGAGGAAAATATCGTTCAAAAAACGCCACCACACCAAACGATCCAGGTGATATCCCTCAACATTTTCTTCTCTAACTTGGACATAAAGGTATTGGCAAAGAGGGTGCAAACTTAGTAAATATTGCAGTACCTACCTTTTGGTGGTAGATTTTGTCTTCAAACTCAAAATAATTATTTTCTAAAATTAATTTTGCCAAATCTACCAACTCCTCAACAGGCACCCGTTTTTCCAAACGCAAATTACTATTATATTCCTGCATTGCTTCCCTTATACTTTCTAATCCTTTATCGTGTGGAATATGTGGATAAAGATCCACAACATTCATACTACAAATAATAGCACCCACAAGGACATCAACAGTTCCTATGATTTAAACAAAAATTCTGTGGTATCCTTAATAATATGAGGTAAGGTTTTGACAATAGACTGAAGGTAAAAGTCTAGAAATTCAGAAATTCTTTCCGTTGGTGTTCCACAATTGGAAACTACCGGTCTCCCATGAACATTAACATTGAGTTTGAAGACAAAATCTATTATCAAAAGTTAGGTACTGCAATAGGTACTAAGTTTGCACCCTCTTTGCCAACATCTTTATGTCCAAGTTAGAGAAGAAAATGTTGAGGGGATATCACCTGGATCCGTTGGTGTGGTGGCGTTTTTGGACAATATAGTCCTCATTTGGCTCCATCGAAGGGAAAGTTTGTTAGGATTTTTAGATTATGTTAATTTACATCATGAATTAATTAAGTATACATGGGGATGGTCGTATGGAAAGCTTTCATACTTAGATGTTATGGTTATGGTTCAAGGTAATAAGATCTCGACAGATGTTTATTGAAAACCAACGGATACGCATCAGCATTTACATTACGGATCCTGTCATCCGAGGCATGTTAAGAAGGGGATTCCTTGTGGGCAAGCCTTGAGAGTTAAACAGATTTGTAGTACGGAGGAGGGTTATAGAGATAGATTACGAGATCTTTCTAATAATTTAATAAAAAGAGGTTTTAAGGAAAACTTGGTAGATTCTGGATTTCAGAGGGCCAGAGCTAAGACCAGGGAGAGTCTCCTTTGTCAAGATAGTAATAAAAGAGATCATAAAATAAATAAGAGATTGCCATTAGTTATGACGTTTCACCCTGCATTGTTGGGGGTGGGTAAAATTATTGATTCACTCTGGCCTATTTTGCATGCCTCGGAGGACATGAGAAGTATTTTTGAAGAAAAGCCGATGATAGTATACCGGAGACCAAAAAATTTAAAGGATAATTTAGTAAGGTCTAAACTGAAGGGAGAAGGTGGTGGGGATAAGGGTATGCAAAAGTGTGGTAAATCACGCTGCCAAATTTACAATGTTGTGGAGGAAGGTTCTACATTTTGTAGAAATGGTTGTATATTTCATATTAATTATTTGTTTGATTGCGATTCGGCAGGAGTGATTTACCTTGTAATATGTAAAAAGTGTTCGAAGATTTATATGGGTAGTACAATAACATCTTTCAGGAGGAGATTTAATAACCATAAAAGTAGTGTTAAAAGGTATGGTAATGGCGAAAAGGGTATACCGGGAGAACATTTGTATGCCCATTTTTATGAGAGGGGTCATGAGGGAATTGAAGATATGCTGGTAAAAATTGTTGATAGGACGGATGTATCAGACCCAACTAAAAGAGAAGGTTTTTGGGTATATAAATTGGATTCTTTTTTACCTAAAGGTTTGAACCTTAGGGACTTCTTTCGAGTATTGTATTTTTTAACGGATTTTTTAACTATTAAGTAACGCTATGTATATAAGGAGCATCTTCTATCTTGTAGTTCTTATTCTTGACAAAGGGGCAGCGCCCCGAAACGTTGATATAAAGTTTTATAAGGTTTTTAAAAATTCTATCTCGTCAGCTATAAATAGTTTTAAAACTTGGGACAAGGATGTTTTCGATAAGTTACACACACACACACACACACACAAATATATATATATATATATATATATATATATATGTATGTATGTATATAACTACAGACGGAACCGTTTCGGCCTACCGGGCCTCATAAGTGTAGTGCTGACGAGCAGGATGGAGAAGCCTATATTATATAGGCAACTCAAATGTCCCACACTTGTGGTACATCTATGTATATATATATATATATATAATCATCATACAAACTTTATTAAAAAAGAATCAACAACTTACGTTTCGGGGACCTGTCCCTTCTTCGGCTGCTCACAGTTAAAAAATAGAGTCCTTATATACCTTATCGTTCTTCCTTAAATTTACATAAATTTCAAACCTCCATTATATTCAGTCCCAGAGGAGCATACCATTTTAAGTTTTCAATCCAAAAACCTTCCCTTGCTGTCGGATCCCTAACATCGGTAACATCAATTATTTTAACAGATAAATCTTCCAGACCTGGAGCATATAGGTCCCCGAAACGTAAGTTGTTGATTCTTTTTTAGTAAAGTTTGTATGATGATTATATGATGTTTTAAGCTTTATGTTGAGCGGGCTCTTGATGACATTATATATATATGTATATATATATATATGTATATATATATATATATATGGTATTAGGGCGATAATTTGAAAACATAATGTTGAACTATAAATTTTGAATGTGATCTAAAATCTTAAAACGTTATTAAAACTTTAAAAAGACTAAAACACTGAATTTTCGGGCGCTAACTGCGACCTTCATCAGAGTTATTTACAATTTCGGCAAGTCAAATTGGGCTATTTAACTGGTCTCTATGTGTCCCGAGGGATCCTAATAGTGGTAAATATGGGCGTGGTAATTCTGCATGTTCATTAACCGAGTCCTCATTTAACACAGAATAACAAGCAATAAAACAAGCAATAAAAGATAATGCAGAGAAAACAGGACACGATGTAACCTCAACAGACGTTGAAGTTTTGGAGAGAGGGGTAACAAACTACCATAAACGTATTTTTCTTGAAGTTTCACATTCTGTGTTAAATGAGGACTCGGTTAATGAACATGCAGAATTACCACGCCCATATTTACCATTATTAAGATCCCTCGGGACACATAGAGACCAGTTAAATAGCCCAACTATACTTGCCGAAATTATAAATAACTCTGATGAAAGTTGCCGTTAGCGCCCGAAAATTCAGTGTTTTAGTCTTTTTAAAGTTTTAATAATGTTTTAAGATTTTAGATCACATTCAAAATTTACAGTTCAACATATATATATATATATATATATATATATATATATATATATATGTATATGTATGTATATGTATATGCATGTATATGTATATGTATGTATATGTATATGCATGTATATGTATATGCATGTATATGTATATGCATGTATATGTATATGCATGTATATGTATATGCATGTATATGTATATGCATGTATATGTATATGCATGTATATGTATATGCATGTATATGTATATGCATGTATATGTATATGCATGTATATGTGTATGTATGTATATGTGTATGTATGTATATGTATATGTATGTATATGTATATGTATGTATATGTATATGTATGTATATGTATATGTATATATATACATTTATGCATGTATATAGATACGGCAAATTGAAAAATTTATGGCACAAAACATATCAACATATAAACATATCAAGACCATTGTATCTTCATTTCATTCTTACTTCAACGGTCAGTGAAGATATGCGACAATTTTTGGAACATTCTTTGGCCAGTCTAATGTATTAAGGTTGATTAAAGTATTGATCGTTACGCGTTTACCAATACAAGCTTTTTCTACGATATGTTTAGGTTTGCCAAAATTTATGCAATTTGCTGTATATAAAATATATATAAGGATATTTTTAAGAAGCGTCTGCTCAGTTGGGTGGTAGAGATATTTATGAATTGGTAAATGAATGTCTTTTGAATAAGGTTGCTACTCTTATCGATGGAAAGCTTAGTAGATTGGCGGAAGAAGGAAAAATTTTCAAGACAAATAGGGTTTATTTACCAGGAAAGCAGTATATAAATTGGGAAGATTTTACCTTCTGTCAAAAAGTCATAAGAGATTGGTAAATGTGCCGGGTAGACCAATTATTTTTAATTGTGGTACGGCCACTGAGCGGATTTCGGAATTTGTCGACTTTCATCTACAACCTATAGTTCCCATTTACCGCATGTCATTAAGGATATGGGTGATTTTTAATTCTCTGTAATTATATCCACACATACCTCACGAAGAGGTTTGGAAAGTATGGGAAAGGTTATTGAAGAATTTTTAGTTGAGCGTAGAGAGTCGCGGTCTAAAGTTGATAAGGAAGATGTGGTTGATATGGCAACAGTTACTTTGGAGAATAATTATTTTGAATTTAACGGATAAATGTTTAGGCAGAAAATAGACACTGCAATTGAAACTAAGTCCTCTTCGGCCTATGCCAATGTTTTCATGTCTAGGTTGGAGAAAAACATGTTGAGGGAAGTGGTTTTAAAACCTTGGGTATGGTGGAGGTTCTTGGATGATACGTTTTTAATTTGGTTGCATGGTAAGCACGCTCTGATGGAATTTTTGGAGTATGTATAATCTTATCATTCAACAATTAAATACACATGAGATTGCCCTGAAAATGAAATTGCGTATTTGAATGTTAAGGTTAGGACGAGACAAGGATGAGACATGGATTGGATATCTTGTCATCCGAGGCAGGTGAAGAGGGGTATACCTTATGGGCAAGCTTTGCGAATGAGAAGGATATGTAATTGGGAAGAAATTTTTGAAGAACGAATGGGCGAAATTTGGGGATATCGTGTTAAGAGGAGTTTTAAGACTAATAAAGTTAATAAACAACGATAGCGGGATAGCGATGTAGATAGGTATTCTTTATTTCAACGTAATTTGCGAGGGGATATGAGTGATCAGAGGGTAACGCTGATTTTAGATTTTCATCGTGCGTTATCACGTATTGTTAGAGTTATTCAAAATTTGTGCTCGATTTTGCATGCATCGGATGACATCAAATGTATTTTTGAGTAACCTCCTGGAGTAAGCTTTCGAAGAGTTAAAACTCTGAAGGAAGAGCTGGTAAGAAGCAGGATTAAAATACTGGATGATAGTCGAAAAGGTATGGTAAAATGTGCAAAAACGAGGTGTTAAATATCTAGTATAGTTGAAGAGGGAGATGTTTTTGAGGATGATTCAAGAGAAAGAAGTTATGTTATTAACAATCAATTTCATTGTGATTCCAAGGGAATAGTTGAACTTATACAGTGTAGGAAATGTGTAAAGCAGTACGTTGGAAGCACAATAACACTGCTTAGGACTCGGTTTAATAATCATAAGAATAGTTATGCAAGTTATCTAAAAAAAAAAAAAACAAAAAAAAAAACAACAACAAAAAAAAAATATGGGAAGAGAGTGCGGAACGTGCCTCGAGAGCATTTGTATGAGCATTTTTATGGAGAGCAACACTAAAGTTTAAATGATGTAAGAATCAAGATTATTGATAAAATGAATATTAGTCAACCAACTACAAGAGAAAGCTTTTGGACGTATAAGCTAAATTCTTTTGTACCTCAGGTCTTAAACATTCGCAATTTTAATTAATTTTTTGATGTAACTTAAATTCCATATTTATGTAATTTGATTTCCCTTTTTTATTTAAGCAATCCCACTGTTGCTTATAAGTTTACTTGATGAAGAGGCAGCTCCCCAAAAAGTCGTAATTAATGGATTAAAAAACTTTTATGATCATCTTTACATAAGAACTCATTTTAAAACTTTATTGCTAAAAAACAAACGTTTCGGGGATCGAGCATCTTTCTGAGGTACAACATATGTTCTGCCGATTGACGTCTTTTGTATTCTCGCTCTAAAACATTACCATACATTTACATAAAATTGACACTAATTTACATACAGTCTCTTATATTCAAACACTTAACGATAAAGTTATCTAATTTGTACGCCCAGAAACCTTCCCTTTCAATAGGATTCTTTACATTATTCCAATCAACAATCATAACTTCAACATCCGCCAAACCAGCATGACCCTCCTTTAAAATATGGGCATTCAAATGCTCCCCAGGAATACCCCTTTGTCCTCTGCCATATCTCTTCATACTGCTCTTATGGTTGTTAAATCTTGTCCGAAATGCAGTAATTGTGCATCCAATATATAACTTCATATGTCTTTGACATTTAATCAAATAAACTATTTCTTTGCTATTGCGGTCAAAGGAATAATTTATATGATAAGCCCGATCTTTATCATAAAATTTTTCCCCTTCCCTAACCAATTTTCAAATTTGACAGCGTGTTTTACCTCACTTCCTCATATCTTTATTCTCTCCCTATCTCGTTTTAGTCTAGATTTAGCCAAATCACCCTCCAAGTTACGAGGTCTCCGAAATGCCACCATGGGCTTATCAACAAAGACCGCCCTCGTGTCATCCGAAGCTTGAAGGATGTACCAGAAAGGGTCAATTTTTTCCCCTACCCTCAAAAACACCGAATCAAAATTCATTACTAAAGGGATCTATCTAGATCCTTTCTTTTTTGACCCTTACCTTGACCTAGAATGCTCTTCCTTCTTGCCCAAACAAACTGAGAGTCCACGTTCCTTTTCCTAAATCTTCTTTTTAAAAGGTAACCCTATAAATCATCCAATCTATTATCATACACCTCCTCCAAATTGCAAGTTCGCCTTAATCTAAGAGCCTTTCTGTAGGGAATAGCTCTTTTTACATGCTTCGGATGACAAGATTTAAAGTCCAAATACTGATGTGTATCAGTTCTTTTCGAATACACATCTGTATTTGTCTTCCCAACTTCAAGTTTAACCCTCACATCCAAATAAGAGACTTCATGCGTTGACCAATCCCAAGTATATTTTATCGTTTGATGGTAAGAATCAACGTATTCGAAAAATGTTAATGACCTTTTATTTCCATATAACCAACTAAAGAAAGCATCATCCGAGAACCTCCACCACACCAACGATCTTAAAATACAATCCTTTAACGTTTTTCCCCCCAAATATGACAAATATAAGAGAAAGGATATTCCGAAAACGAAGGCCATCTTTCAACTTAAGATTTAAGTTGAAAGATGCAAAATCATCTTCAGAAGGTGTTTGGAATAACATACTACACGAAACACAGTTAGATTTGATTGGGTTGTTATATAAAGAAGTGGATGAGAAGAGACGAAGGTTAGAGATTGAGTTCGAGGAAAAATGGGATAAGACTATAGGAAATGCAGGAACAGGTTGTGCTTAGAGGTTGGCAGGAAAGATTAAGGAGAAACGAGATAATGTTAATCGCATTTTGGAAGAAAGAAAAACGAAGAAATGGGCGAAACAACTGAGTGAGAGACAACATGGTAGACCGAGGCTGGCGGTGGATTCAATTGATAGGTTACGAAATGCTCTAATGGAAACAGGAGACGATGCTGGTTATGGAAAAGAACAAACTACGGAAAGAGTGGAGGCAAGGTGGTGAAGGGAGAAAAGGAATGTTGATTCAGTGGTGGATGAATCAAATGAAACAATAGCAGAAAGGCTACGGGAAATAGATCGTCAGCTGGAGGAACCAGAGAAGCAAGAACAGCATGAAGGAAAGCAACATATTATATCAGGACGTTCTTGAGAGAATGGAAGTCAATATGGAGAATCAGAGAATGAAATACTACAGAAGGAGACGGAGACTTAAATCTCAAGGTACAAGCTCAGAGATGAAAGATGGAGAGGGATTTGTCAACGAGAACGTGGTAAATCCTTCAGACCGTGAATTAAGTATTGCTGAGACAAGGGTTCTGTCTAATGGTCTGAATTTTTGCCCGACGCCTTGGGAAATTAATAGATTCGAATTGAACAAGGACTTGCATGAATTTACTCGAAGAATGAAGTGTAAGGCTTATTTTCAGAAAAGTGGGAATGGTAATTGAATAGGAGGGATACGAGGTTTAAATGCAAGTCTAAGTGTATGCCATACGTGGTCGATCCAGCTCTCTGCCTGTTTCTTGAGAATTTAGAACGGAGAATTCTTACGATCAATGACGGTGGTCGTAATTACTCTAATTTAGATAAGGAAGAGAGAAAGGCATTAGAAGATTTAAAAAGTTATGAGGATATTGTTATAAAAAGTGCGGATAAACGTTCGGCATTAGTGGTTTGGGGTTAGGAAGATTACCGTGGGGAAGCTATTAGGTAATTAACTGATGAGTTGGTCTATGCAAGGGTTGAAGATAATACCTTAGAGGAAGCAATCACCTTGATTGATGGAAAACTTGGTGAAATTATGAAACAAAGGAATTATGGTATTTGTATGTTCTTGACATTATTGACACAAAAATTTATAAGATTCCACCAAAAAACTGCCTAAAGTCATTTCAAAAAATGTCTGTGTTTTTCACTAACAATGATATGGACGATATAAATTTTTCCAAAGTATTTCAAAACCCAAAAATCACTGCATGTTTACCAGAAACTCTGCAAAACTCAGGAAACTTTCCATGTAACACATACAAATTATATGCACCTATTCGAAGTAAGATTTTTAACTGCAAAAATACTGTAGAAGCCATGTGTATATATAAAAATTTTAGGTTTGACATCAATTCATGTGAATGTAAAAATTCCCAATTTTGTGATCCTCACCGTGGCCACATTATAACAGGTAATTTTCGAATTATAGAAAACCTAAAATTAAGAAAACTTTTCATCAAAGGACCAAATTTCCGACCTAGCATAACTGTTCATTATGATAAATGCAAATAAGTGATTGAAGAAGCAATTGACTCTTTTATTGAAAAGTTGTCTTCCAAAAATAAATTAGATAAATCTATTTTCAATGATTGGAAAACTAAAGTCCTTCAAAAAGTTTCTGACAAAATAAATGTTCTTAAAATTCATAAGAAAACAAATTAAGTACATCGAGTTCTTCCTGAAATAGGAATTCCCGGTGGCAATTCAGATACTTGTTGTCTGGCAAACAAAGACATTAAAGAGACACTTGAAAACAACATTCAAATTTGTAGGAATTTTGGTTTCCAATCAAGCCAAAATGAAAAATGTCTGCCTTTAATTTACTGGACTCCAAAATTGCACAAAACTCCTGTCGGAGCTAGGTTTATAATTGCACCCAGAAAATTTAGTACAAAACCTTTAAGCAAGGCAGTATCTAAGGTGTTTAAATTGATACAAAGTCAAATGGAAAATTTTCATGAGAAAAATAAATTCTAAAACAGGTATAGAAAATTTTGGGTATTTCAAAATTCAGATCCTATAATTAAAAAGTTGGACAAGATTAACAACAAAAAGAAAGCCAAGAACATTTCTACATTTGATTTCAGCACGCTGTACACTACCCTACCACATACGGATTTAGTCAAAGCATTAAGTGAGATAATTGATTTTGTATTTAAGGGCAGAAGAAAAACACTTATTTCAGTTAATAAATTTTCTGCGTACTGGTCAAACATATCATCTAGAATATGTCCAATATATATATATATATATATAGAGCGCTCTGGCATGGCTTAGATGTACCACAAGCGTGGGACATTTGAGTTGCCTATATAATGTAGGCTACTCCATCCTGCTCATCAGCACTACACTGATGAGGCCCAATAGGCCGAAACGGTTCCGTCTGTAGTTAGATATCGCTCTATGGCCTCTTGGTTCATATTGAGCGCTCTACAGGATGAGTCATGCCGCCAGTGCATTTGCGCACGCTCACTAGTCTCTAGTTAGAGCGCTCTGGCATGGCTTAGATGTACCACAAGCGTGGGACATTTGAGTTGCCTATATAATGTAGGCTACTCCATCCTGCTCATCAGCACTACACTGATGAGGCCCAATAGGCCGAAACGGTTCCGTCTGTAGTTAGATATCGCTCTATGGCCTCTTGGTTCATATTGAGCGCTCTACAGGATGAGTCATGCCGCCAGTGCATTTGCGCACGCTCACTAGTCTCTAGTTAGAGCGCTCTGGCATGGCTTAGATGTACCACAAGCGTGGGACATTTGAGTTGCCTATATAATGTAGGCTACTCCATCCTGCTCATCAGCACTACACTGATGAGGCCCAATAGGCCGAAACGGTTCCGTCTGTAGTTATATATATATATATATATATATATATATATAAATCTTATTTACAGGACTAACTTTTCGTTGGGTATCGCAACACCATCATAGTATTAATAAATTAAACGGGTATAATATTTACAAGGTTAAAGATATAAAGTAGGTGTTATATTACAAGATGTTTGAAATGGAAATGGAAATGGATAGAATGGTTAAAAGAGAGAGATGGATGAACAGAACTTAGTTTGGCTTTCAAGGAAGGTTTAGGTTTAGAAATAATAAGATTTTGCAGAAAAACAGGAGGATAGGATTTTGAAGTCGTCGAGTGATGCAGTGTGACCAGTCTCAGTAAGATGAATTAAGACGCTAGAAATTTTCGTTCTAATTTTCTTGTACGATAAACAATTACTTTGTGATTTAGTATGCTTTTATTCAACGCGTGAAGCGAACTACATGTATTTATCATTATACTCTCATATCATTATATCATATCATATCATTATACATTATACTATCAGGTTAGTTTAGCGGGTTAAAATATTGAACATCTTCATGGAAAGGCAATTGTGAAAGGAAATCTTAGTTCGCACTGGAGCAAGGAATGAGTAGCCTTTTGTACCCTTGGCGAAAATTTCTATTCATAAAACCGTAAATAATCGGATTCATGCCACAGTTGAAGAACGCCAGAGCGCCTACAACTCTTACAGGAATGCTCGGTTTCAGGTCAAGATATCCAAGCTGTGCCAATAAAAAGTAGATTTGATTAGGCATCCAGCATAGGATGAGTGCCAAAGATGCAATAGCCGTCATATTGGTTGCTCGTTGAAGTTTGTTGTCTCCGGCAGATTTTGAATTAGGATCTGTAAGAGAAGTCCTTGTCGAGGCAACGAAATTTCTCTCAGCCCGAAATCTAACCAGGATATGTAGATAAGCAAATAGCATTAAGCAACAAGGAACAAACGTTTGTCCAGCGAAAAGCAATATCGCTAGGGTCCAGGTCTTAGTTTTGTTTGTTTCGACTGTCCATTTGCAGCCCGAAGTGGAGTCGTTAGCCCCTTTGTATCCGACGACGCGTGGAATGACTGGTGATTCGAACGCAAATCCGGCTAGCCAGCTGCTGGTAATCAAAAATTGCATCGTTCGAATACCAAACTTTTGTTTATATTGTAACGGTCTGACAACCGCAAACCATCGTTCAATCGCCAAAGCTAAACACGTGTACACAGAAGTTATACCAAGAGAAAATGGAATGAAATGAGACCAAACAATGCGACAGAAAGTTTCGCGCGCGATGAAGTTTGACGGGATAGGATAGGCATCTGAGTCTTGTAAAAACTTGGGAACCACAAGTAATGAGATTGCCGTTAGGACATCTGTGATTGCTAGGCTGAGGATGCATTGGTTGTGGGCCTTCTTAAGCCACGATGGAAAACGAAGGAAGAGCATCAGTACTAAGATATTACCAATCAAGGCCAAACAAGCAGTCACAGGAAAGATTACCTTCGTAACCTTCCTGGTATCTGTAGCCAATGTGCTTGACACTTTGGAATCTGTTACGTTCATCTTTAAAGAATCACAAGCAGTCAAAAACGAAGTTTGAGAGTTGTAATGTCTATTTTTCGAGAATCTGTCGGTGTGAAGTTACGCCGGCTACTCTAAATTTCCATAGAACACTTCTATATTAATACGCCTTTACACAAATGTTTACCGGCTAATATGCCAATGGCTCAAAGCAAGCTGCTTTTATAAGAAAGCTACACAAACGAATCCCACCGCGAGATTGCAGTTGCTGTTTTAATTAAATTTCATTAATGTTGATGGCGTTATACAACTCTGAGCAAAGGTAGATTCCTACATCCAATCCCTTGGAGGGTGTACATAATCATCGTTTAATTTCACGAACACTAAGAGACTTTCACAATATTGATCCTGTCGCCAAGCGATGAGAACAATTTTGATAAACTTTGGAACCAACAGCGGAATTAAACCTTAACATTACGGTGAGAAATATGAGGACTAGTTTATAGATAACTAGATTAGAACGAAAATTTTTTTAACGTATGTCATTTTAAACTAATTTACCAAATTCGTACTGAAAAGTGAGTCTTTTTTAGCCGGCACTGAGCGATAAAGGATACCTTCCTTGCAAGTGAGACTTCTTACAAAGCTGATCACCAACATGCGATTTTGCTCTCGATTTACAACAAAGCCCTCCTTCACTGACAAATTAATAGAAAAAGTTGTCTTCATTGGTCAATTGAAATAAAGTAAGGCTAGCAAAATTTTACTGAAATTAATAGTGAGATTAGTGGTCTTCAATCATATCGTCCGAAAAACAATGAGCCGGAAATTATGCGGTTAACCGAAGCATCTGTTATGACCACCTGTTTCCTTTCAAAAACATTGTCTTTTCATTTCCCGTCTTTTAAATTTTGTTTTCATCTAAAGAAATTTAGTTTTCTGAATCGATAGAATTAATTGAAAACATTTCTGTCATACTCAGAATTGTTCGATCACAAATATTTACAGCAATATTACGCAAACGAATGTTATGCAAAAAAACACGGTTTCAAAACGCTTTATCCTTAAGAAAAATTAACGAATTGAAATCCTCTTGGCGGATGTTGATGAGATCAATCTTGACCAAACTGAACAAACAAATATTTCTTTAACTATGAATAGGCCAACGCTTGTGGTACTTCTAGGACAAAAAGCAAGCAGAAAGAAAGTGCTGAACTGTTAGTTTCGTTTATCCCACTGTGACGTCGTTTGAGGTTGATTGATTTAACCCTACGCACGTTTCCAAAGTTTTGCAAAATTGCTTTTGTTGCGAGGAAACTGAAGGAGTTTTGATAAGGCTTTAAAAATTACGAGAAGCACCATGCTGCGCTGTGCTAATAGTTTATGGAGTTAAATTTTCCCTATAAAACGGATCTTAAAATTACGGATAAAATTTTAAAAGAAGCCTGCCAAGTCCATCATGTTCGAATAACTCCATGTTTTCCATCATCTATGTAATCCTTGTCCAATATATTTTGTTTAAACTCAGTCAAGCGTTCCTCCACTTTTACTGTTTTCATTCTGAATATGAACCATTTAGTTGTGGTAGTACTTAAATGAATGATATTCCTTTGTAGTAATTTTAACTATCTCCCGCAACAAGGTAAAAATTCATACCCAAACCTTGAGCACTTTTTAATTTAACTCCATAAAATCCATTTCTCTAATTAACGTATAAGCAACTTATGCCCTTGAAATCAAATTAATTATTTTTTTAATTTTTGGAGTCTCGTGAGAAAATTATTCAGAACAAGTACTACAAACATAAAAATTGTTCATCTGGTTGTCCTGGGTTTACTGTAATTGTGATATTCAAACTGTTATAATTGGGTCTTTTTTAAAATCCTTTTTGTTGATCGAAGAAGGAAACCGAACGCAGCCAATCAATATTTCTCAATGAGTCCTGAAAATCTTTTCAACAATTAACACTTCAACGAAATGTATACAAATACGTCAATGATTGAACAGGTAGGACAAAAAAAATCAGATAATGCCCTTAAATTACAGATTGAAGGAAAAACAAATAAGGATTTATGAAAACACCTGCTGCACATGACTATGGAATAAATCTGTTATTATTCTAACTCTGACAATCAAGGACAAGTTGAAAGAAGTACAAATAGATAGTCTGAGGTATCAGTATTAGCAAGTGAACATTTCAATCCCCCTACTAAACTATTGAATTTAAATTTCACATCCCTTAAAAGAGGGTGGAAAATAGGTTTGGACACCTTGGGATGCCTTAAGAAAACATCTGCTGCACATGAGTATCAAACAAACTGTTATGATTCTGATATGGACAGCTTTTCCGACAGATAAGTATCAGCTAGTGAACACTGCAAATCTCACACATTAAAAAAATAAACTTAAATTTTATTTTTCTGGAAACGGAGTAAAAAGACCGGATACTACTCACTTAGGTTAAAAGTTAAAGTGGTTCTTCAAAGGTGGGATATCCCTGTGCAATAGGAAGCATGTTTCTGAAGGACATTAACCTAATCAGTTTTTCGTGTAACCACGTCATGAAAACTATGAAACGGTACGTTCTATACATAAGTAAAAAAGGGAAGATGTTATAGCCTTTTGATTCATCAGATCTAAAACATGATTTAACAAGAGCAATTAGGCACTTAAAACAACAGTTCAATACAGTTATGACATGAAAATTAAAGGTAGAAAAGGCTTTCGCTTTTGTTTTTTAACGTGTTGACAGCTTTGTCTCACCCTGGTTCAGTAAAGGTTGGGGCTTCCATTGCTCTCTCCAAGGTACATTCGGTACTGCCCTTTCAATGTTAACGACATCTACCTCAGCATTACAAGGAGTAAAATTTTTCGTACCTTTACGCCACCTGCCACAATCGTACCTTATCACTTTCTTTTTTATACAATTAACAATTTTATGTAGATTGTCAAGCCCTTTGTTCCCAGCAGCAGTTCTTCAATTTTTACTTGCGAAAAATGTAAAGGTTGAAAACAGGTGCAAATTCTGATTAAGGGACAGTAATTGGTTGCCAAAAAGTTGCAAGTACCATGTATCAATGAACACGAGAATGTAAAAATTAAGTATAAGAAGGAAACAAGATTCAACATTTCTGAACAAATTTGCGAGAATGAATATGTCCTGCCATTAGACTTTATTGGAAGACCAAACATGGTTCAAGCTTGGTGTTTACTGGGAATCGATGGTGCAGTGTTGATCCTTTTAATCAATTTAGGTATTAAAGACGGCTAGCTAGTATTCCACATAGCTAAATTAAACAAGAAATACCTAATATTTTTTGTTCTTTGCTTGGTAACGTGATGTGAAAATTGGAAAAAAGTGTTGAAAATATAGGTTCTAAGCATGTAATAATTAGGTTTTTGTCCAACTGTAAGTTTTTGGTGGCATGTAGTATCCAAACATAAAGGCCTCAAAAAGCAAAAAACCTTTCTCGTGGATAAACCTTTTATCGGCAAGTAAAATTCTCTAATGTCAGTTAACGTAAAAGAATAGAATGCCTGTCCTGCTGGGAAGGTTAACAAGCTAGAGTGTTATCGCTCTTAATTTTGATCAAAGGGGTTGTATAATTTTGCTTTTAACTTTGCTTAATTCAATTATTTATTTTAACTATTGTTAAAAGTTGTAGTGTAGTTCGAGAAGAAACAAATTGAAATAAGAGGGTGCATGATTTGAGATCAGCTATTAATATTAAAACGGGAGATAAATGCTGTCTTAGAGATTCAAAAAGATGCCGCAGAAAGAATTTCTGGGTTACATTACTAAAATTACTATCTAGAAAGCAAAGTAGAAGAATAATCATGAAGGGATAATAGTGTTAGAATATTATTGGATGAAGTTGAGCTTAGCGAATCCATCTGAATCCCATGACACTCAATAAAGCACGGTGTTAGATTGACAATAAATTTTACATAAAACAACGACGGCTGAAGTGAAAAACCATTGTTCTGTCTTTCGAGAAACAACAAACCGAAATTCATTGTAGCCTTCTCAACACTAGAGATTCTAACAAGAAGAATTTAAATTGCCACTGCTCATCAGATATTGTCTAAAGAAACGTTTATACGGGATATTAGGAACTGAAAAACTGACGACATGGACTTCCGCTGCAAGTGAGATTCCAGTTATGGACACACTCCTTGCCTGCGGTCTTGTCATCCTCATCGACGTCAACTAGCTAATTTGACATTTCTGAGGAAAACCACGAGTTCCTTGGTTAATTAGCTTATTTTATTTCAAAGAAAAAGTTAAACTTTCGATCAATGTCCATGCCATCTATTTTACGATATCGTAGTTCCCTAATAGTTCCCTTAATGCATACACGTCGTGGACAACAACAGACTTGTATACAAAAGTATCTCCCACCCAGAATAAAGAGAATTAATGTTGATTAACACCAGTTCTAATCCCAACGCATCTTCGCTTTCCGTGCGTCGTAGTTCAACGTATTTCTTTGATTTCGTTAAACTTTAAAAACATTGATACATTAGATAAAAGCTGATAAACACCGCAGGTTAACTTGATGGAAAGGTAAAACAGGCTTGACGCTTATAGTTAGAACTTTAAATAAAGTGATAGTCTATCTTTGAAGTGATAAGTTTCTCTTCATTGTTGAAATTTCCATAACTAGAAAGCTTCCTAGTAGTTATTAAGTTAACATATGCAGCATATGGCACGTTTTGGTGTTTCGTTTGTTTGCATTGTCATTGTAATTTTCCTGACTTCTTTGTTTGTACTGGTCATTTTTCAAGAAAAATTTAAGCACTGCAAGAAGGGTGCCCTCATTTGGAAAAAAATTATTAAGAAAATGCAATAAGCAAGGAAATAGTTCAATCAAGTTAGCCATCCTATGCAACACCAAGGGAGGGATTCTCGCTTGCCACAGTCTGAAACAGATAAAAATATTCTGTCCTCGACGTTTCGAGCAAAGGCCCTTTGTCTGGAGAGTTAGTAGAAAGAGAAATAGAATAAACAAACTTGTTGCTTATATAGCGAGCTATACAAGCAGTCACGTGAAACAAAATTAACCAATGACAGAAACGTAACCATAACAAAATGAAAACTTATTCAATATTGAGCCCGCACACAGCAACAAACCCCATAATAAGGAGGTATGCCTGCATACACAACAAATGGCACAGAAAAGTAATACGAAATACTGTGAATGTCTGCAGAGGCACGCATTGACAGATGAGGACCTAAATGAAAAAAAAAAAGGTTCATTAAGGCCGTGGGGATGGAGAGTACCAAGTTTGTAAATGAGACGCTGTTCTTGTTTCTTGCGGGTATCATTCGCACCAGTGATGGAGAGGATGGCTCAAACTTTTATGTCAGAAATGGAGTGGTTGGCACTGTTGAAATGCCTGGCGACAGGTTTGTTGCACTCATTGTTTTTTATATCACGCAAATGTTCTGCAAATCTGTCACCTAAACGTCTTCCAGTTTCTCCAATGTAGAGTTTACCACATTTACAGCAGGAGATGCAGTAAATGAGGTTGAACGCTGGACCAGCCTTCTTGATGATTTACCCATCCTATGCGAGGCTTGTTTGTATGAGGATAAATATATGCAAGTTTGCGATCACATTCCAATATTTTTACAGACGTTGTCTGGTAAGAACCTGAAAGTAATCTTATTGTTTTCGATAGCGCATATTAAAAAACAGGTACTGAATAAGAAACTAATTTTCGTTTGCTGTACCTACCATAAGTGTTTCTCGTATTTCCGGCCATCTTCGTCATTTCAGTAAACATCCATATCATAGATTCACATGGAGAGGAATTAAAACTCGATAAAACTCGATCCCCTTGCAACTTAGAATCTTATTTCTCAAAAATCAAGCCGTGCAAACTTTTGGGAATACAAATCCTGAGTAGGTAACAATATTCTTATTTCTAACCTGCAATAAGCTATAGTTCATGGAGGAGAAATAACCAACATTGCATTTATGTTAATATGTAGGTAGCTTAAACTCAAAAGTAGAGACTGTGGTAAGTAAGAAAACAGGGTAAGGTATTTCTCCTCGAGAAAACTTTTGCCCTCATTTTCACCCACCTAAAAAAGTGCATAGCGAATAAAAAAGGCTTGTAAGTTTTAGTCTTTATATATTTAGTCAAGGAAAACGCATTTTAAATAAGAGACATTACTTCAACCTTATTACATTTTAAATGAGTCATGAAAGATAAGTATTACATCGTCCTAGCAACTTCAACCCTTTCCTGACCAGGTTTTCTGGCGACATTCTGGCAATATTCGTGCGACATTCGCACGACCGTTACGATTATATGAGAGCCAGGCTTGAAAGTAGACTTCGAACCTATTTCCACGACTCACGATCCATGGCCACCATGATCAACATTATAGCTACGATTGCTATGTTCCCATAATTGTACGATAATCGCACGGCTAAAAAACTTTGCATCGTGTGACTATCGCACGATCTTCGCGATTCTATGAGAACCATGCTTAAGCTACAATGCCGACTGATGATTTAATTTTGCTCTAATTTTCTATTAAAGCATGGGAATGTTCGCAAAACCAGGCCACACTAAGGCAGAAGTTGAAAAAGGCAAAGTTGGGGTAAATCTATGTGTAATGCAATGAATCCCCGGCTTAATATTGATGCGTTCTTACTATAATCGAAAATTGGAAAAAAAAAAAAAACACTCGACGTACAGTGTACACTTTTCAGCTTCACCTCCCTCTTCTGTGCCTCTTCAAAAAAGCTGTCGAAGAGAGTAAAATGTTGAAAAGGTTAATTGCATGTACAAACAAGACTTTACGGAATAACTCTAGCTCTTAAGTTTGGTTTGGTGATAAAAATTTTTATTCATCTAGTTCTTCCAGCTGCTCGCAAGTGTGGAGATTGTAGAGTTAGATAGCCGGCTCAAATGGTAATAAAAATTCTAAACATTACAACAAGCCAGAAAATAGCCGATCTTCATGACTGCACGCGTTGTAAAGCCTGAGAACTTCAAGGAGATTGATGAATTGATATTAACGTTTCGCAGCTGAGTGCAATCATGAACGTGATCAAAGCAGGGTATTGAAATCTCAAAATATGAAAGGAAGCCGGTAAAAGCCGATCTGAAAACAGTATATGTTGAAAAACTTGATAAATTCCAGAGACTGATGAATTCCAATTATCTTTTGCCCCTAGTAGATTCAAAGGTGATTTAAATTTGATGTGCAAAATTTAATTGAGTATTGGGAAGTGAACAATTCTACCACTGGTTGTCAATTTTTAACTGCTTTTCGTGCTTATTTGTCTACCCAAAATGACTATCGAAAAGAATTGACTGTTGAATTGGTTTAAGTTGAATTCTAAAAGCAATCAGAATACTTAAATGCAACAGTTTTTAATGCATGAAATTATTTTAGAAGTTTGAGTTGTTACTTCACCGCAAAAGGAGTGAAGTCGATATGAGAAATATTTTAATATTTGTAATATTTAGTTGATGTGTTGTGATTGGTTGTCATGTAACACTTTCTGTACATATTGTAAATAACACAATAAACGAAGTATTCGAAGAAGAGAGAGCGAATTTCGCCTCTCCCAACGAAACGATACAAATTCGTGATATGGCTCCCAACGTGGGGCTGGTTTGTTGAGATAGCCACCCATTCGAATTATTCATGTCGAAGAAAATAAACGAGAAGTTGGTTCGGCCTCGCGCCAAACGAGGAGGCCACCGTGGTGTGTCCACAAAAATTAGTAAAGGAAGCAGATGAACTACTGCATTCACCCGATCTGGACATTGAGCAATGCAAAGTCATCGCAAATCAACGGAAGGAAAAGAGAAAAAGATTAAGCGAAATCGATGAGGAAATTTTGGGAATGTGTAAGTCTAACGAGATCGAATACGAAATTGAAGTATCAGCCGTGATCACGGACAGGATTCTGAACACGAAACAAAAACTTCCAAAGTTTAGAGGACAAGTAACCGAATGGAGTTCCTTCTGCATGGGATTCATATATATCTGCGATCCACAGTAACGATAACATATCGAAAGTAAACAAGTTCAATTATCTTCATTTTCTGCTTAACGAATGTACAGCACGTTCGATAAAGGACCTTACTTTGACGCAACTATTCTAATCATACAAAAACGATGTGGGAAACCCCATCAGACAATAGCAGTACATATGGATAAAATCCTGAAGGTTCAAGCCTCTGCAGGAGATCGAACAGGGCCTCTGCGATACGTTTACGATAAGATAAGCGTTCATGTGCGTGCATTGGCGTCACTAGGTATTTGGTTGGAACAATATGGTAGCTTGTTGATACCGGTTATAATGTCCAAGTTACCTACAAAAATT
This sequence comes from Heliopora coerulea, assembly GCA_030142905.1. Lineage (NCBI taxonomy): Eukaryota > Metazoa > Cnidaria > Anthozoa > Scleralcyonacea > Helioporidae > Heliopora > Heliopora coerulea. The sequence continues at coordinate 679,021 of JASJOG010000122.1, read as the reverse complement.
CGACTGCAAATGGCGCGTAAAGCCACAACCGAAGTCTGGATAATCGATGAATTACTTAACACGATAAAGCTAGAACTTGAGGCTCGAGAAGTCAGCGAAGGGGTGCGTTCGAGTGAAAATGAAAAACAACAACACGGCAAGACAAAACATGGTAGCTCAGCTACCGTGAGATCGTTTGTAGCCAACAATGACAAGCACAATAATTTCAAGATCAGATGCATGTATTGCTAGGTGCCACATTACTCAGCTTCATGCAAAAAGGTGTTGAATATTGAAGTCCGAAAACAGATTTTACGAGACTTCAAACTCTGCTTTACATGTCTGCGAAAAAGACACCAAGCGAATAGCTGCGAAAACACGAAGAAATGCAGTCATTGTTCTGGAAGGCATCATCAGTGGATTTGCCACAATAACATTGTTCCCAAGAACTACAAGAAGCATACCACTCAGAACGAGAACGGTGTAAGGGCAAAGGAAGATATATTCTACTACAGACAATTTTTGAGCGACTACTACTGTTACACGGGCGGGAAAGGGTCATTGGCGTGCTGGCTACTTATTATCTAGGGGGGGCAATCAATCAATAATGCGCCCCCCTAGCCCACGAAGTACGAGCATGCAGTAAAGGTTAATTTCTATCATGAAGTGACAATTCAATAAATGGTTTCTGAATAATATCCTACAATCTGAAATAATGCGATGTCCACAACTTCATACAAGAGCGTATAATTGGTCCAAACGTGAAAGATTCGTTGAAGTTTTTTAACTTGTCAAGATTTTTTAATATCTCTCTAATGTATGTTATGTTTCTCAAAAATCCAAATAATAAAATCATTTATGTTTATCCAAATTATCGTAATCACTATATGTTTCATATAAGTGCCTTCGACAATTCTGATGTCAGACTTCCCAAAGCGGTAATAATCTCCTCATTATCCAGAGACACTAAAATCTTCCTTTCAATCGCCATGAGTATCAACGCTTCAAGTCTTTCTTAAGGACATAGATGAACGTATGCGGGCTTTAACTCTCTTAAGGGATGAGAATGAGCGCTCTGCGGTTGCAGAACTGATTGGAATTGTGACTGCGATTGCAAAAACTTGGCAAAGGGTGGGAAACGCATCAACTAGATGGTAATAAGGATGCAACAAAATTCTCAGAGCCTCTAGAAATGATGGTTTATCCTTCTACTTTGGTTTTCTAGTAGCTCCATCGCCCTCTTTGCCGTCTTCATCATCGTCATTCTCATGCTCCGGATCACTTGCATCATCATGATGGTCTTTGCATTCTCATTCAGAACTCGATTCAAAATCAGAAGTCTGTTCCTCTTCTTCGGTTTCATCAAAAAGCACCGAGCGACTGAATTTCCGAAATGATTGTCCAAAGCTGAAGAGTTCGTCTGCACAGCGGTGCGAGTCGATATGGTACATTGTGCAGAAAGTCCTACTTTGACTTCCAGATCGTGAGCAGTTAGAAAGTCTTTGACAAGACCTGGAAAACCATGTAGAGAAAATAGAGCTAGTGAATGCAACATTGGTCGGTTTTTCTGAAAGCGATTTCTCATCGAGTTAATCACCATATCCGTGGCAACATAAAACATGTCACGTTTCCATTCATCTGCGCAATTTACTGGTTCATCTCTAGCCATATTTCCATCCATTACTCATTGTCGGTGGACTCTATTTTCTTTCCAAGCAATCTTTCCGCATTTGCTTTAGGTTATCTGGATGATTTTGTCCGGTTCGCTGCGTAATCTTTGTAGCTTTGAACGAGCAGTATCGATCATATCCAACGCTTTGCCAAGATCTACCTTGACACTCTATAATTAGCGACTCAGTGGACCAGTAACAGCAAAACGTTTACGAAACAGGTAAGCTGTTGCCAAACTTTACTTGCTTTCAAAAAAAAACCGGATTCCCTCTGCTGTTGCTCTGGCGTGAGCGGAAAGTGACCAATCTGCTTCAACTTTCCGAAGAACCTGCATTATACAATCGTATCGCAAAAGAAAGACTTTAAGACTGAACTCACGAGAATTCCACGGCACAGTATTGATTCGCTTTAAGAAGAACACTTTAAAATTTTGGGTTTTTTTAAACTGTCTCAAACAACTGGTAAATTCCTTGAGACTTGCTGAATAGCACATACATCTTTTCAAGATTGCTAAAAAGGGAAACAACATTGATAGCGGCACCAGCTGAGTCAGAGAGGAGTAGATGACCAAGTTTAAAGTATGAGCGTAACAATGTGTGTATGCCACATGACTGCCAATTTCTTCTCGCATAATTGCCTGTAATCCATGGTGAACTTTCTTAAGATGATTACGAATGGTCGTATTATGTATGGAAAGGAATTTTAGCACTGCAAATACAAATTTCCCGTGTTGCTAGAACCTGTGAGAGATTCTCAATGAACTCTAAAAGCTAGGCCTTGTTTCCCAAGTAAGATTATTGCATCTACAACCCGTTTCATCACGTTTCTGTTGGAAATTACTTCGCTTTTTCTTCAAACTTTATCTTCTTCTACTTATCTCTCCAAAGCAGAAGCAATACTTCGATCTTGCTGAAATAGCACTTCAGCAACCTTTGCGTTTGCGTGCGCTGTTGACATCTCGAGTTTTTTGACAATAGTATGTTGTTTTTTCCAGTTGGAGAAACCTGAGCAAGTGAAGGTGTTTCCTTGGTTTGGACGCATCTGCTCACCTCTGGATATAGCATCAGTGAAAAGAAGGCATATTATGCAAAACAGGCTGTCAGAGTTTAATGAATATGAAATCCACTTGCGTTGTGTGCCGTCATCATGGTGAAATACGTCCTGTGAGCAATATCTCGATTTTCCCCCAATCATTTCCTTCATTGATTGTAGAATTGAGAGACTTGGCTGACTGGGTTTCATTTCAATTAATTTTTTTTTTCTCCTCCAAAGTTAAATTTAAACCCACTACTGTTGCTGGATCAAATGCACTACTGATTTCATCTACTACGATTTGCAGTTTTCAAAATAATCCGTGAGAAAAATTTTCTTCAGAAAGGTGAGGATCTTTTTCTTGGTGCTGTTCGGGTAAAATTGTCTCATCAAAATCAACATTTTCGACTTTATCTTCAGAGTCAGTCTTGGGATGCTGTTCATCGCTGTTCCTTTGAACTTCAATTACTTAAATACTTTTATCTTCAACACCTTCTCGATTACCAGCTTTATCTCCTTTGATATTTATATCTATCGATCCCTGGCCATGTTGATTAGAAATAATCGAAGTACTAGTTAATTCACAGATTTCAGTTTCATTTTCTACCACTAGGTCTATATTACGGATATCAGTATCACCTTCTGAGGTAGATGAACGATCTTCAAACTCCATACTCAGAAAATGATTTCTGAGCCCCAGACGGGGGTCGAACCCATAACCTTCTGATGACCGGTGAGACGCTGTAACCATTGAGCTACCGAGACTCAGACGGAGAGTTGAGGTGCAAGTTCGATATATATGTGCGACCTAAGCGGAAGCCACGATATATTAGTAATGATTGATGTAGTTTAATGTTTGAGAAAACGTGAGAGCTTGGATATATTAAGGTAGATGAACGATCTTCAAGCTCGATACTCAGAAATTGATTTCTGAGTCCCAGACAGGGATCGAACCCGCAGCCTTCTGATGACCGGTGAGACGCTCTAGCTTAAAGATCGTTCATCTACCTTAATACATCCAAGTTCTCACGTTTTCTCAAACATTAAACTACATCAATCATTACTAATATATCGTGGCTTCCGCTTAGGTCGCACATATATATCGAACTTGCACCTTAGTTCACCATCTGATTATCGGTAACTCAATGGTTACAGCGTCTCACCGGTCATCAGAAGGTTACGGGTTCGATCCCCGTCTGGGGCTCAGAAATCATTTTCTGAGTATCGAGCTTGAAGATCGTTCATCTACCTTAATATATCCAAGCTCTTACTTTTTCGCAAACATTAAACAGTATCACCTTCTGTTGTTTTACACTTTCCATCGCTCTTAAGAAAGTTTGACATGAAAGTACCGAGTTGTTTATTTTCCGCTTCGCTTGGTTTCTTCACTTTTCCAAATTCAGCTCCAGACTTTTTTCTTTTCACAGTTTGTTTTTCTTGGTTGTCAGACATATGTAGGGCAAAGGGATAATGGTGGCAGTGCATAAGACTGACTTAGTAAGTTCACTATAAGTTCAAAAATGAATCACGTTCAACAAAGTGAAAGTATACCTATCATAAAAAATATCAAAAACAACAAAAAGGAAATTCCAAGAATGTATACTATATATAGCTTGTGACTGGTTACATTATATATATGAAAGTATTCAGTTATTACAAGTATTAATATATATTTATATATATATAAATACTTGTAATACAGTATACAATATTCAGTTACGTTCTGCTAATCTACTTTTTCCAAACTTTGAGCAATATATGTAATCTTAAACGTATAGCATTTATTAAAAATGCCATCATTTGTTTCAAGCAAATATTCCTATTTCTTTGCTGATTGCTGAATGAGGATGTACTGGGTAATTAAATGTTAATTCCAAAACCCACCTGTTCTTGGCGTGCTTTTTCCGCGGAATTGTTAGTAGACCGCACTGTTCGGTTTAACTTTTTATGAGCTGCAAGTTTGAATGAATACTCAGACGCTAATAAGATTCTTATATATATTTATAAACGTGTCTATCTTCTTTCGAGTCTTTCTCTCTGTTTCTGTATCTGTCTGTATGTGTTGTGTGTGTAGGCCTCGAGCTTTTTATAGGAGAGTTTGTTAAGGCGTAGTTAAGGCGCAGTTAAAGGGAGGCGAAAAAGCAATAATCAGATTAAAGCGTAGACGTAATTTAGGCATGCAACGTACAAATAGGCAGTAGGTGTTAAGTTGTTAAAGTATGAACACCAATTAGGTGAGTCTACTTCCTGAAAGTTTAATTTAGTGTTCTGGAAAGAATTAGCATATTTTGCGTGCACTTAATCTTGTGAGTGACAGTATCATATTTTCCACTCACTGGTCTAAACGAGTGAAACAGCGTGCTTGACTGCGAAAAGGGCGCGTTACATAATTACAACCATCAATATTGACAATAATAAGGGTATGTTTTTTCCTCAAACAACTAAATAACGCAACCTCTTACTAATTTAGCGCCCTTCAGTCATGTTTGCGCCACCAAAAAATCGCCAACAGGGGAGGCAACGGCCCCCCTGCCCCCTGCCTCCCCCACTGTTAAGATATCGTATTGGAACTTTATTTATCAAAGCACTTATATGTGTAAATGTGCATGTTTTTCGTGACAAAGTATTTATGATTCGCCGCTTGTTATTTGCATTTCTTTGGTCCTCTTGTGTTGACATTCATAATGGCGTCTGTTTGGCTGTGTTTTTGTTCCTTACAGACAAACCATCAAGTTTTTGCGACAGATATAATCCTTACTGAGCGCCTTCTCAATATCATGGACATCAATCGGTGGAAAAGCTTGATACTCAACAATGTTCTCGAGTCAATGAGCGAGAGGAAAAACGAAAAAGAAGCGAGTGTGCTGCAGCACTGTTAGCATTATCTGCCCAAACTACTAGGGCCGAGTTAGGAGTAAGCATGGACACAGCCAAGTCACAGATGGATTCTTGCGAAAAAGAAACACAAACAAACACTGACATGAGTCAAATTGTAGAGATGGACGCATAAGTTCATTGTTTGACTGCAAAGAATATTTTTCTATAGGAAAAACTTAGGGAAATGAGAATTGATGAGCACTCACTAGTAAATCACAACAATAGGGTACTATTTTATACTGGCCTACCAAACTAGATGTTGTTACCTGCTGTATTTAACTTGATGCAGCCTTCCCTTTCCTTTCCAGCTCACTTAGATGAGGCTTCAGTTGAACCTGTCTGATAATGATCTGGCGTACAGATTTGGAAAGATCCATAAATCGACTGTTTCACGGGTATTCGTACGTGTTCTTAATGTGCTGTATCATTGGATGGCTCCACTTATCATATGGTTTGACCGGGATGCCTTAAAGAAGACATTACCAATGGACTTCTGTAAGCATTCACGTGGATGTGCAGTTATAATTGACTGTTTTAGAATTTATTTGGATCGGGCACAAAACTCTCTTGCAAGGGCACAAACATATTCTTCCTACAAACATCACAACACAGTCAAATACCTGACTGGTATTACTTCCCAAGGAACAGTGAGTTTCTTTGCAAGTGGTTGGGGAGGTATAGTCAGCGACAAACATATGACCGAGAACAGTGGTCGTCTTGACAAACTAATGCTTGGGGATGCCATCCTGGTTGATCGCGGTTTTGATACTCAAGATTCTGTTGGACTATGCCTTGTGACAAACAAAGTTCCAACTTTTACAAAGGGTAAGAAGCAGCTAAACGGCATAGAGGTGGAACAAACAAGACGTATTGCAAACGTGAGAATACATGTGGAAAGAGTGATTGGGAACATCAGAAAAAAATATGCTATTTTAAGTGCAACACAACAAATTAGTTTTGTCATTGCAAACGGGAATGGGCCCACTGCTCTTGACAAAATTGTTACGGTTAGTTCAGCTTTGATAGACATTTGTGATTCTGTTGTTCCCTTTGAGTAATTGATGATGACAGTATTCCAGCAGATATAAATTGCATCATTCTGCTTACACATTCAAATATTGATAAATAAAGATGCAAACTATCCACATTTATAAATATTATAACTGTGTGTGTAAGAATTGAACTAATATTAAAATATTACATTGTTAAATATACAAAATATTTAAATACAGAAATATAAAAATATTGCATTACTAATGTTAATATTACTGTAATCCAAGCCTTGCTAAATGGTAAATGTGATAGGTGGAACTGATGGCTTTGAAGAATGACATTTTGGTATGGCTTCTGGAATGAGTTATAGTTGTCTGCCTGCTACTGCAGTGATCGAGGATAATAATAAGCCAGGCAGTATACTCACTATTGTAATTAAGGTCAGGGTTTATCGTAAGTAGTGGACTTACTGCCGGACTTATTACCCCTAAGCATAATAGTCGGCATGCTATAAGAACTGATTCCACTTCTGTGGTCATTCCCCCTTTTACATCCACCACTTCAGAAATTCTTTATTCTTTCTGTGTGCCAGCTTCCTTCGGCCTTGAGTACCATTTCCCAATTAACTCTGGTAGAATTCCTCCCAGCGCAAATTTCCTTGCTCGGTCTATGTTATTCTGGATAAAATCTTCATCTTGGTAGATTCGCTTGATAAACAGGTTTTTGTGCGTCCACACTACCAAATCACACTACTCTGTTCTGGTACATGTCAACTGGGCTTGAACCTAGAGGAGAAATATAATCTATTGAAATTGCTAGGTGTTGATACGATCTAAGTCAACATCATATACTTACTTGATAGTAGTATGCATGGGTCCCTTTAAGTTGGCTTTTTCCATCATTTTTTTTCTCAGTGCAGACGTTCTTGTCATTGGGTGCGCTATTAATGGTGTCATCTTTATGGCAAAATTGGCACTGTAAAAGATATTGTGTTATAATAAATATATATAGAAGAAACTTCATTTAGTTACCCGTATTAGCCGTTCAATGTTAAACTATTCTGTTTGGATTCTGAATACTGCATGGTTATAAGTTTAACGCTTGTCACTATTGGATAGGATGATTCTTCATGATAAAGAACTACTTTGGTTGTTGATCTAGTTTCATAAAAGTTGGAATCAGTTAATTCTACTTTTATGAAATTAAATTAATCAAGTTCAGCTTTTTCCACCTTAATCCACTTTTAAGGCAAGATGACATCCAAGAATTCCATACGGCTGAATAAAGTCCTCTGTCATTAGGGAGAATATAATGCTTAGTGTACCTGGGGTTAATACAGGATTTGCCACGCTTAATTTCACTTTATACAACTTAAATTTATATATAAAAGGAAAATCTACTGGATGAATATGTGATAAAAATTGTTCAAAAAAATTATGAAGAGTTGTTACCTTAATCTCACAAATCCTAGAGCCACAACAACTGTATTGAACCTGTCCATCTGGGGAAGCTCCGAGAAATCCATGTTCTGGATGAATTCAGAAGCTACATTTAGAGACTACAATGTCAGCATGATTTCCTTTCATCCATTTTTCATATTCAGCACAAGTAGTGCCCTCATGGTTGTATTCCCACTTTGTTGCTGTGGTGAAAATTTCTTTAGCTCGGGATAGCAGATGTTCATAATTAAGCCGGGCGATGAGAATTCCTCTCTGGTGTGACAAGCACCTTTGAACCTGGATGCAGTCAATCTTTCTGTTCGAAATCAAAACCAAAGTCTTGAGTCAGCTTGACATCTTGTTTCTCTTCCACTGCTTTGTGTTGCTCTGGTGTGACATTGTTGTGGTTTAGCTTCAAGCTGAAGATTTGAAGCCAGTTTTCATAGGATTCCTATGTGAGTGCTTGGTCAAACAAGACACTCAGCACAAGACGAAGGTCAGGATGCAAGGTCTTTGGTACATAGGAACCCAAGTAGGGGTTTACAGGGGACAGTATAGCTGGTTTTGCAGGACACGAAGTAAGAGCTTTGAAGAAGATGGTGCAGGGACGTTTTTTTTTCACGGTCAGAGTAGATTGTTGATTATTCTGTTGCTTATTACAATTTGTAAAGTTAATGTCTTTTATTTTAGCATATGGCACAGTCTTTACTGCACTTGGCAGTACCCAGTATGCTTTTTTGTCTGTAACTGTAAGAGAGTCTATTCTTCTTCCACCAGCTTCGATAGCCTACAATAGTGAAGCCACGTGGGAACATCTCTCGCCCAACCCAGCCATACAGCCGCAGTGTACAGCTATAACCTTTCCTTTCTCTTTAAAAATAACCTTAAGCTTAAGTGGTTTCTCTTACATCCATTGGGAGTGATTCACCTAATTTAATGATAAGAAATCCATTCTCACAATTCTTCTGCTAAAGGATGTTTGTATCAAGACCCTGTATTAGTTGCGACCTTGAGGTATTTTGAGTCGTTTTCCAATCAAAGTTTTCACTCATTTTGCTTTAAAGGAAGAGTTTTTATAATATAGCCAGACTTTCCGTCTTAAAGTTGGAGCATTATCAAAAGTTACCGGTCGAATATCAGCATTACGGATAGCTCACACAAGCAGACATTGTCCAAGTTCTGTAGAAAAGAAAACCAATAGAGAGAAGTAAATACGTCCTTTTTTCCTCTGTAAAAGTTTTATAAAAAAGACAAATGGCGTAGCGTAAAAACCTGCAGCTCTTACGTATTTCAACTAAGCATTCAGCGGCATCTCAACCCAAAGGTTTCAACGGTGAATTTGCAAAATGAATACGACTATAAACCTTTAAACTTTCTTGAGAGGTTTTAAAATCTTGATGAAAGCATTATTGGTCGAATGCAGTAAAGGTCATATCCACAAGCCGCCGGAGAAATGAGAAATGGTAAAGTGGACAGCTGTTTCGCCGAAGAATAGTTTGGTGACAAAAAACAAGTAGCTTTGCAGCGTGTTACCTTGTGGCTGTTTAGCTTGCATTTTTGTTTCGAGACAGAAATACATGTCAACGTCTTCAGTTGGGCGACATTTTATTTGGAAAACGATCCTGAATAAGGCAATGAAATCCTTCTGAGGAAAGTGGAGAGAGCAACCAAAGATTGTCACGGCCTGGAAAAGTTTTCTTGTCCTTAAGTGTTTTATCCCACTTCTCAAACAATTGACCATGAACGCTGTCTGGTTAAATACCACAAAGTTATTAAAAGCTGTCGTTTTGCAGAGATGAATGAACCGGAGTCTTCATTCTCCTTTACCATTAAACACCAGCAAAATCCAGGCGATAATATTTGATATAAGAAGTGTCCCTTGGGGAAGAATGAAGTCGAAAAGCTACTTTTGAAAGCTGCTCAAAACAATTCCGTTCGCAAAACTTGCATTTCAAAGCTACTCGATTCCGATGTACCAGTGATTGTGTAGCTCAGCCAAGTGGTTGCCTGAACGTGAAAAGTCTTGAGATTTGTAGAAACCAGCATCAATTCAACTTCAGGGGAAGAATGTCGTTTACACTCAGTCGTTTAGCAAATGTCCTCTCAGCAAGCGAGTTTACTTACATCTTTTGTTCATATTCATCAAAAAGAACCAAGACTAAGCTTTGCTGCAAAAAGTAAACAGTTGGCCAATTCATACTCCAAGGAGCTAACTTTGAGAACTGCTCTTTCACGTCATAAATTCTCCAGTTACTAAGATGTCCTGCAAAAGTGAAACCAGCCGCAAGCACCAAGAAAGCCATTTCGTTTGCCGGTCTTAAATTATTCACTGGTTTAAGTGTTCAAACGATGTAAACAACGTCCGAGAGATCCATACAAGAGAAAAAAAGGACAAGACGTTTTGCTTCAATACGGACCTAAGTAACATAAGTAAAGTTTCGTCAACAACATACCAATCCCCGCAATTGCACACGGCGTTCACGAGTGACGGGAAACATTGGATAGATACGCATATATATATATATATATATACATACAAATATAAATTATTCAAGAACTGCGAAAATTTTTCTCCCTAGACCCAACGCGTGTAAAAGGACTCCACCCACGTCGAGATTGGTACCCTCGCCTGATCAGGCCTTCAGCCTTCGCACCGCGCTTCGAGCTGTGGGCGAGGGGATGATAAAGGATAAACAGCAAAATCAGCTCTGGAAAAATAATTTTATTGCCGTTAACGAAGTCCTGACTTCAAATTCAAATAGAAGTGACGTCCTGACAAAGATTTGTTTCAAAGTTAAACTCGAAAAACAGGGGTTCATTATCCCCTCCCCGCAAAGAAAGTCCATGGGAAAATTTGCCGAACTGATTGACATGAATGGGAATGAGCGTGGTTGCTTAGCATAACATGTTGCTCATGACATGCAGGTGTACAAAGAACATTACTTGCTGCAAGAATACACTTTAAGAGACGGCTATCGATTGCATCCTTTAGCTGCCAGTTAATTGCGAGAAACAAGTTGCTTCGGGGGGAAAATTCTCTGAAATATCGCACATATTAATGATAGCCTTTTTAGTAAACACCAAACAAATCACGATAGAAGTTTACTTAATTATGCGATTTTTGGCCTTGTCCAACCAAGAAGAAACGTTAGGTTGAAAATTGTAAATAAATGACAAGAACCACAAGAACAACAATAAACATAAATTTCTTCGAAAGATTTTATGACTAGATTAAATGCATACTAGAAAAACGTGTGCGCGACAAACACTCGCCCATCCTTTCACTATATGTTTTGAGAATTTGAGTAAAATTGATAGATTTTTAACGTTATCTAAAAATTATAAATTTGACTTTTAATTGACAAATCGTCGTTAGTTTAGCTGGGAAAGTGAATGGACTCCACAACAGCTTTTGTTTAATAGGAACTGTAAAGTTAATGTGAGCAGAACCATGTGTAATTGGACGGTTTTCAACCCTTAATTCGGCATGAAAAAATAGGCACACTTTGGCGTACATGTATCTACTGCTTAGTATGAAGCGCCGACTGACGTTCTGAATTATGAACTGAATTTAAAGCTTAGGATCTATTTAATTGCCACGGTCGCTGCAGTTGCTCAAAAATCAGTTCATCGATCCCAGCGATCACATGGAAACCAATCGTTGCCACTGATTGTTTGGGTTCGGTGTAGATTCTAGCGATTTTATGGCAATGAGAATCCGACTATCGATCGTTGCGATAAATAAGTGTACTTTTCAGCCATCGCAAAAGTAACGTAGCAATCTTAGCAATTATATGGATACTAGGCTTAAGCCGTTAAAGACTGTCGAATAGTGAAATTCATTTCCATTTGACGATTGATCAGGAATGATCCGTGCTTAAAAAATCACATGACGAATGATCGGGAAAAACCGTAAATACGCAGCCCTTGGTATTCCTCATTTCATTGGCTCGGATTTATTCTATTGTTACTTGCGCTTTTAAGCCTTATGATAGCAAGGTATCTACTGACGCACGCACAGTAGATACAAAAAATTGAAATGGAAACAGGTCAGAAGCTAAACAGTTCTGCCACTAAGTAATAAAAGCCCTCCTTTTTTCTTTTCAATTATCGGTCATCATATTTACTTTTAATATTTAATTCTTCTTTAAAATGTTTGATGAAAATAACTTTTAACGGCTTAACAAATGCTAACTGATCCATTCTCATAATTTAAAAAAATGAATGTTTGGATAATGACCGTGTATGATTGCCAGGCTCGTGGTATTTTGTGCTGCTATATTTTATACTTCTCACTCAGTTTGCCTTCAAGTAAGATTTTTTATTACATAGACAGACTATCCGTCTTAAAAAAGGTTAATTATCATAGGTCCCAGGACGTATAGTAGCTTACGGAATGCTCAAAATTAAAAATTATTTTTAAAAATTTCTTGTCTTAAAAATTTGAATAATTTTACATTATGACAAAATTCGTAACAAATTTCTAAGAGGTGCTATGATAAATATTTGTACCAAGTATTCGACTGGAGGCACAAGAATTTTGTCACGAAGATAAAACGAATTACAAAACCGACGAAATAAACAAGTAAAAACAAAATAAAACATGACGAAATGAAACATGAACGAGTTTTGCAATTTTATTGTTGATCAAAACTGACAATGTTTACTAATAAAAATTGAAGTTAGTGAACGATACCCCGTAAACTAGGTTAAGCAACTCTTATTCAATTACATCACCAACTTGATGTTTGTCTACAGTTCTATATTTATAATTCTAAGTCTATAGCTCTGAACTGGCGAGTATTTAAACCACGCGGAGTTCTGACAGACAGCCATAGATGACTACCTCAAAACTCTGTGCTTTCGTGCCATCTGTCATTCATCATCCTTTCTCCATTCTTTTATGCGGAACAACCAGGTTCAATAATTAAAACTACTCAACGTCGAGCCAATTAAATATATTTACTCTATTATTCTTACCAAGATTCCAAGCCGTATGGGTTGCTTAACACATTTCCTTCTGCCTACGATGTCCAAGGCGAGAAAGCACTCTTTTCGTTTGTAGTAGATTTACTTCCGCCCCGGAGGTAGTAAGCAGCAGGATTACCTTTTTCTTGCTAATTTTTGCTGGTCTTAATTTTCGCGATTTTCGCGATTTTCAAAAAATCGCGAAATTAAAGATCCGCGAAAAAAGGTTTACGCAAAATTAACCACGCGAAAATTAATTTTCTATTCTATTTTCTAAAAAATAATATTTCTTTAATCAAGGATAAATTGAGATACAGGAACATAATTCTTAACCACGTTCTCAATTAAACTTCTACGTTGGAACTCTCTTCTTCTGAATCACTGATTTCCTCTTCCTGTTGCAATTCCTTCAATATGTACTTAGTGCAGTCATCAAACAATCCATTCTTGTTTGGTTCCTTGTAACTATTCAAGACAAGCTGTTTATATTTGTCAAGTATTTCTCCGTTCCTTGCTGTGGCTTCCTTTTCAATAACGACTTTGACATGGATTTCCGATCCCCCTTGCACAAGTGGTGATCTTCGGTACTTCGTATACACAAAGTCGGTGTAAACAACCCCTACTCTCAAAAGAAAAAAGCGTGTAGACCTAGAAATTTCTCTAGGTAAGTGACCAATCATAGAGTCACCAAGTCGTCCAGGAAGACGCTTAGTAGCGGCTCTAGCAAAGCGATCATGGGAGTTGTTTCTTTAGTGAGAGCATGTCAAACGTTCTCCAAGAATCATTTTCCAAACCTCTTTGTAAACGTGAATTCCAGGAAGTCCGCACAGAAAAGGATACTTCATAGACTCTCTTTTGCTGTCTGCCATTGTAGAGCTCCGGTGTTGACAGCCTGACAGCAAACAAGCAGCTTAAGAAAAATCTGCAATATTTCTGGCCATGTGCCACGACACGTTAACGTGTTTTCAGAGTTGGACTTTACCCATGAATTCTGTGACATAACTCCATAACAACTCAAATCACATCATCACAATATGGCATTATTCAGCTATGGATTTACAATCCAAAATAACCCGCAAACGGGTTCAGAAAATGGTGCTGACGATAGTTTGCCTTCAATTTCTGCTTTTTTTTTCCAAGTCAAGAAAGCACTTCTTTAGGTACTGTCCAGTATCGAAACGTTGTATCGGCTGTGGCGAATATCGTAAATGACTACGAGGGGTGTTTCTCAGCAACAGCAAGAAAAAGAGGAAATTACAACCACTATTCACCCGAAATGCGTGCCAAGATTGGAAAGTATGCTGGTGAAAATGGCAATTCACAAGCCATCAAGCACTTCAAGGCAGATATTCCCAGCTTGAAAGAAAACACAGTCCAAGCAGGGCTATGAAAGGAAACTCAAAGAGGAGAGAAAGAGAGGAAATGCAGAAGCTCAAGTTCTTGCTATCCCTGATGACACAAGCGGGCATCCACCTATACTTCTTGAACTAGACAGCAAATTAATTTCCCTTCTTCAAAGCATAAGAAGCAGACGAGGAGTAATTAATTACTCCGTCGTAAAAGCAACTGCATCGGCGCTTGTCAACAGCAATCCGACGAGACGTTTGACAGGGTTCGAGCCCACAGCGACCTGGGTTAAGTCTATTTATAGGCGCTGCAACTTCTCACGCCAAGCTGGAACTACCGCTCGTCCACCAATGCCTCGAGGACTATCTGAGGAATGCAAGCTGACTTTCCTTACCGACATCAACAAGGCAATCACTGAGCATAATATTCCTTCCGAATTGGTGCTAAATGCTGACCAAACCCCTTGTTTGTATGTCTCGGTGGGAAAAATGACAATAGCTCCACGAAATTCTTCGTCAGTTCCAATACCTAACGGACAAGAGAAATATTACTCTTACTTTTGTTATATCGCCCTCAGGCAATTTTTTGCCAGTGCAAATGATATATCAAGGAAAAACCACAGTCAGCCAGCCAAGGGGCTTCAAGTTTCCCAATGGATTTCTAATTTCACAGAATCCAAAACATTACTGAAATGAAGCGGAAACTCTAACACTGATAGATAAAACAATCAAGCCGTATTTAGACCAAAAACGGAGAGCTGAGACTGTAACCAACCCAGAAAGCGTTGCTTGTCTGGGACGTGTTGAAAGGCCAGAAATCCGACAAAGTTTTGTCAAAATTAGTATCACTGAATATTGAAGTTGTGTCAGTTCCTGCAAATATGACACATTTCTTCCAGCCCCTGGATCTTACTGTTAATGGAGAGGCTCAGCGGTTTATGAAGGACCAGTTTACTTGGTGGTATTCAGCAGAAATCCAAAAGCAAATGGAATCGGGAACGAGAACTGATGACATCGAAGTCAATTTACGACTATCTGACCTGAAGCCCTTGCATGCCACCTGGATTGTGAGCCTTTACAACCACTTGACTAGCAGTGAGGGAAAGCGCTACGTTACAAAAGAATGAGAGAAAGCAGGAGTTGCTGGAGTAGTGAGGGTGAATCAACTCTTCCTCCCGAGGATCCGTTTGAAGAAATAGACAATGTAGACATAAAGTAAGGTAGTTACTCTAATTTGCCGTAAACAAACATGTACCAATTTCATTTCATTATACTTATGGTTTTGTTCAGTTAAAGTATGTTGAAAACAATTACTATTAATAAAGTATTATTTGCCAGTTCTGAGACCAACTGGTTTTAATGCTGATCGTTTTTTGGCAGTTTTCGCGAAATTTAGTTCCCTTAAACGTACTTTTTTTCCAAATCGCGAGATTTAAGTCCTGAGAAATATGCCTGTTCCATGTTCGCGAAATTAAGTACCCGCAAAAATTAGTAACAATAATCATGGTAACATAGTCAAGAATAAAAGGAGGCAAGATACTACATTGGCGACGAGGATTAATAGTTATACGTTTGAGACGACGGCAACCCATGGGAAAGTCGAGGAATATAAAAAAGACGGGGAATGGGTAGAGTATATTGGAAGACTAACACATTACTTTAGTGCGAATGAGGTCGAAGACGAAGGTAAACAAAGATATATCCTGTTAAGTGTATGTGACGCCAAAACAAACAAGCTTATTCGCAATTTGGTAGCTCCCGCAAAAACAGATTCGAAAACATTTGATGAGTTAGTGGAGCTAGGGAATAAAAAATCGATAAACCAAAATCTTCCGAAATTGTGCAGCAGTTTAAGTTTAACAGCAGATTTCGAGGAGAGGAAGAGTCCGTTGCGACGTACTTTGCTGAATTAAGACAATTAACTGAGCATTGTAACTTTGGAAGAGCGTTGGAGGATATGCTAAGAGACCGAATGGTTTGCGGAATTAACGATGACAGGATTCAACGCCGTTTACTCTCTGAGAGGACACTAAACTTCAAAAAAGGGTATAAAGTAGCCGTGGGCATGGAAACTGCCGCGAAGAACGCCAAAGATATTCATCAAAGTTCATTGGAAGGACGCCAGACGGCACATCAACAAAACTTTCATCAAGTTAATAAAAAAAGAGTTGAGAAACAAGGAAGAGATGATATGGAAACGTCCTTCAATTGTTTCCGCTTTGGAGGTAAACACTATGCTGACCAGTGTAAATTTAAAGAAGTAGAATGTTTTTACTGACGCAAGAAAAGTCATATCGTGAGGAAATGCAAGGCAAAACGGCGACAAAAGGAATCCAATCGATCTACAGCATAGCAACGAACGGCAGAAAATAAAAAAAGATCGAGAAACAACGCATTATCTGATGGAAGATCAAGATCAGGTTGAACAATATTCAACGTATAGCATCGGAACGCCGAGACAAGATCCTTACCGCACAACACTTCGATTAAACGGACAAGATGTGGTAATGGAAGTAGATACCGGAGCGTCGGTGACGGTCCTCAGTGAACAAACTTTCAGGAAAACGTTGAAATCAACACCAAAGATTACACCTAGCAAGGCAAAATTACATACATACACGGGCGAAGAAATTAAAGCACTGGGAATCATAAAGGTACCTGTGGAATACAAGGATCAAAGGGAAACATTATTAGCCATAGTAGTTGCAGGGAAAAGTCCCAATATGCTTGGAAGAAATAGGCTCCAGAAGATTAAATTAAATTGGCGCAAAGTGTTTGCAACAACTAGTGAGAAAGCGGAAAGGACCCGAAGTTCAGGTAGTAACGGAATCGAAAGTCAAAAGCTAAATGAAATGTTGAAGAAGTATCCAGAAGTGTTTCAAGAAGGCCTTGGAACGTTCAAAACAACAAAAGCTAAAATAGTGGTCAATGGGAACGCGGGTCCAAAGTATTGTAAAGCCATACATGTACCTTATGCAATCAAAGACAAAATTGAAAAGGAACTGCAGAGATTGGAGGAAGAGGGAACGATTGAGAAGGTCAAGTTTTCAGAATGAGCAGCACCAATTGTGCCAATAGTGAAGGAAGATCAAACAATAAGAATCTGTGGTGAATAAAAGTGACGGTGAATGCCGTTTCAAAGTTGGATAACCACCCAATACCAAAAGCAGAGGATTTGTTTACGACACTGGGAGGAGGAGAAAAGTTTACTAAACTAGATCTTAAACAGGCATATCAACAGTCGCTACTACTGGTTGTATACTCCAAGAAGTATACAACCCAAGATATGAGTCAATGCAAGATAAAACTATAGTTGGAACTGTGATATTTCGACTTTATTCCAAAGTCATCTTCAGACAGAATATGTTTTATTTTATACTTTTTGAAGTTGTCGGCTGGTCATGGTTTTTAAGTATACAACCATTAACCCACATTCGAGATTGTTTCAATATAACAGACTTCCCTATGGAATATCCTCTGCTCCAGGCATTTTCCAAAGGACCATGGAGAACGTGTTACAAGGAATCCCGTTTGTAATAGTTCAAGTTGATGATATCCTTGTATCCGGTCAAAACGAAGAACAGCATATTGCCAACCTAGAGGAGGTGTTCAAGAAGCTTTCTGGTGTAGGATTAAGACTGAATGAAAAGAAATGCATTTTTATGGGTCCAGAAGTGATTTATTTGGGCCAACGAGTTAACTGCCAGGGTATTCAACCTGTGGAAGAAAAGGTGAGAGCCATAACGGATGTTCCAAACCCAAAAAAACGCCTCTGAACTAAAATCATTTTTGGGCATGATTAACTATTATTAGAAGTACTTACCGAACCTTGCAACCATTCTGGCACCCTTACATTAACTGCTGCAAAAAGGAGTGTTCTGGAAATGGGGCAGCAGACAACAAGAAGCTTTTGAGATGTCCAAAGATATCTTGAAATCAGCAGAGTTGTTGATCCACCATGACAGTAGCAAAGAGTTAATCCTTGCTTGTGACGCATCTTCTCAAGGACTAGGGGCAGTATTATCACATAAATTAGAAGATGGAAGTGAACGACCAATAGCTTACGCGTCGCGAACTTTTACAGTTCCAGAGAGAATCTATGCCCAGTTGGACAAAGAAGGACTAGCAATTGTGTTTGGAGTGGAGAAGTTTCACCAATATTTATATGGCAGACATTACATCATAAGCACAGACCGCAAACCACCTCTTGGCCTATTCAATGAAAAGAAACAGATACCACAGATGGCTTCTCCGAGAGTACAACGTTGGGCTTTGATGTTAGCTCTTTACGAATATTCAATAGCGTACAAAGAAGGGAAGGAACACGCTAATGCTGACGCCCTCAGTCGCCTACCACTGCCAGATATATTGAATAACTCCGTGACACCTGGCGATAGTGTATTTTTGATGCATGTTTTGGAATCAACTCCTGTTGATGCAGGTTGAATCAAGACAGCGACAAGGCGAGACCCGATCCTAGCCAGAGTTTGCAAACGTGTACAATACGGATGACCTGGACGTTGCTTAGAGGAAGATTTACGTCTGTACTACAATCGAAAGAATGAATTAAGCCTTTATGATGGTTATTTTATGTGGGGCAACAGAATAATGGTTCTGCCACGTTTGAGAAGCCAGGTTATCAATGAACTACATGAAATACATCCTGGAATCTGTCGTATGAAAGCATTGGCCCGTAGTTTAGTTTGGTGGCCAAGATTGGACGGTGATTTAGAACTGAAAGTCAAGAATCGCATCGTTTGTCAAACGCACCGTAAAAAACCACCACAAGCACGGTTGCACCCGTGGGAGTGGCCCAATAGACCATGGTCGAGGATACATGTAGATTATGCAGGACCGTTCCGGAGGAAAATGTTCCTCATAGTGATCGATTCATATTCCAAATGCATGGAAGTATTTCCTATGAACAACTCAACCTCAAGCACAGCGATTGAGAAACTAAGAACGGCGTTTGCCACGCACGGTCTTCCCGAAAAGCTAGTCAGTGATAATGGATCGTGTTTTCCAAGTGAAGAATTTGAACGATTCCTGAGTAAGAATGGCATCAAATATGTAAAAACAGCCCCATACCATCCAGCGTCAAATGGGTTAGCGGAACGAGCAGTCCAGACGTTTAAAGAAGGAATGAAAAAGTTGAAAGAAGGAAGTATTGAAACAAAAGTTTCAAGCTTCTCATTTCAATGTAGGAACACACCCCAAACTACAACCGGTATAACTCCAGCGGAATTGTTGATGGGTCGAAAACCTCTATTTATTTATTTATTTGTTTATTTATTTAATCTTATTTATACACGGTAACTAATCAACCAATGATAAAATATATTTACAGGGAAAAATGTTCAGTTGTTTTTCATTTGGAAGTGTTGCACACATAAGAAATTAAAAAGAGAAAATAAGAAATAAGGATATTTACAGAGCTTTTAAATGGTAATACTAAAAATAAAAACCAAACTATTTACAATTAAAAATACTAAAATTCAAAGCTATTTACAATTAAAAATACTAAATCTCAAAGCTCGTAAATTTTGTCCTCTAATGATTGGGCATTCCAGATCACAGTGGCTCTTTACTTAAAGCTTTTTTTCATTGCATTAGTATTTGGTTTAGGTAACAAAAGCATGTTATCATTACTTCTCAGGTCATAACAATCCCACCTTGCTATTGAAAATTGGTGACTTAGATTATCTAAGTTTGATCTGCCCTAAATTATCTTTTGCACAAAGAACAACATTTGTTCGTCCCTTCGCGACTGTAAATCTTTCCACCCAAGTTTAAGTCGTGTGCTTGTTGGTGACATATCATATCTGTCACCACTTATTATTTGACCAGCTTTATTTTGAAGCTTTTGTAAGCGGTCTTTTAAACTATTTGAGCAATTATCCCAAACCAAAGAACAGTAATCAAAATGTGGTAGCACTAACGTTTTATACAACCGTTCTAGGCTTTCATTACTGATGACATTTTTAACTCGTCTCATCATTCCTATTGCTCTCGAAATCTTTTTACATGTGGCTTCAATATGATTTTTCCTGGTGATATTTTCCTCGATCAAAACACCCAGTGTTTTTGTTCCTTTTACACGTGAGAATTTTTGAGAACCAATTGAAATTTCGGGATCCGTTGATATATGAGTTAGCCTATATCTAGAGCCAATTAACATGTACTCCGTTTTATTGACATTCAAAGACAATCTATTCGCAAGCAACCACTGATGTAAGTTATCCAACTAATTATTTAATTTACGTTGGATATCTTCCACTGACGGTCCAGATGTCGTTACATTGGTATCGTCTGCAAACAGAGCAGGGATATAATTTCTTAAACAGTTTGGTAAGTCATTTACATAAAAAATAAATAATAATGGACCAAGATTAGACCCCTGTGGCACACCGGTCTATATATATTTTTTTGAAGAAGTTGTCGTTCCAACTTTACATACTTGTGTACGGTCACTCAGGTATGAAATGAACCAAAGCAGACTATTTTCTTTTAATACCATATAACTCTAATTTTTTTATTAAGATTTCGTGGTCTACATCATCAAAAGACTTCTTTAAATCGAGGAAAGTTATCCCATTTATTAGACCTTTGTCCATGTTGACCAGCCAAGTGTTGGTTGTGTTTAATAAAGATGTGCTAGTCGAGTTACCTTTTCTAAAACCCGACCGGAAAGGAGTTAAAAGTTCGTTGTTTTCCAAATAAGAGTATACTTGTTTATAAACCAATTTTTCGAATAATTTAGAAACAAAGAATAGTATCGAAATTGGCCTATAATTACCGCATACATCTTTTTCTCCGACTTATAAATCGGTGAAACACGTGCATTTTTCCAATCATTTGGAAAAATACCGTAGTTTAACGATAAGTTAAAAATTGTAGTTAAGAAAGGTACAGTAACAGCTGAATCCTTCAACAACTTTACTGAAATATTATCTGGCCCGGCTGCTTTTTTTGATTGTATTCCATTAATAGTATATAAAACAGTTTCGCAGGTTATATAACTGAAATTAATCTCACATTCAGCAGGTGTTATATAGTCCAAATATTGATCGTTGGTCTTATCCAATTTTTTTTGTGAGGCTAGGACCAATCTCAGTAAAATACTCGTTTAAGGATTCAGAAATGTCCTTTTCGTTTGTCACAATGTTAGTTGTATTATTTTGTTTAATTGAGGAAATTGTAGTAGTTTTAGAACTTCGGCCTTTGCGCCTAATAATTAAATTAATGTTTTCCCACATTTCTCTCGAATTCCTCTATTTAAGTCAATGCTTTCAAGACAAAACCTCTTTTTCGCATTTTTAATCAGGCAATTTACTCGATTGCATTGCTTTTTATATAAATTGTGTAGTGATTCAGATTTTGATGCTACTGCTCTCTTTTTTAAACAATCACCATGGTTCATTTCCTGAATTAAACCATGAGTCATCCAAGGAACATATTTGCTACGATTTTTGAGAGATCTTATCGGAGCGTAAATTTCTGATACTAAAACAAAAACTTCTTTAAAATGTTCCCAAAGGTAGTTGGGGTCTTGAGAGCTCCAATTCTGTTTATTCAACATATTCTGGAGATCTTGGTTAGAAAGATCTTGATTATAATGTCTAAAAGTTCTACTTTCAATAAATTTAGGATTTTGTTTAGGGACGGCTATTTTAAAGCAAGCATAGACCAAACTATGATCGCTGATCCCAATGTGTAAAACATCTGAATTCAATAATTTGTAAGGTCTTTTTGTGGCAATAATATCCAGTAAGCTAGTATGACTATTGGTTACACGAGTAGGATCAGTGATTACTTGCTCAAGTTGAAAAAGATTTAAAATCTCAATAAATCTGTTGGAATGAAGTTGTAAAATACTCGGAGAAAGATCACAATTAAAATCCCCTGCAACAATTAACTCTTTATCGGCGTTGTCTAGTTTTAGTAGATAGGTTTCAAAAAGGTCCATAAAGTCAGATCCTGAATTAGGGGGGTCGATATACCGTTGTAACAAGAAAAGGTTTAGATTTAGGTTTAGTTATTTCAACGCAAACGGCTTCCAAATTGAAGGGAACATCTCTAGCTCTGTCAATTACATTAAACACATCTCTAATGTAAAGCATACGCCACCGCCAGTTTTTGGATATGTCTTTTCTGAATTAAGCGTACCCAGGAATATTTATTTCATTATTACAAATTGTACCATCTAATCTTGTTTCATTAATGCTAAGTATATCCACCGGTTTATTTAAGCACTTTTAATAAAGTCAGGTCCAATCATTAACGAAAGAATTTTAATGATAAATCACCTTAAAGTGTGAACAGTTTTAAATAGAACCATGGCCTTTACAGAATGTAATTCTTCGCAATTTACATTTGAGCGCGACTTTAACTTTAAATCATCGCTACATTATATTGCGCTTATATACAATGCTATCTTCAAATGGAAAGCAAGCCTTGAAATGATCAGAGATTTCGAAATTAATTTTAGGCTACTGTATGAAATGCACTTTATCTTCTGTTAAGGCGAATATTATTGTTGCCATCGTATTGAGCTTTTTTTTGAAATTATGTTTAGGGTGTTCTATTCTTAGACTGCCCCATCACCATTATAAATTTCATGTTCACGTTTTATTGAGGTTTGTTTGACAACAATAAAATGGCTATTAAGCTATCGGTCTTCGTTGGAAACGTTTGTACATTAGTCTTGGGGTTTTTTACAAAATGTACTGCTATACAAAGCTGTATTTCAGAATCATCTTCAGGGTAAAATGAACAGAATATTTCATGAATTGATCTACACTGCTAAAGTCAACTGGAAAAAGTTGATCAAATAGGGACTCGAGCTCGCATCTTTGGGTTACCGGACCGTTGCTCTACCAATGGACCTTAAGTATTGTCGCAGTGCATGGCGGTAGTTTAATTACCTTTGAGAAATTATGGAACATGGAAGATGCCTCCATCAAAGTGAAGTCTTAAAGTATATTTGCAACGGAAAATTCGTTCTTGAAACTGAAATAAATACTTTCACCTGTCCACCGTGGCTAGTTTTGTGCCTTTTCCGCGAATTTAATCTATCACAAGTATCCAAATGCTGCAAGACATACAGAAAACATGTACCAACTCGTTATATTAGACAAATCAGCCATTAAAAAATATTCTTGCTATCCTTTCCAGGGGTTAAAAGTTGTATGCTAACTTGGCAAAGGGGAACTTTCCATACTAGTGAAATACACTGAAAAGTAGTAAGCGATCAATTTAATGAAGAAAGCTTTTATGAAATAAGTATTGTTGTTTTTCTCTGAGCTTCTTACAACAGGGTCGATTTAGGCAACGCATCTGTGAATTATATGAAGAGCAAAAGAATTCCGTTCTTCTAATAAATTACACAAAGTTTCGTCCAGCAAATATGGAGTGCGTTCTATAAGTAGAATATAAAATAGCAAGTGACACAATGCTAGAGTTCCATATGAGTTTCTAAAATTGTACATGATACATTTATAGTTGTTTTTATACGCATGCCCTAAAGCTATTCTACCGAGAAAAACTTTCTAAGTCCTTAAGGGGAATCGAATTTTTAACCCTCTGATCATCGGTGAGATATTCTAACCATTGAGCTATACGAACTCAGATGGTGAGTGAAGGTTACATGTATGTACTGGTTCGTATTTATGGTAGACACATTTAAAAACATCATTGATTATCACTAAAAATTAAGAGACAATATATCGAGACTTGCAGACTGGCAGTACATATTTCTAATATGAATACGAACCAGTACATAAATGTAATTTCTCTCACCATCGTAGTCCATGTAGCTCGATAGTTTGAGCATCTCACGAGCGATCAGAAGGTTACGGACTCGATTCATCATATATCTGCCAAGCTGCCACATTTAATGACTTTTATAGCATTTTTTTTTATTTATGGCAACTGGCTTGTAACTAAATTTATTCATGTTCGCTAGCATTACCACTAGAATGTTCAAATTTCTTCCAAAACACTAGGTAACCATAAACTTACGAGATCACTTGCATCAGAACAAGAACATTTAATAGTCTTAGTAACATTAAGATGCTTGCTGTTGGAAATTGACATTGCATATTAGTTGAATATTTTTTTACCACGCATTAGGAGCTCCTTCGATGAGTCCAGCAAAGGATGTACATTCAGAAGCCAATGTCTTTAACCAGTCAGCTGCGTTATAATGATAAAACCCATCATAATATGGGAAATAGCATTCTTGGAATTCCCCAGCTGGTTACCCGGCATTTGTCTTAGAGCAGTGTTCACAGTGATGTAGTGTGTGACAAGCAACTATAATTAATAGATTGTTGTAGACTTTCTTTGCTGAAGCCAGGGGATGATGTGATAGTGAAAGAGGTTTCGATATCAACTATTCATCTAATGGAGTAGGGCTAAACATACTACCCTTCTTAAATGGGGCAAGTCAGTTTCCTGTCAGCGAGAATGATGAAACTAAAAAACAATTGCTGTTGTATTATTAGTATCAAAAGAGTAAACAGCTGAGTCAGATATTTCTAGACACAGAATTATGACTTCCCTTCAGCCATGCCATCAGAAGTAAACTTTGGGTGATAATTGTGTTCTAACGGTATCGTATTTTATCCTTCTTAATGCAAGAAAGGAAACACAGGATGTAATATTTATTAACAACGTTAAGATCTTAGTAACCGCAAAATAACTGTACGTAAAACTAAGAAATCAGTTCACTTGGGTGACATGGTTTTTAGCCAAAGTTCCTTGTACAGTGTGTGAACAAAAAAGTCGTACCATTTAACACTCCCAGGTAATCACATGTCCTTGTCATTGATAATGACATAAAATGACTAACAAGCCTAACGAGCTGATACATGTTTCTGTATTTACTGCACCCTTCGGGTACTTTTGAAAGGACAAAGACGAATTTTCACAATGTTGTTGGTATAAAAAGGTGCACAATATGCTAAACCTCCTTTTCTTTTTCAACTTTCTGTCAATCATTTTGCCTGATTTTAACTTTTTTGTGGTCAAAAATACCAAGGAATGAGCTCCAGAAACAAATTAGAGGCTTTAATAATTGATGTACACCAACTCTTACAGGAAGTTGAAGCGAAAGCTTCGAAAAAATATTTCATTGGGCAAAAAAGAGCAAAGCTATAGCCACAAACTAAATTTAAGGCAATTCGACCTTAATGAAAAGGATGAGAAAGAAAAACAAAAATAGTTGGAAAACTGATTATTTTCGCAACAAAGCATTCAATGTTTTGGTTTTCTGGGCCAAACAATGCATCAAAGCCTGTATGCATGAAGATATGTGGCCAATCTGACTGATACACGATTTTTGAAGGTACATGAGCCCTGCACAAACCGGTCTCTGTGTTAGTGGTGACAACAATGCACCACCACAGTTTTTATTTTCCTTATAAGAGGTCTGCTTACCTTCTCACCATTTAAATTCGTAACTAGAAATACGAGCACGCAACAACCCCTAGCCCACCCTTCCAATATATCTCTCGAGAATCCAAGTAACTTTGACAATTTTCCAAAATTGTCAAAAAGACAAATCCTCCTTACAATAACTGGAAGAAGACATGCAATAAAAAAAACCAAACAAACAAAAAATCCACACAGAATTAGGCCGAAAAAAAACAATAATCCAAACTGGAAACTATTTTATATTCAAACTGCTTATAGTCATATTTAGGTTAAAAATTTTCAATTCTGCTTTATTAAAACAACAATGTCGGTGAGAATAACCTTCAACGGCTTAACAAATGGTAAGATATCCATCCTTACAATTAAATTATTAAACAATGAAATGATAGGATCAATACCCTGAATTAGTCGCGGGCTTATGGTAATTCGTATCTTTTTCCAATTAGACTTCTCGCTCATTTTGCCTTAAAGAAAGAATTTTTTATTAGATGACTAGACTTTCCGTCTTAAAAGTAGTGCATTCTCATAGGTTATCAAACGTATACCATCATTACAAACAGCTCTTGATTAAATATTTTTTTACATTTTTTTGACTTAAAAAATTGATGTATTATACGTTATCTCAAAGTTCATTACAAATGTGTTAAAGATGTGCTATGATAAGGATTTATGCTAAGTATTCATCCGGAGGTACAAGACTTTGGTGACGAAAATGAAACGAATTCCGAAACAGACGAAATAAACAAAGAAAACATGAACGAATTCTGCATTTTTATCGCTGACCAAAAATCGGAAAGAAAGATTTTTGATACTGAAAGAAAGATTTTTCTATACTGGTATGCCTTAACCTTCTTTTTGCCAGTTCCCTTCTAGTATTTTGCGATCAGTGTTTTTCAAATAGTTATATTCTGCGCCACATCCATGTACCTTACCTTTCCTCCTCACGGAGCACTTTGCAAAAAAATTTAGCATTTCATAACTGTTTATCTTTGTGCAACTTCCCTAATCACAAATGTTATTGTTTTCTAAGATTACTGATAAACTAATAAAATTTCATTTAATTTTTGATTTTTCTGGTAAATTCATCAGTCATACCAAGGTAAACGTCCCTAGTTAAAAATCCATTTTCAAATCCACCATAAAGATGGAAAGAAGCATGTAATGACATAGTCTTTAGTCAACAGTCAACACTGTACTGTTGTTTTAGTAAAAGCAGTGACGGATCCAAGGAGGGTTTAGGGTGTTTAAACCCTCCTCGAGTCACACAACAATGAGGGGAGCCTTCGACATAATCTCCATACTTACATAATGAACTTGACTTTCATAATTTTTTCTTTAATTGTGCACCTTGTATAAATGATAAACGAACCACCTTCCTTTAAAAATCCAGAATAACCAAAGGCTTGGTTGACCACTCAGTCTTCTCAAAAACCTGGAACCTCAACTGGCCGTGCAGCCCCGCAATTTACAAAATCTTAGATCCGCCCCTGAAAGGAATTTCGGACTTATGAAATAATCCTATCAAATCTTTCATTAAACACTTAATTTATATTAGAGCTTAGATGCTCTAGCCCAATTACCACGGTGTGAATATGGTGTTACATATTCTGGGTGAACTTCTGATCTGTTTTTTAATCTTTTCTATAAATTGCTGAAGGAAATTTATTTCCCCCTGAAGGCAAGCATTTTCTTGGGATTTGGAAATTGAAATTTTGGTCCATTGCTCAAATGTCCTAGTTTCACCAATTTAAAGTCATGCTGTACATTAATAATTATTGTCAGTAAAACTGAAAACATTGTACACCTAGTACCAAAATTGTTGGTACATAAGCATTATGTTCAGCACGTGTGGACACACATGCAGTGGTGTATTGCACATTTATGTGATGAAAATATGATACAGGAAGTAAAATCATGTATGAAGTAAACTTTCCTTTGACATAATCAGCACTTCTTATGATTTCTCAAAATGAATCAATATCTTTCACAGAGGGTTATGCTGCACTAAATTGTAAAAGGTTCTTCTTCAAAACATAACAGTTTATTGTGAAAAGATTATAAGTTCACCCAGGATATGTAGCACCATTGCGTGGAATAGACTGTACTGTTGTGGTAATTTGGTAAAAACTTCAAAGTTCTAAAACAATTGAAGTGTGTTATAAAGCATTTGATTCCACTTTCATTTCATAAGTCAGGAATATCTGTTACTAAAAAACATTACAGTGTTTACTATTGACTGAAGGCTATGTCATTACACACTTCTTCCCAACTTTATGGTGGATTCGAAAATGCATTTTTAACAACAGAAGTTTAACGTTGCATGAGCGGCGAATTTTACCCAAAAAAACAAAAATTAAAAGCAAGTTTATAACTTTGTTAGTAAGTTGTCATAAATGCTTATACATTCACTTGTAGAAAACAATACAAAAGTAAAGGTAAAGTGTCTTTACTTATGCTGGATAACTCTATCAGTTACCTAAGCTGTTCTCCCTAGAGGTCCACTAAGGGCCACCCCTCATGGGTCCAGTGTTACTACAGGAGTAAAGCGGAGTACACGGAAGATGCCTGGGATGCTTAGCAGAGATAAACTGTACAACACTCTCCTCGCATGTGACTAAGGTAACTTTAATCATTTTAAAGCCGTGTTCTTTCAGTAAATTCATCGTTGAACTAACCCTTTGTGTTGTGTTGTCGCTGAACGCTTCGTGGAAAGCACGTAAGAGTTAAAGATTTGTACGCTACACCATTTTTCATTTTTACGAAAGCTTTACAGTGGCAAAAAGTACGTCTTTTACTTTCCTCTACACGCTCGTCTTTCGAGAAAACTTGACCAAGATTTGCTCGTATTTTGTTGTAGGTTTTGTATGTTCCGATTTTTGGTCAGCAGTAAAAATGCAGAACGTTTCATGTTTTCCTTGTTTATTTCATCGGTTTCGTGATTCATTTCTTCTTCGCCAAGGAAGTTTTTTATCTCCGGATGAAAACTTAGCATAGTTCTTCATCATAGTAGTTCTATTAGAAATTTGTAATTAATTTTGAGATAATATAGGATTTATTCGTTTTTTAATAAAAAATATATATAAAAAAAAAAATTTCAATCATGAGCTGTCCGTAATGCTGATTCCCCACCGGTAACTTGTGAGAATGCTCCACTTTTAAAACAGAAAGTCTTGCCATCTAATAAAAAAAAAAAATCTTTCTTTAAAGCGAACAAAAGTAATAAGTTTGATCCGAAAAAGACCAGAAATACCTTGAGATCGCAACTGATGCATGATCTTAATCCGAACATCCATTGTTTAGTTGTGGAATTGTCAAAATGAATCTCATCATCTATAAAAGCAGTTAAAGTTTGTTCTCATCAATCGTCTTGTTTTAATAAAACGGAGCAGAAATTTTAAAAGTAAATATGACGACAAGCGGTTTAAATTTAGAAAAATGTCCAGTTTGGGTTGTTAATATTTATGACCAAATGTTGTATTTCTTTTACTGCATTCCCTCTTCAAGTTAAAGTAATAACGATTTGTCTCTGACAATTTTGAAAAATTATTAACGTTACGTTGATTCTCGAGAGATGTATCAAAAGGGTGGGCTAGGGTTAGTTGCGTACAAATATTTCAACTAATAGTCTTGCCTTATGTGAGTAAAGTTAACTTTCGTTTCCAAGAAAATCCTGTTAAATAAATAATGTTGTTTAAGTTTTCCATTAATTCAACTTAGATTGGGCTTTGTTGGATTCTCTGGAATTTGGTAGCGAGGGAAAGAAGTATACACAGTTAATATCTCCAAATAACATTAGATATGTGAAATGAAATGTTTACAAGATTATGGTATGTTATGTCCAGGTATTTTTACCATACCGTTTTCATGTCAAGAAATTCTGTTGTTACTATGACGTCATCAGTTTTTAAAACAACCGATGGGAACTAAGGGATTTTGTCCCCTAGTTTTGGAAGACCCTTAAGGACAGTTAGCAGGGTTTTGGAAGACCTAATATTTCACAGATAAAATTGGGTTAACCTAGTTTTGGAAGACCTTAAGGCCAGTTAGCAGGGCTTTGGAAGACCTAGGACATAAAATGCAAAGAACAGCGGGAAAAACACACTTGAAGTATGGTTTTGGAGAACCATGAACCGGAAAGCCTAATGGTGTAGAAAAAAAAATTCAATGAGGGATTAATTTTCTGGGTTGTCAGAACTGAATTTGTTTTGTGGTTTTTGTGTGTTGGTTTTGTGTCCATAAATGTGCTTAGCAATGGTTATTCCACCAGATATAATGCCTAGAAATGGGTCAATATAATAGAATATATTTCTGTTTCAATGCTTTCTGTTGGTCTTTCATGTAATCCATTGCTTCAGACAGTGGGATTCGACCATATCCTTTTGATACCTTTACCTTTTTTGGTGAACACGATATACTATTTCTAGTTTTTTGTTCATTTTGTCATTCTTTATGGTTACCATTTTTTCTATTCTATTAGACAGGTCTGATTCTTTTTCTATTTTGAAGCTATATTTTATTTCTGGTTTTTCTTTGGTTTCTTCATTGCCTCGTTTGTTCAATACTTTGTCACCGTGGGTTTTTGCCTACTCATTTATATGTTTCTTTTCTATCTTTTCTAGTTTGTGTTTATTTTTGAATAGGCAATCTATTACTAGTGATATTTTTGGATTTTTGTCTTTGTTTTTGTATACAATGCTCTTCGTGTCTGATTTGTGTTCTTTTAGTCTCTTTTCTAGGGTCTTTATTGTTGAGCTGATATATATGCTTCCATCGTCGAATTCTATTTTATAAATCTTTCCAATTTGATATTCTGTGTGACCTATAGATTTAACATCATGTTTGTTCTTTTTGCTGTTTGAGTATTTTGCCTTCAAGTTTTCTGCGTGAATGTATTTGAATTTGGTTGTCCTACTTAAAGCTGTGTACAATTGTTTCTTGTTCATGGCTTCTGTGTGGAAGATGTTATAATGTTGGTCTATCTCTGCACTCTGGTATTTGTATACTGTGATACAGAATGCTAGGTTGAATTTCTTTCTGAAGTCATCCATGGAGAACTTTTCGTTGGTTTTCTTTTATCGTGACACCATTTTTATTGATGCTTTTGACTGTGAACTGTTGCGAGTTAAACATTGTTCGGTCCTTCTTATCGATGCATATCACGGGTGTTTTATCGCAAATTTTGTATTCTTCTTTACCTTCATTGTAGCAGAAGTTGACTTTTATGTGTTGTTTCCCTTCACAGAATGCATCTGAATATATTTTATTGACCTCTATTCTAGTACTATTGAAATAGCACATATTGACAAAGCTGTCTGTATAGTCGCCCAATTTTAGATTCAACCGAGCGGTCTCAAGGAAGTTGGTCAACATGTCATAAGTTTTCTTGTCATACCTAGCGCTCTTTTCTATATATTTCAGTTCAACAACATCACAACACATGTCCAATATCGCAGGACTTTTTGTGTAGTCATATGTCAATTTGTTATTACCCTCGACAGGATCACATTGGTTGATGTCACCATATGGGTTTACTTTCAGATTATTAGCCACAAAACTGTTATATATCAACGTGATCCATTTGTTTGGGACCATTGAGAACTCATCTATGAAAACATCCTTATTGGATAGTAGTTTGATATTTTCTGCGTCTGATATGAACTCGTTGAAGTAGCTGTCAAATGTATGGACTTCGTTTTTCATACTATCGTCAACCCTACTTCTTATGTTATTCACAGCTTTGTTGGTGAAACTGAATATTATAGGTTTCTTGCTTTCTTTTGCATCGTTGATTAATTTTGTTGTTTTCCCACAACCAGCACCACCTGTAACCAGCACACCTTTGCCTCTTTCTAATATGTATTCTTTGATATTGATGTCCTTTCGGTAAGATATTTCAATTAGTTAAGGAGTCTCTCCTATCTTTTGGAATACTTTACCAATCATGTCAGAAGTGAATTTGTCTTCTTTGTACTTTATTGGATATTCCTTCTTTGGTCTTATACGGTATACTGCGTCTGTGTTGTATCCATGTATTTCTGTGTCGTCATCACATGCGTCATCAATAACTTCCAATAGCTTTACTATGGATCCTGATATCACGTGTCCATTTATTGAACAGTTTTCTGTCATTCTTCTTTTAACATCTACTTTATGGATGAGATAGAAGTCATCTTCCTTATGTATGCTTACTTTTTCATGGTTTTCGAGCGCCTCGGTCCACACAGCACAAGTGGTTTCATAACTAGTTGATGTGAATCCTTTGCTGCTTTTATTGTATTTTGTTCCTAGGTATCCAATGAATTTGTTTGCCAGCTTTTTAGCAGTCGTTTCATCGAAGTTGTCGAAAACATGTTTAATGTAGCCTTTGAATGCATCGTGTTTGATAGACATGTCTGCCACTAGTTGGTATTTTATGTCAGATAGTTTGATGAATTTATGTTTGAGTCCATAATCTATTAAGTTTCATCCATAAAACCCAGCTTCGATTATTATGGGGTCATTGTTTAGAGTTCTGTATTTGTTGATATATGTTTCATTTATGAAGTATTCACCCGTCTTGAGTTCTCCATCAAATTCGGTAATTGTGTTATGTATGTTGTATAATGGAATATCATGTTCGTTTGCTAGCAATACTGATGGGTAATCTTTTGCTATGTCGAGGGCTATTAAGTCATTATCATCTTCATTGTTGGTATCGTTAACTAGTTCTTTATGGAATGTGTGTTGGAGTGTCCTTGGATAATATTCATCTATTATTGTTGTCACATATCTGTTGTAATTGGATTTTGGTGTGTGTCCACAGGCTCGGACTGGCCCGAATTTAGGGGCCTTGCCATTTCAATTTTGACTTGAAATTTAGACTTTTAAATTTTGAAATTTAGACTTTAGAGTCCCTAAAAGGGATTTCTTACGTTTTAGGTAAAGATTTTATTGTATTCTGCAGAATATAAAACATTAAACGATTTAAAGCGTCATAAACAACAATTTATACAAAATACAACAGATTTAAGAACAAGTTCAGATTTCAGAACCGTTAATAACTAAACAAAATAGTTTAATGTTTCATAAAAAGAACAGTCGTTCCATTTCCGATGACTTTGAATGTTTTCCTTAATTTTCACTCATTTTACAAATACGGGAATTAAATAATTCCTTCAATTCCTTCAAATTTGATATTATAAGGCGTGTATTTTCAGGGGCCCATTTTGATGTCCCAGTAGGGGCCCATGTGCCATGGCACAACGGTACATAGGCCAGTCCGAGCCTGTGTGTCCATAGACTTGTTTGAATAGATTTACTGCAATCGATGTTAAACTTTGGTTGTTGATATTAGAAGCGTCTACTGGGCATTTTTGGAATAATTGGTTGCATATATTTTCCCTTAAATCATAGTCATTATTAACAGATACCATGTTTTTGAGATCAGGTGTTATGAATCCATCTATTTGGTTCCTTCCACTGTAGTGGAAATACTCTATGTGTTTATCATTTGCATGGTTTCAATCATTATGTCTTTGCCTTTTTGCCCATCTGGAAGGACAATTAGATAGTTGCTGTAATCATTTTTCTGTTTGACGACGTTGTTGCTAAACAATCTACAGCTATCTGGGTTACGTTTCGGTTGGTTAATTATTTTGTGGTAATCTAAATGGTTTTGCATATTTCTATTTTGTCTTCTGATTGTTTGGAGTTCCATTGTATTAGGTCAAGGTGGTTTATTAACGGAGAACCTTTTGTTATTTTGGTTATTACATACTGATTAAGTATTGGAATGCTTGTAGTATTACAACTGTTATATGTGTTTCTTGTTCAGATTATGTAGAAGAAATTTACCAAGAATTTGTCAATGCTGATCATCATGCACTTGCAACTGCTTGTGAAGAGTTAATACAAATGACTCCAGCACCAATGCATACAATGTTGGTGAAGCAAACTAAAGAAGAGGCCGTTGCTAAAATGGAAATGCGTAAAGAAGCAGTCACTGTAAATGTTCTTCCAACTGCACAAGGTGAGCTTAAACACACAAAAAGCTGATGACCAAAAGTATTATAACTAATAATTAATCTACAACAGATACCATTTCATCTGGAAATATACATCTGAACAAGACTAAAATAAATACAGTATGGTATTTAAAATAAGTACAAAATTATATACAATATTCCAGTACCTTCTGGACAAACCTATATTTCATGTGAAAGTTTTACAGTAGACAACAACTGGTTATTTTATCACACTGAAAAAGTCTATAATAAATTTAATTATTTAATTTAAAAATTGGTTCTATTAACAGAGTATGATAAGTAAATAAATAAGAAGGTATGAAAAAAACTCTTGTTTTATTGTAGTGTCTGTTCCTTAAGTTCAACCAAGACGTTGAAGAGCAAGCCCTCGGTGCAAAACATGTGGACAACCCATGAAAGGCCATAAAATTGTTAACTGCCCAAAAAACCAAAAATAATTCATATATTTGTTGTCATTTGTCTTTATAACCAATAAATTCTTTTTCTCCTCCAAACTGTTGCCGTATGGCATTGTAAGCACATGCTGGCAGTTAAACTCTTCTTTGACCCACATAGCCATATATCAATTGAATAAATTCTCTATATGCCACACTGCGAAGATATCTAAAAATAAGATACCAATTCAACTTTATCAAAAATATTTTATAAATAGTATTACTATTGTATTGTACCTGGTTTCTGTATCATGAACTTCGTACTTCTTTTTATCAATTTTGCAGTATTTTCTTCCAGCGAGACGCAACAACCAAACTTCTAGACAGACTTGCTTAAAACCTGGACGAAGTGTCACACAACGTGGGGATTCTCCAACCTCCCGAAGAACAAGCTCATTGTTGAGGGCAGCCTCACACGCATTGATTTCTTTGCAGCACTTACACTCCATTGAGTTTTGAAGAAGTTCGGCCCTACAACCACTACAAGTACACCTAGCATAAAAAAGTATACAGTAAATACTCCTCAAATCAGCCTTGATGGCTAATGTCAATAAACAGTGATAACTAAAAAACTTAATAGACCCACCAATTATTCACCGATTTCAACCGGTCTAACCGACGTTGCAGTATTTGTAGTTTGTTTTCTTCATGTTTACGCTGTTCAGTATATTCACAGATCCAATTTTTGTCGGCAAGTGGTTCGTCTTGGTATGGCTGAATAGAATCATCGCCACTCGCACTAAGAGTTTCATCTGTAGAAATGTTTGTAGTAGATGCTAAAGATGGCTCTTCAATCTCCATAATATAGCCAGGAATAAAGTTAGTATCGGAATCACACTGACTGGCACTGGTGTTGGACAAATTTCAAGACATTTCGAGAAGTTTTACTTTGTTTTTCGAACGGATTTTCAAAATAATAAAACCTACACTACGAAAATATAATGTATTTGCACCGTACGAATCATACGGTTGCCAGGTTCCAAGGCATGCTCGGAGCCAAACACTGTATAAAATGAGGCCACATTTTACCAAAAGAGGCCAAACTACTAATTTTTCAAAAATGCCAAAATGAAGCTAAATTGTGAGCTTTTGCCAGTTACGTAGGATTTTCGTGTTCATCTCCCCCCCGCAGGCTAAACAAAATTAACCGAAATTACCGAATCAGAATTTTGGAAAATCAGGAATGAGGCTAGAAAGAGATAACACACACACTCTTGGTCATAATGTCATATGCATATGTAAATTGACAATAGAAATATTAATTATTAACACCCATCATTAGCCATAGGAATTAAAGACGCAACATCAGCACTTCTATATATTATACCAAAATATTCATGAGGCGGACGTCTGCGAAAGCAGTACACTTAAGCTTGATCCTATATTGTGATTTTCTATTTTTACACACTTACAAATGGCTGAATTTTGTGAACTATGATTGGACGAAAAAAACAACTAGGTTATCCTCATAATGCAGTATGGTTGTTCTGAGATGTAATACACAAAAATATGTTTCGTTTTTGTACCATTTCTCATTTAATTAATTTAGTATTACAAGTGAGATTAAAAATAGCTCTTGACAATAAAAAGAGGCCAAAAAGAAGCCAAATAGCCAAATTTATTTTTTGAGGCCAAGGAAGAAAAAAATAAGCTAAATTCAAGTTATTTGGCCTCCAAGAGGCCAATCTGGCAACCCTGCTTATGATCACTGTTGTTACGTACTGGTGTTTCTGGACTGACGTCACTTCCGCTCACTAGATTCCAGCTTTTTTATCACACGGTCAAATGTTGAAAAGCTTCAAAATAGCCAACTTTAGGAGCAAAAAAATCCATGAAAATGAAATTTTTGTAATACAAGATATACTTCAATTTTTATCGAAAGAACTCAAATCTTACAAATATGTAAACTTTCGAAGGTCCGTCCGTATAGGCACTTTAAAGAAAGTCTTCTAATTAATAAATTAAAACCCATTCTTAACGGAAATATTGGTTCTATGCCTCTTTCCCTTTTCTGATATCACCTTACTGCTGTCTCCCGTCAATTTCCCTTACTGTTGTAAATAAGCCATCTTAATTGTCATTCGATACTGTTTGTTTAATATAAATATATCTCATTGTAATCCCTGATCTCCACTCTGAAGATGTTGCTTGTAGCGTCGAAACGTTAGTCAATAAATATTTTTAAACTCTTCTAGCCTTCTTTGTTTAAGCAATTGTTAATGTTTACATATGGTGATACTTCGCACAATCTGCTGGTTATTGTTATTTATATAACAATATTATTATGTTATTATGGTTGTTATTATGGTTCATTTACCATTGTGACCATAGATTCAATGATTTTTCCTTTTAAGAACTCTATTTTCTTTTTTACTCTCATTTTTTCATTGTTCAGAATACTGTATTTGATCACTTCTCTTGTGTTTTTAATACTTCAAAATGGCCGCTACTTCATACACTCTGAACCATAAATCTCCATTGTGTTTATAGACATTTACTGATATTCCTAGATATTCATTCGTCAGTGTTTTTAAAAACTCCATATACATTAATGTATATTTTGTGGATTGTCTTTTTATGACTTTCCAGTGTGTCATTATTTGTGAATCTTCTATTACATTGTTTGCATATTATTCTGGAATCTTTCATGTAGTCAAATATTTGTGTTATTATGAAGTCATAATCATTAGATACGATACATTTATACCCATTGTTTTTGTATGTTTCTAACTGGTCTTTTTGTGAATAAGATAATACGCCCGTGTTTTTTGGTGTTTTAAACTCTATGCATAATCCATTATAATATTTACGAAGATTGTTGATTATATTGTCCTTTCTGACATCCTTTTCTATAAGAACTGATTCTTTTGCTGCTTGTATCCTGTAGTTCACCAAGACCAGGTGTTATAATTAGAATCTTCTGATGTATTGGACCACTTTTGTATGTAGATCATATTCATTAAAAACTTTAAAAGCTAGATATTTTGAATTGTTGTTCATTCTATAATATCCATCATTTAATATTGCGGTTTAACTTGGTTATTCCAAATTGTCTAAAATGTTTTCTGGTTGTTTATTTGAAGGTTCAACTTGTATAGGCTCTTTTTCTGGCTCCATTTTAATGGTTACTGGTTGCAAGGCCTCTCTTTTGTATTCTTCTCTTTTATAATACAAAGAACCAATAGCCACAGCCGTTCCTATCAAACCGAAAACCAGACCATAAATGATATTAAAATCATCACTGGAGTTCTCTGACTATATTTTCTCCCGCATTTTTTGCTCTTTTGCAACTTTAGATATTGCAGCTAAGCGCTTTCCAGCTTCAACCCTCTTTGGATCTTTTTCTTTTTTTCTCTTTTCTTATCTTTGGAGCATCCTCTGTTTTCTTAGGTGTTTCCTTGCTCATGTATATAATATCATATATTTTATTTGTAGATCATCGGTGAGATATCTACAAGATCATCTATAAAGTGACTATGAGTCTATGTGTGGTAATAACAGCAGTACCTTGTTCTTCTTCAGTCTTATGACCTTCTATTTGTGGTAATCTCTCTGTCACCTCCTATTTGGGAATGTTTGCATAATATTTGACAATCTTAGAGTTGTACCCCATTTGGACATGTCCTTCTAGATTCAAATCATTTCTACCAAAAGAAAGACCCTTTCTGAACATTTTGTGTCCTTGGTGATTTTTGTTTCTTTTAAGTGTACTATTGTGTTTGCTTGAGAAACAACCTATTAGACATATATTTCACTACATTAAATTTCAAAATCAACTGTATCAATATTAAACCAATTGCAAAGCACATGGTGATGAAGTAGAATGTCCTTCTCATTTATCAATTTTCCTTTATACACACAGAAAAAAGAAATATCGCCTGAACTTCTACTTTGAAAATCTGCAAGTTTTTGACAATTACAATATACCTTGCTGGCTTCAGCTGCTGGTGTTGTGTAATTGTCCCAATGTATTGATGAACAAATCCATTTATTTATTTCTCCAGCATTTGCTTTTGTTTTATATGGAGCAATAGTTTAGTTACAATAGGATTACCACCAATGATAATGTAATTATTTTTTGTTCCTGAAACAATCCAATCACCATTAGGACTAAAACTAACAAACTAATCAAAACCACCACCATCGTATCCAAATAATCTATTTTGAGTCCAGTAATTATTCGCCTCATGTGCTTTTATTCTGTATACGATGAAAATATTTATTTTATCCTTCTCTCCACTTACAGCATTCAAATTTATAACACTTTCCATTCTTTGTGCCCTACTAGAAATACGTGCATGCAACAACCCCTCGCCTACCCTTCCAATATATCTCTCGAGAGTGCAAGTAACATTGATAATTTTTCAAAATTAGCCAAAAAGGAAAATCCCCCTCACTATAACTCGAAGAGGGTATGCAACATAAGAAAAACAGAACAGTTGCACACTAATACCAACAACCCAAACTGGAAATTGGAAATTCCTACGCTATGTTGTAAATGATACAAAGAAGAGTCAACTGTGCAAGACGGCAAATTCGTTTCAAGAGACGAGGAAAAGCTCCTAGTATGTGAAATTATTGGCTTCGACTAAGTTCGATGGCACTTTCAAAAATAACTCAATGAATATAGACTGTTAAACCAAATAACAAGTTTTATTGAAAAATAAGAATCAAAACTGTTGGGCTGGAATGAAGTTTTCAAAAGTTGTCGGAAACAAGTGACAGGTATGGTTTAACATTTTTTAGTATCTGCTGCATTTTTGATATTCAGTAACAAGACAAGGAATTGTAAAACAGTTTGAGAACTTCAAAAAGTACGCCTACAAAGTTTTATATAACAAAATGTTTAAAGCAAAAAACTTTTAATCATGTTTCTGTTTCACCGGCTACCGTCATTCCAGCCTTATAACGTAATATATAACTAAACAACATAAAACAATAACAAACATTGTACCGTATACACCAAGTATTACTTGGTGTATACCGTACACTTTTTAAAAATGTATTTGGGGCCCCCTTCATTCCTTCAGGGACCCCAGCTTCTGCCACGGCCACCCCCTCGGTGGCAGTTCCCTGCAGTGTGGCTCCTCTGGCCACACCTCCAGCAATTGATTCCTGTAAATTAAAGTAGACTCACTTTAGAAAAATCTTCCTATAATTTAATGAACCATGAGTAGTTTTAAAGGTTGTATTCAGATGCTCTCTTTTGAAAAATTTATGGAACCAGAAACACTTTGGTAACAATGTCATAAACATTTTATCTTTATGAAATTAGAAACGTGGGTTTCTTTACCAAATATATTATTTTTCCATTTATAATTTGTTTTTTGACTTTAAGTAAAACTTACTCAGTTGCCAATATTTTGCAATGTGGCCAACACGGCCACATATGTAGCATCTTTGTATAACTATAAAAAAGAACAACAAAAGAAACGAATCAATGCTCACCCAATCAGGATGTGATTTAATCATAGACAGAGTAGATTATAAAAATTGTGTTAGTAGTATTATTAAACATCTTACCTTGTTGTATTTTTGTTTAAACCAAACATTGTAATATACTATG
The DNA here is from genome assembly GCA_030142905.1 of Heliopora coerulea. NCBI lineage: Eukaryota > Metazoa > Cnidaria > Anthozoa > Scleralcyonacea > Helioporidae > Heliopora > Heliopora coerulea. The sequence continues at coordinate 639,256 of JASJOG010000122.1, read as the reverse complement.
ATTATGTGCAAATAAATTTTATGCAGAAATCATATTTGTAACAGTTGTAAAAATTAAATATATTATTATGTCTGCTGTTGATTAATGAACACCCTATGAATGATAAGCTTTGTAAGCTACTCAACATTATTTACACACTTTGCTCAATTTAACTTACATCTTCGTTGCTGCCTCCGCGACAGTCTCACTAAAAAGAAGAGAATTATCATCAATCATGTAATGTTTTTGTAGTTACAAAATATCTAAAAGCTTTTGCAATATCACCTCTCACATAATGATCAATAACATGAAATGTAAACAAGTTAGAGAATGGGAAAATGAATTTACTGTAATGAATAACATAAAGTATTTAACAACAGCAACACTTAACTTACCATGAAATTGTTCCCCTGAATATTTATGAAACAAAAGAAACATAAAAAAGTAATCTTAGTGATACTTATAATAAATATTATATAAATTCTGTAAAAGTAAATGTACCTAATGCAAAATTTACACAACTTACCATGGTGTCCACCATCTGTATTTTAAAAAAGAAATAGAGGAAGGTAGTTATTAATAGTTTAGATGTTAAATAGGGCAAAATATATACAAATAAGAGCTTAGCAATACCCTTTTTAGTTTTAACCAATAGAATTGTTAGTAAAAAAAACTACCGGTACATACCATCATTCAGTGGCGGATCTAGGATTTTTCAAACATTTTTCACAAACTTTCCGAGCAATTTTTCCAGTAAAGTACATTGCTGCAGTGGTTTTCGAGAAGGACTAACACGTTGCATGTTTTTGTGACGTATTAGCAGACCGTTTCGCCCGATGTCAGGGCTCGTCAGCATGCCTAGGACGTAACCATAACATTTGCGCAATGCATGGCGTAAGACCAGACATGGACGGCCAATGAAATTAGTCTGTTATGAGCAAACTGGTTTTCAGGTGCCAGCAACTCGCCTTCACACCTATGCAAGAGCCATAGGAGTTTGGTTAGAAATGGGAGACTATTTGGGACTTTTCGTGGACGTGCATTGGCTCAACATTGCATTTCATCCCAGTTGGCTCAAACCCTTTACCCCCCATCCCAGGTTGAGAATATAAAGTTTGAATTCTTTTTGCCTTACCAGGGAAACGATCTCCAAACAAAACACAAGACAAACAGTAACCAGCATCTTTAGCTGGAGAGTAACAAAGCCATGGATACATTTTTAGCCATTCATAACGAAAACTCCTAAATCTGCCTTGAGAATCTGCAGTTTCAGGGAAAGTAAAATTTTCATCTGGTTTTAACACATTCTTGACTAAATTACATATTTCTGAATTGGTCATACCTTTGGCCTTTTCCCGAAAGAAGGCAACATCAAAAGTCATTGTTGAATTTACCAGTTTTACCTCTTCAGCAGTTGCAGTCTTTAACAATGGCAATGTTGTACTTGGGGTCATGGGTAGCTTGACTGCATCAGTTGCTTGTTGCAATTTAGGCTCAGCATTATTAGAAGATAAAGAAAGAGTGGTTAGTTGCTGAGAAGATGAAAAAATTTTATTACGGGCTTTAACAGCAGTATCTAAAGTTACAAGGGGTTTTCCAGTTGGATGGAAAAATTTCAATATATTTGGTTTAGGTTGATTGTTACTTTTTGGCATAATAGCCAGTTGCTAAGGTTTCTTTGAAGTAGAGGATGGTTCATTAGTTGCAGCTGACTTTCTCTTAGTTGGCTGATGAGAACAAAATAGAATAGGAACAAAGTGATTCGGCTGAAAAATCTCTCCACCTTTTACAAGACCTTCATGACAAAATAAAATATGAAGTGGATCATTAAACTTGTTTAATTTGCGTGGCTGAACACATCTATTGAATAAAGATTTATACCTCTCTTCTCCAAAGTCAGGATAATAAGTAATTATGCATCTGCATAAAATAGAAGACAGACCAAGAATACACAAAAATGATGACCACTGTTTATCAGGACAATTCAAAATAGCTTCATATATTACTAAAGATTCCTTAGTAAAGCCAGAATCAAAAGCTTTAAATGACATTGACAAAGGCAAAATATTAGCAAGAGAGTACTCACAGTGCTCAGAAGCTGCAGAGACAAAACAAGGATGTTCACAATAATAACCAGCATTCAAGAAAAGCTCGAGAGAGGTTAAAATCCTTAAAAGTTGGATCATGCTGTCGTCACCTGCTATTACCAAAGATGCAGAACTGTACAAACAGTTGCCCGATGCTTCAGATCTATTAAAAGCACAACAAATATACAATTCAACAAAAGGAAAAACAGAGTGTCAACTTAAATCTAGTCATGATACTGATATAATATTAACGGAGTTTAATTTTGGTTCTTAATGCCCATCATATTGCCACACTTTTGATTTTTAATGGAAAATTCCAATGCGATTGTGTAATGCACATTTATGCTAATTCAACCAGCGGCATGCTGTCATGCTTCGCAACGTGCTGATGAAATTTAGAAAGCAAGATATTTTACCAAGTGACCTAAGACAGTCATTGAAAATTGAAGCACAACTTACCTAATCGCAAAACATTTCTTTTGTTGGCGAGATGCCACTGGAACAAAGAATTCAGCCCCAACATTTCTAGCCAGACCATGATCCTCACTGAACATAGCTGCGAGGAGTTCGTCGGTTGACTTAGACTTTGAAACGTCTATTCGTTCAAATAAATCGCTATACGTGCTTTTAATCATTGATAAGTCGTTAGACTTCGGCAAAGACTGAACAGATTCATAGGAATACATGCTGAATCCTATTAATTCCAGATTTCAATACAGAAGATTTGCAAAATAGGAGCTTGCCATATCACACGAGAGCTGAATTTCGTGGCTGATCGCAAGTGCTTCCCTGCTTCAACCAGTGGACCAATCATATTTCACATGTAGCACAAGCTGCCGTGCACTGCATGCACAAATTTAAACCAATGGGAATGTGTAAATTCGATTTTTTCAGCCAATAAGCGATCGTAAAGATCACAGATTCTCTGCACCAATCAAATGCCCAGATTGTGCTTCAAGTGGTGCACAGCTCATGGCCTTATTGGTGGTACCCGCTGTTGTGCAAATCAAAACAGAAGGCTCATTTAGCCGTCATAAAAACTGGAAAAGGGTTCTGGAATCTGGAATAAAACGGGAACCATTCCCGTGAAATCTCGATGGAAATTGCATGAAGCAATGATCGAATCACGCAAGGCACAATAAAATAGTCGGTGTAAATTTGGTGAAATCTACGTTATTCGCGTGCTTCATGTGAATACCCCTAAATCCGCCACTGCCATCATTCTTGTATCTGACTTCTTTAAAAAAGAAAAGGAAAAACACAAATGTTATTTGTATGTGGTGCTAATTCTAACTTTAATTAAGGCAAAATGTAATCTAAATAGAGATTAGGAACTCCTTTATGAGTGCTAACCTAATGTTTTAGAACTTACCATGGTTGTCATCACCTACAACATAAAGAAAAGAAGCAGCAGTAAGATACACTAGCAGATCGTATTAATACATTGTCCTAGTTTTAAATAGATAACATGAGATTGTCAAAAATTTGAAGTTTGTAACACAATAAATGATGCTAACGAAATGTATTGGTACAAAACCAGGACAATTTACCATGGTTGTTATCATCTACAACATAAAAAAATGAAGGTACAATTGGCTAGTTGGTTTAACTAGTATGTAGTTTTAACTTTAAATAATGTAAAATGTATACAATTTGGAAGTTACGTATAACCATGTTAATTACATTCTGCTATACTGATACAAATCAAGTGCAACTTACCATGGTTGTAAATTCTTGCATCTTTTAGAAAAGAAAAAAACAAAGTTGGAAAAGCAGATCTTTTGAATATTCACGGTAGTTTCAATTTAACTAATAATAAATGTAAGCAAATTAGAAATGACAACCTCTATTATTTATTTTAACCAAATGTTTACTTAGAAAATTATGACTACTTACCATCACTGTCATAGCTTGGATCTTTAATGAAAAAAGAACACGAGAAGGAAAGCAGACCATATTAAATTATATACTATAAGATTTCATTATTTTTATCATAATTGTCACTTGTCTCACCTGAATGAGCTTGACTATCATCTGCAAGAAGAAGAAAGTTTATTTTGTATCAGTTATTTATTATAATAATTGGACTAGTGCAAAAAAGTATTGTTATATACAGCACACTAATCGTGGTTTTCATTGCTTGCATCTTTAAGAAAAGAAACAAAGGTGGAAAAGCTGATCTCTTAAGTATGCAGTTTTAATTTAATTAACAAGAAATGTAAACAAAGTAGAAATTACAAACTCTGTTATTTATCTTAACCTAATGCTTTTGTGAGAAAAGTATGTCTACTTAACATCATTGTCATAGCTTGCATCTTTAAGGGAAAAAAAAACACAAGAAGGAAAGCAGACCATATTAATTTATTTAGTACAAGTTTTCATTATGTTTATCGCAATTGTCACCTGTCTCACCTGAATGAGCTTGACTAGCATCTGCAAAAAAAAAAGGTTTATTTTGTATCAGTTATTTATTATAATAACTGGACTGAGTGTAAAAAGATATTGGTGTGTACAGCTTTTGATGCCCATTTGGTCGTCATCAACAGCAGTAATCATATCACTAATGTGTCACCAATGTCAAAAAGAAAAAGTGTCAGTTTTAAATGAAAGATGTCCAAAAACCTTACTTTCTTCAACATGTTGTTCGTCATTCTGAAAAAATATTAAGACACCAACAATTAATTGTCGTTTATAGACTTAACGTTTTCCTGCATACAGTCATTGTACAACTATGTATTACAACAACTGGACAAATTAAACTGCAAAGTAAAAGTCAGATGACTTTTTCCGTCCGAATGGTATGTCCTCTCTTAAAATTCAACAATGGTTCAAACTCATTTTCCTTCTAGCCTATTTGATACTCCTGAGCAATCATTCCTTATTGGTAGAGCAAGAGTTTGTTTTATTCTTGTTGGAGGTCAGAGTCTGTTAATATTAGTTAATAAAATTTGTGTTTACTTTGACAAATTCTAACTTTGACATCGTGTTAATGAGTAAATGATGCAGTTTTAATTATTTCAAGTTTATTTTTCATTTCTAAATGAATGAAACTTCAAGTGAACTAGCGTTTTAGTTTTCCTCTCATACAATACCTCCATATTGGTGCTTAAAATGCTGAAAGAAAACAAAAATTATTATAAGAATTGAAGTATTAGTCATGTTTTTTCACATATATCGTTCCCCTAAGAAAACAGGTTATCAATTTACTTCATTGTTAGATCTAGATCATGATACCAATGTCAGCTAAATACTTTGCACAAAGGACGTTAGAAGTATGCACTTTTCACAAAGATTAAGCATTTTAATTCTATACAAAATATAGTTAGTCACCAGCAAAGCTCATGGCTTATGCAGGGAGATTAAGAATAATAAATTACTTTAAAGTTAACGTCATGTGAGTAGTCGAGAACTTCAGTTGCAGTTTAAAGCTAGGGAGAGAACGTTACAAAGAATCAAAGTAAGAAATTCAAAGCCAATGAATGAGTTCGCTAAATGCAGGTGAGATAAAGAAAGAAGCATAAACGACAATATTAAATTACAAAGTTAAGCATGCTACAGCGTGAAATCTTCCTTGGAACTTATAAACAAAATTGACGTAAAAGAACACGTAAATATTTCACTAAATTATATATAAAAGAAGTGATAACTTACAAAGAGTCTTCGTCCTCTTGGAGAGTTTACGGCCTTCGTAAAATTCGCGCCGAAATTCATATCTTGAGAGAGGTGTAAACTTCCATGGTAACCAATATAAACAGTGATCAAAACGGAGAGAAAACGTAGTATTAAATGTTGAAGAATTAAGTCGAACCCGGAAAAGATTGTTCTTCGCCCTTTCATGCACTTAAAATTAATTATGACAGTCATTGAAATACGGAGAGACAAATAAATCCAACACTCCTAACTTGCACATTCAACTACATGTTAGATGTTCATAAACTTTACTATCCACCTTTGAAATTCTCTCAAAGTTAACGTGCTTAAAGGCGTATTTTCGACCTTTTGTTGAGACTCCCTCTATCTGTAGAACGACGGGAATGGTGTTGGTTATCTTTGTGAAATGCCTAATGTTTAAAATACACTAAAAATTTAAACAAAGAAATTATTATATGTACAACTTTAAACTAACTGTTTTTTAAAAATTTTTAACATGAAACCTTGTCTTGAATCCTTTTTCCGCTAGAACAGGTAATAATTATTCTCCAACATTGTGCTACCCTGGATACACTGGCTATCCTCAATGCTTGTCAATTTCTTCTCCTTCTGCCGCAAAACTTGATACGCATTATGAATTAACAATGAACACTAGAAGTTCAAGAAGTAGTCCATAAATGCACCCAACATGAACAAAAACTACTTTAAATCCCATCGAGGAAATGTTGAAATTGTGGGGAAATCCCCCATTTTCTGCTGAAATTATGAAACGGAAATAATTTTAAATCATCAGGAGAAGACACTCCCCCAAGAATAGAACTGTAGTAAAGATGGCGCACGCTAATGAAACTTTACATTCGGGTGCCCTGCTATTTTACACTTAACAGATGATCATCCGGTTCACGATTTAAAAACGAATTTTAACATCTTCCAGGGATTCAGGTCACATATACATATCTGCCGTCGTTCTAACAAGGTAAAGTGGAAAATAGCAGATTCATCCTCCAAGACACGTGAACCGTATACCACAAGAAATATTGCATAACTGCAATAAGTGATGAACAAAGTTAACTCTTTAAGCTAGGAGTAATCCAGAAAAATCAATAGCCGCAATCAATCGAAGGACGTGAATGTCTTATTTGGTACTTCAGTCCTGACGACGATTAAAAATGATCAATATTCATTCGCATGTTATAATGTTCAGTAAATTCTTTGGACAAAATGTACGTTGAATGATTCACTGAAGGTAGTACTTTTCTCAAGTATCCCTCACCTTAAAGTCATAGAAAATCTGTTGTGCCCACTGACCAAAAATTTTCAGCCCGATGGAACACCATGCGTAGGTTTGACCGTACTTTAACCTCACTATAACAGAAATATTTCTCACACTGACTACCATTATATTACGAGGGTCATCCAAAAAGTAACGCCTGTTGTACAAGATCAGAGAAATTTTATTGTTTACATACACAAACTACATATGAAAATGACCGGAAATATGTCAGGAACACAACCCTATCCCTCAATATAGTCTCCTCTATTGTCCACAGCTGCTGTCCATCGCTGTATCAGAGCATCTATTCCTGCCTCGTAAAAGGAAGATGGTTGTGAGCGGAGCCAAGACCGAACAGCTGTCATAACCTCTCCATCAGTCGAGAATCGCTGACCACGCAGTGCTTCCTTCATCGGTCCGATCAAATGGAAGTTTGATGGAGCCAAATCAGCGCTGTACGGTGGATGCGGCAGCGTTGTCCACCCATGGCGGGTGATTTTCTGTCTGGTTCGCAAACTTTTGTGGGGACGGGCATTATCGTGCTGAAGGAGGGCACCATCCATGTTGAGATTGGGTCGGCAACGCCGAAGTCTGTTTTTCAGGTTGTTTAGAGTCGCAATGTAGGCGTCAGAGTTTATGGTAGTGCCTTTGGGCATAAAGTCAACCAATATCACACCCTGATAATCCCAAAAGACTGTAGCCATCACCTTGCCAGTGGACGGCTGCGACTTGAATTTTTTCTTTCTTGGTGAGTAAGAATGTCGCCATTCCATCGACCTTCTTTTGCTTTCTGGCTTCGTAATGATGAACCCAGGTTTCATCCCCAGTGACAATTCTTTTCAAAAATGTGTTATCATCACTATGAAGCCGCAGAAGCTCAGTGGATGCCTCAACTCGTTGCTCCTTCATGGCATCTGTCAGCTGCCGTGGAACCCACTTTGCACAGACCTTGCTGTAGCCCAATTTACTGACCAAATTGCCTGCACTACCTCTACTGATGTCTAGTGCCTCACTTATCTCAGTAATTGTAATCCTCCTGTTTTCCTTGATCAACTCATCAGTGCTTTTCAAGTTCATGTCTGACACTGCATGAGCAGGCCTTCCACTTCTTGGCTAGTCAGTCAGCACAGCCTCGCCTTTGGCTGTTTCACCACCTTTAATCCTGCTTGCCCATCTTCTTACATTGCTCACATCTAGAGTGTGATCCCCATACACATTTTTCAGTCTTTTGTGGATGGCTGCAGCATTTTCTCCCTCCAAAACCAAGAATTCTATCACAGCTCTTTGTTTTTTACATATTTCAGCATGGGCGGCCATCTTGGAAATGGAATTCTGGGAATGCAGGGAGCACACAACTCCAAATTCATAATCACAATGAAGTAAACTTATGGTTGAATATGTTTTTCAAATTTGAAACAAATCCGCCTAAACCTGGAGAAGTTATGGCTTAGCAGGCGTTACTTTTTGGATGACCCTCGTATAAGTACAAGGTTTATCACTATTTTTAGTACAGTGTAGGTTCAATAACAAACATCTGGTGACAATGATACTTTTAACAATATTAGAATGTCAATATTAATTCCTTACCATTTTTCATGGTTTACCTGATAAGTAAATTTTGTCATAATTATGTTCACCAGCAGATATTTCAACCATCTGTACAGGAAGTCAGTTTTAAATCCCATATCATAATATACAAGTGTCCAGTAATATTTTAATTCAATAGTCTTCAATAATTATATACAAAGTCTACAATTTTTAGGTAAAATGGAGAAAAAATAAGCAGAGTTATTTTTGTTTTAATAATATGCAATTATAAATTATATTAATAGTTATTACTTCTATGATTGATACAGCTACTAAAATAACACAATATCATAGTAGTAGAGCTTAGTTGTTGACATCATCAATATCTTAATAATATTTAGTAAATGTTATATTCTTACCTTTAATTTTTGAAAATCATTGTGGTGCTCTTCTTTTCTTCAACAATTAAAATACTAAACAGTGCACCAGGAAACTTAAGCTGTAGTGTTAGTCATTGGGATTTTTTTTTTCTCTTTTATGCATATTGTTCAATTTTGTTCCCAGATTCTGTGCATCACCAAAACCATTTTCTGAAACAAATATGTGATTTCTGTCATAGACTAAACAACAGTCAACCTCGAAAACACAACTGAACATTGTGCCCAGTAACAGACCTTCACTTCTTTAACTGCTAAATAATCACTAGCAATTAATGAAAACAAATGTCTCCCTTGAAAGCACATAAATATGTGCCCAGTAACAGGCATTTTTAAACATTGTCTCCCTCGAAAGCACATGACTTATTCATAGGCATGTGCATGATAATCAAAGTACTATTTTCATTGTCTATAAAAATCATATTTGTGTTGCAATTGCAATCATAGATTTCTATATTATTCTACAAAATTTACCTGGATTTAATAAACTTTGAAACTTTTTCTAAGCTTCAATTTATGTTTGTTGATTCTGGCAATTACATCATTAACATGCCTGTTAAGAATAGTCATGTGCCCAGTAACAGTCATCCCTCAGCTTGTCTCCTGCAAATAAAGCAAATCAAGGAGAACCAGAGGATATTTTACATTGTCTATCTCGAAAGCACATACTACCGTAAAGTGCAATGTGCCCAGTAACAGACAATCATCTAGAGCAAAATCACATTTTAACCACGATGTAGTGTATAGTGGCTAAGTCTACTTGTCTAAATTCACAATTGATGCACACAGTGACTAAAATTTCAAGTAATGTACATACTGAACCACACATGCATACACATACTCTGAAGTTTTACTACTGACTATATCTTTGCTTTGTCAATTTTGCCAGTGATTCTAACCTCAGTTCTTCTTCAAGTCTCTTTATCATATTTCTGTTTCTGCCAATTGTTTTTAGTCGATCTAATGTCATTGGTTCAAAAACAATGTCATCAATTGACCTTACCCTTGAAGTGGTCACAAATGTACAGCCAGTGACTTTCTCTCCTTTTCCCAGGTCCACAACAACTTTTTTTAGTGTTTGCCCACGTGATATATGAATTGTCATTGCATACCTCAATCTCAATGGGATCTGCTGTCTAGTCATATACTTACCATCAGCCATCCAATCAAATACCTTTGGGGGAATGGGCAGACACTTCTTACAATTGTGACAAAAACCAGGACCAGTATAACCAGAGAAATGAACCAACACAGCAATAGGTAAATTTGGTGGTCCAACATTTTCAGCATACCAAAACTCTTCTACCACTCCAAATGAGCCATTACAAAGGCCAGCTTCAGCCCAGAGATTACTTGTTAGCATGACATCTACTTTCTCAGACAAGAACAGGACAGGCTCTAAGCCTCCAGCTTCATCTGGTGTTGCTGCTGATGCTCCATGACCAGAATGTCTTGCCTGAATTTTTGCTACTGGTTGTCCATTTGTTCTTAACTTCTCATAATTATAATCAGCTACACTTTTCTTGTTGTAGAACAATTGAATGGCATCAGCAAACTCAACCATATGAACATTGCTAGGTGAATGTTGAAGGAGAAGATACCAATCTTGTTCTGTCTCTCCCCAATCTCTCATCCTCATCAACAAACTTGTGAATGATAATGCATCAGGATCATCCCCAGTCTGCTTCATAACCTCATCTAGGATAACAACAGTATCAAACAAAGAATATAAACTGTGGCCATGGTCACTCACAATAGACCCACTCCCACCAACATACAATGGTCGATCACCCGCCGGAGGCAACTGTTCAAAGTTCCCTAAAAGAATAACTGACATGCCTCCAAATGGTGTATCTTGAAATCCAGTTCCTGCACGTAATCTGTTGTCTAACCATGACAGCATTTTGTGGCCAATCATAGACATTTCATCAATAATAAGATATTCCTTACCTTACAGTTTCAACTTTAAATGCTGTAATGACTCACTCTGAAGTTCTTTGATCTCACAAATTGGAAGTTGGGCAGCAGAATGCAATGTTTGCCCATGGATTTTAAATGCTGCTATCTCAGTAGCTCATGTAACTATGGACTTCTCTCCTATAATCTGTTTTAGGGCATTGATTAGGCATGCCTTACTTGTTCCAACAGTTCCACAAATAATCATTCTCAGTGACTCAGAGGTTGCTACTCTTTGTGCATGAGATTTCACAATATTAAAGGCTAGTGTTTGCTTCTCATTCAAGCTAACAGGATCAATCACAACAACCTCTGGCTGCATAACTAATTGTTGACCTTCTTCCATTTCATTCTTCTTTTTATAAATCCAGCCAGGACAATCTCTTAACACCTCCACTGGCACAGATTTTGCAGCCTAAAACCAGTCGGTCGTATTCTCAAACATAGGATTTCCTGATTCCTCATAATGCTGATTTAATCTGCATAACATCATCCAGTTTTCAACTTCCTCCTCTTCTTCATTATTTTCATGGGCATCATCATCACTGTTGGCATTGTCACCTTCGTCCTCATCATAGCTTTGACCTGGAACTGTTGGAAACACTTTATCTAATTCTCTACCATGATCTAAAACATTGTCATGAGCAAAATCAGTATCGAGAAAAAGATAATAGGAAATTATAAACATTTCTTCACTTTCATCACCATTATCCCATGCATTTGATGGATCATCTACCCAAGGTTTGAATTTAATTAGCTGATATTTGCAATATCTACCAAAATCAGGCCCATGAGGGTTTGAGGATACCTTTGGGAATGTCCTTACAATTAATGGCACAGCTCGTTTCCTTATCCCAGTTCTCACATATGTATTGTGAGACATAATGCATTAAATTCAACTGTGACAAGCCCTTATACCTACTGTCACTTGTGCAATTGGCATAGTCTTCAATTACAGATTTCTGTAATGCTTCTCCATGTTCATCATCTTCTAAAACAACTTTTCTGCTATTCTCTAAACAAACAGTGACAAAATTATAAGTGCATTCTACTAGAGGTAAGCTGAGAAGCATATGAGCTCTCTCTTGAGCACCCATATCTCAATCTCCAGCAACCTTGATTACAGCTTTCTTAATAGCTGTAGACACTTGTTCATCATCTTGTAATCTTGAGACACAGAAACGCAAGATTTCTGATGCCTGTTTAGATCTCGGTTCTCCTTTTGCTGCATACTTCACCATGTACCTTGCACAGGCATTCTGATCTATAATAACCTGCAGATCAGCATTAGCCCTCCAATTTTCTAACATGACTTGATTATGAGAATTTAACCTTGGGTCATTTCGTTTAGTCACTAACTCCGTACCTACTTTGTTATGAGGCACCAATTCATAAAGCATTTTGGTCTCCTGTTACAAGTCCTTTAAAAAACCAAATTTACATTCAGCTGGCACATCAAATTGTTTTTGACTCAGGCAATATGCAGGACTACATCTTGTATGCCTCTCAACAGTATTTACTAACTTATGATAATCTGCATTACTATCGTCTATTGTACCTGGCCTTACTGCTGCAGGATGTGGTTCGGGCATCCTCCATTGCTCATCAGGCAAATCATCATTAAGTGCTGTCACAAGCCAATCAACAAACCTACATGACAAAGAAAGTATATTATGCAAGCAATTAGCTTTATGTATTCATCTATTATACCTGTACTTGTAAATGTAGTGGGTGATTCTTCATAGACAGCACTCATTGTGTTCATGTAATAATTATATCAATTAGTTGGGAAAAAAGTATCACAAACTAAAAGATCAATTCCTTAGGTAAACAGTATTGTGAAATTTCCAAATAACATATTAAATTATTTCTTAAATACTTTTTAAAATTGAATTCAATTTGTACTTTGCTAACCTCACAATCAACTTCTCTGCATCTTGGCCACGATCAATATCACCCTGGTAAAAGAATTCGATATCTTCCTGAGAAGCTTTTTCTGTGTAAAACCAACCTTAAGCAGCTCGTGCCCGTAACAATGAAATACTTGGATTATTTTTAGCTTAGCACAACCATGAGCATAAATACTTCCTCTGGCTTGGTATTCAAACCTGAACCCAATGCCAATCTGCATCCAACCCTCCATCCAACCAGTGATGCAAAAACTTGTCAAGGCGCTGTTTGAAATACCAGTCAGTCAAATGAACATTATCTACAACAGCTTTCATGCACTCAGAACGTGTTGCATTTTCCTCACTCTGCAATAGTCTCTGTAACTCAGGCCAGTAACTGTCAGCTGCACTAAATGTAAAGAAAAAAGTTGGGCAACCCCTCTGCTCAATGAAAGCCAACAACTCTTGCAAACGTTAATACCAGTACTAGTTAGTGCCTTGTACTTTAGACACATAACGCTGAACCTTGTTTACCATTTGCTTACCACTCATGGACTTTACCATCTCCTTAAGTTCTTCCATGGTCATGTTAGTATCAGCTGGATGTTGGCGCAAATAGATATTGGCCTGTGACGAAAGTTGATGCCTTTGCTTCATGTCAAGTGCCCAGTAGGGAAATCTTGGATGAGAAGCAAACCTCCATCTATACTTACCATCTGACAACCTTTCAGCAAACTTTATCAAATGCTTAAGTGCTTCTGTGTGAGTGACCCCATGCTTTCTTGCCCTGCTGGTCAGATCACCTTTCCCAAAAGGAAACAAAGTGGCAAATGCCATGGTAGCCAAACCATCTGTTTTAAATTCATTAACTACATTACCTTCAATAGATGGCCACTCTAATGAATCCTTTTCATTCACAGTCTCCCTAATGGCATCCTCATCCTTCCTCTGCCGTTGTCGCTGAGGTATGAATGATGACTTTACAGACTCTAAAAGATGTTCTTCATTCATATCATTAGCTAGTAATGGTTCCTGAGCTGGCCCTTCATCTTCAATTTCATTAGTACATAATTCTGATTCTACATAACTCAGCTCACTTGGAATTCCATTTTCTGGCAGACTTTCTATTGCCTCTCGGTCAATCTCTACATCTTTGAAGTACGGATTGTTTGTTTTCAACCACAACACAACTTCAAGAACTCGATGCCTGTGTATAGTAAAATCTCTGTGGCTGTTACCCACCTCATGTCTTCTCACTACCAAAATGGGTAAATCAGATACACGAGAAGGGAACCTATTCAAGAAACTTTGAAGGTCTTGTAGTAAGTTAAGCACATGTCTCCTGTACCCTTTCTGATCTCCGTGTTTCCGATACACGCTCATTATTAGACACACCCTAGCAATTAACATTTCCTCTACCTGTGTCAACTCCTGTAACTGTTGAGGTACTAAACCAGGGTCCATGTCATGCTCTGCACTGTATACCTTCGGTAATTTCTTATCCCTTTTGCATCGGTTGCAAACATAGCACTGGATGTTTTCTGCTGCTAAATTCTGCTTCGTTGGCCACGTTTCTTTACATACTGTGCACTGGCGATGTTGTAACATTTCTTGGCTGGAATGAAATCTGTTCATCTCATTTTTCACCCATTCTTGCTCATATAAAGGATTGTCGGCATCTTGCCAACCGCCTTGATGAAGATACTCTTCGCGACTGCTAGCCTGTGCTTCCTCGACAGATGCTTCTTTGGCTCTTCCCTCCCCGACATTTTTTCTTAATAACAACAGCCTTTCATTTCACTCTTTCTCACTTTCATTTTCTATATTGACACGACGCCTTTTACGCATTTCTTCCAATCTCAACTCCCTCCCTTCCGTAGTTTCTGAAGCTATTCTCACAACGTCATTTTTTGTAGCATTCTTTAGTCTTTTTGTTCGTCGATCTGGCGCCTCAGATTCAATCCGAGCAGCTGAATTTACCCTGAGAGTTTGTAGTCGCTTACCTTGTTGTTCCGCTGTCTCTAACTCAATCCGAACGGCAGAATTTTGTCTCAGCACGTCTAGTCGTTCTGCTCGCTCTTCAGGCACCTCGGACTGGATCCTCTCGGCTGCTTTTTGCCTAAGATTTCCCAGTCGCTCAACTCGTTCTTCGTGGGTTTCATTCATCATTCGTGTGGTACTATTTCTTTTCAGAACCTCCCGTCTATTTACCCTTTCCTCCGCAATTTCTGCTTCAATTCTTTCTTTAGACGTACGTTTCAACCTTTGCAATCTCCTCTCTCGCTCCTCAATACTTTCCTGCAGCATTCTATTCCGATCATATTTGCTGCTATATTGACTACTCTTACCTCTTTTTTCTTCACTTCTTTTTTTATATGCTTTCCTCCTCTTTGCCACCCGAGTTTCTCTCTCCGCCTTTGTTTGCTTCAAAAGCTTTTCTCGCTTTTGTTCTCGGTTTCTTCGGAGCCTTTCAGATTTCTTCTCATTGGTTTCTGTTCGCCTTCGTTCTCGCCGCACTTCCAATCTCTTTTTTCGCTGGCATTCCTTTTCATGTTCCATTGCCATACTAAAAAGTCTAATTACCTTACCTGGCTAATTCTTTTCTTCTTTGGAAAATATTTTTTTTCCTTCAAAAAGTGTTTACCGTTTTTTCTACCAAACATGACAGTTGAATATTTCATTTGCTGTCGCCAATTTAAATTTTTGAACGCCTCCGCTAAATAGCAACATCGACCCAGTCCCCTGAAAGAAACAAGGCATTCTTAAGTGACCGGAATCCATCGATATATATATATATACATATGAGAGAAGTGAGAGACAAAACTCGGATTAATTCATAGAACTTTTTAATCACATTTTTAATCACGTGATTAAAAAGTTCTATTAAGTAATCCGAGTTTTGTCTCTCACTTCTCTCATATTTTGCTCTACTTCGGTATTAAGTACGCTGCCGGTATATGGTTTCACTCAAGATATATTTGTCTATATTTGTATATATAGTTAGATATCGCTCTATGGCCTCTTGGGTCATATTGAGCGCTCTACAGGATAAGTCATGCCGCCAGTGCATTTGCGCACGCTCACTAATCTCTTGTTAGAGCACTCTGGAATGGCTTAGATGTACCACAAGCTTGGGACATTTGAGTTACCTATATAATGTAGGCTTCTCCATTCTGCTCATCAGCACTACACTGATGAGGCCCAAAAGCACGAAACGGTTCCGTCTGTAGTTATATATATATATATATATATATATATATATATATATACACCAATGATGAGTACCACGAAGGTTACAGCGTTGATATGAAAATATAGAGAGGTCAATACCACTCCTGGTAGAGCGAATAAGTAAATAGAAAAGACAAAACTTTCCTGTCGCTACTCTGAGTTTCACGCGCTCAGGCGATCATCAGGCAACTGACAGATATGATTTAATTATTCACATATATACAGGCAACAAAGGTTTAAAGGAAGTGTTTGGTTACATGTCGGCATTTGCTAAATAGTTCTGGACCGTCTGTTCAAAATGTTTTTCCCTTGTCTCTTCAGGATAAGCAACTTTTCTTCGAGGCATAGGCGACATTTTCTTGATCCTGCCTTGCATGATGGAATTTGCTTGATGGTATCCCATGCGGGTTGTGTATTTGCGTTTGTTGTCTTTCAGGTTCCAAATGTGTTTTGAAAGCTCGGTTTCGTTTAAGTATTTTTTGTTGTTGAGAGATTTGCTGTGATTTCGGTACCCAGTTTTGAAGTCGTTACCTGCGAAACCTATGTATGTCTTCGTCTGATGATGAATTTGTAATAAATTCGAAATATAACTATTGAACACTGTGTCCCCTTGTTTTCTCAAATTTTGAGTCCAAGATGGAACTATTTTTCGGAGTATGTTTTCTACTTTATATGTGAATAATTAAATCATATCTGCCAGTTGCCTGATGATCGCCTGAGCGCGTGAAACTCAGAGTAGCGACAGCAAAATTTTGTCTTTTGTATTTACTTATATATGTATATATATATATATATATATATATATATAAGGATATATTAATGCAACTTCCAAGTGAATCAAACCCATACCAGGTAAGTAGAGAAAAACTCTACTTAACCGCGGCTGGGATTCAAACCCGCGACCTTCGGTTTACTAGTCCGACGCTCTACCAAATGAGCTACAAGGCCAAGCCGGGAGGAGGCCATTTATATATATATATATATATAGAAAGATACAAACACAAAGCGAAAACTTTTCTCCCCAGTCACCACGCGTGTAAAAGGACTCCAGGCACGTCGAGATTAGTACCCTCGCCCGCTAGGGCCTTCGGTCCTCGCACCGCGCTTCGAGTGGTAGGCGAGGGGATAATGGTAAAACATTTGATACAGAGCCACAATTAAATGATTTTTGTAAACCAAGTGATGAAATGAAAGAATATCAGTATATCACTATTGGAGTTGTTGGTATTGGATCTGGTTACCTACTGAGTAGATATTTATAATTTTTCAATCATGTACAATATCATATATAGTATATGGAAGAATTCAAAGCATTAGATTATGGGTTCACGTTTGATGAAATAACCAAAAACATAGACAATTTGGCTATCTATGCAAAAATGATGAGAAACACACTAAAGACAATATTTGTACAGAGTGTGAAAATGAATACAAATGTATTAATGATATGTTTGTATGTGTTAATTGTGGGGAAGTAGGAGACTATGAGATGGTACCAGAATGGGTTGAAAACATCTGGCTAAATAGGAAGAAGTCCCAATACATTAGAAGTAGACACTTAAGAGCCAGACTAGAACAATACGTACACACCAAAAATATCGTGGTTCTATTGTACCTGATTTTATGAAGGTTGTTGAAATAATGATCAAACACGGAATGATTAATAAAAACATATCTAGATGTGACTACTGCATCATCAGATTATGTGGCAGGATAGGTGCAGAACTAATAAAGAGATCAACTGATGTAACACACAGTAAAACAAGGGATATATTTGATGACCGACTATTTGGTTACATCTACCCATCATTAGACTGGGACACAAACTGCTAGTGCCCCTACTATTCTAAGTGGGAGGAAAATAAAATAAACATGATTATCATTAAAAAATTATTTTCTATTTACATAGTATATAGAAAATGGAAAATATAATCGAGATGATTTACAATCATGACCAAACAGAGTTAATAGCCATTTAGACAAATATGAAGATGATATTTTAGTTCACAAATAAAAAGACTTATGAAATATGGTTCAATGCAAAATTCGTGGGCAAAAAAATTGATTGGGTTGGTGACGAAAAGTCTATATTCGATGTAGTAAAATCACAAGGGCATCATGATTGTAATTTTTTCAATTTATCCAACAATGATGGTAAAAATGTGAGAACTTTATTCATCAGTAATTTTGGTTTATACTGTTTACTCATTCGAACCAGTTGGAAAGGTAACCAGGAAGGTTATAGTGTGTCAAAAAAACGCTTGGACAATTTGGAAAACATGAGATAGCGGTTTTAGAGCATTTCATCATGGGAATAACAACAGGAGTATACGATCTTCCACATTCAGAGACTATTAAAGCGAGAGATAAAAAAGATGTCCTAAAAAAAGAGTTGGAAAAATTGAAACTAGAAAATAGATGGCCATATCAAAAAATCACTACCTTATAAATTGAGAAAATTCCCCAACCCTACAATCAGTGGCGGATTTAGGGGTATTCGCATGAAGCACGCGAATAACGTAGATTTCACCAAATTTACACCAACTACTTTATTGTGCCTTGCGGTATTCGGTCATTGCTTCATGCAATTTCCATCGAGATTTCACGGGAATGGATCCCGTTTTATTCCAGATTCCAGAACCCTTTTCCAGTTTTTATGACGGCTAAATGAGCCTTCTGTTTTGATTTGCACAACAGCGGGTACCGCCAGTAAGGCCATGAGCTGTGCACCACTTGAAGCACAATCTGGGCATTTGATTGGTGCAAAGAATCTGTGATCTTTACGATTGCTTATTGGCTGAAAAAATCGAATTTACACATTCCCATTGGTTTAAATTTGTGCATGTAGTGCACGGCAGCTTGTGCTACATGTGAAATATGATTGGTCCATTGGTTGAAGCAGCGAAGCACTTGCGATCAGCCACGAAATTCTGTTCTCGTGTGATACGTTCACATTTTTATGTTGTAGGCTACAATATAAAAATGCGAACGTAATACACAAACAAGTCTTTGACGATGTCATGAATATCATTACAAGTGTCAAAATCCCTGAGGAATATAAATGCTTACACAACCCGTCATACGATTTATCAAAGTCTTGTGATCAGAAATACTATGATGTCATTAATAGTGTTTTTTTGGCTGAGATCGCCGATTTGCAATGCCGTGAATTGTGTATGAGTAAAGACAACTACCATAATTTACTCGGTGATGCGGAAATACTTTATGAAGAATATCGTAAAAGTCATTAGTTGATATTTAATGCGTTTATAACTTAAAAAAATAATTTTCCATGTATAGTATATAAAAAACATGGGTATAAATCCAAATCCCAAAAAGATTCATGAATCATCAGATGAAAACGTTTATGAGGAAGATTTCATAGATGATCGTGATGTTGATGATGTTGACGATGAGATAGAATATGATGATGATAATGATGACGATGATTATGATGAGGATAAAGAGGATGAATATGATGATTATATAGAATATATAGGTTAAAAATAAAATTCTTTTTCACTTAAAAGTTATTTTCTAAATATACAGTATATAGAAAATATGTCAATCGAACTCAGAGAAAAGTGGTCTAAGGACATTCCCAAGAACCTGAAACTGTTACATGATCACTCCCATCCACAAGTAGAATTACTAGATGCATTTTACAAAATGTTCGCCATAGACCACATAGAGTATTAAAAACACCAAAGAACTCTCAGAATTGTGTCCAGAACTTGTAAACGATCTCAATGCAATCGAAAAAAGAAAATTTGAACACTATGAATATTATAAAGAACTTGTCAATTTCATGAGCATAAGAAAATCAATTAGTCAATTCATCACTTAAATATTATTGTATATATATATATATATATATATATATATATATATATATGACTAAAACTAATAATATCGTTCAACCCAAGCGAGGTCGTGGAAGTCCTAAGGCTTCGTCCACACTATGCCGGATAAATTTGAAAACGCAACTTTATTGTTACGGTTACGCCTTCCGTCCACACTACAACGCACATATCCGTATAAAAAGATATGCGAAAACGGAACTTTTTGAATACGCTCTCTAGAGTGGAACAATTTGAAAACGCAACTTTTTTGTGTTAGTGTGGACGGAGAACTTTTCGTATCCGGAGTAGTCTGTAAACTGCGGGGACTGTAACATTTTCCATCACATTTGAAAAATTACACAAAATTTTTCAAAGTGTCGAAGGGGAATTCGTTTTTTCTGATGACGTCACTCTCGGTCACTTTCAGTCACTTTAGGTCACTTCCGAGGGACCAGCAACTTTTCCATCACATTTGAAAAATTGCCCAAAATTTTTCAGTGTCGCAGGGAAATCCCCTAACACAGCAGGCTGATAAATTCCAAACATTCCGAACATGCTCAATCTCCCTAACAACCAGCCTAACTCGATGTCAACAAAAAAACTGTTTTCGGATTCGCCGGTTGTTAGGGATATCTGGAATGTATGGAATGTGGGGAAATCCCTCAACATCAGGTTTGGGAATCACATTTTTCCTAATGACGCCATTTCCAGCCGCTTCCAGGAATTTGATAACGTTACCGGGAATTTCATCAAAATTTTTCAAAGTGTCACAGGGGAATACCGTCAACATTCCATACATGCTCAATCTCCCTAACAACTTGAACAGCTCGATGTAAACAAAAAAGCTATTTTGGGGTTCGCCGGTTGTTAGGGATATCCGAAACGTATGGAATGCGGGGAATCCCTCATAATTAGAAAAAGACTTCGCTGACCATAAATATTTTTAAAAACAACTTTAGCAACTTCATCGTCAGTCCAACTTATGGTTTAAATCCAAATATATTTTCATAAGTATCAATCATTTCCGACATATAATGCCCATATGCCAATGTATCTATTTTATTTTCAAGTATTATTCTTTTATCATTTTTTGCTGACAATGCAATTTTTTCTACACTTTCAGTATACAATTCATGATTTCGGTGTCTTATTAAATTCATTTTTCTAATTTGTATTTCTTCACAAAATAAGCAATCTTTATAATTTTGAAATGTTATATTTTTTTCAATAACATTTTTTTAACACTTTTACATTTTTTTGATTCTTTTTCATCAATTTTATAAGAATATAATTTTTCTCTAAGCCCTACAAATTCTTTTATTTGTTTTCCCCCGCATTCATCTTTCATCATTCCAATTACTTTTTTGTTTAAACCGGTTTTAATTCCACTTTCATGGTCTTTTGGGTAATTACTTGTGTCAAACATATTTTCAACATCTGTGGATATATCTTTATAAAAATCTTCAGTGTAAATTTCATACATTAAACTGTCAGTATCTGTAAATAACAACCGTGAATTTTCACCATATTTTGGTTTAATATAATTATAATGAAAATCATACGTTAAAGTCTTACTCAGATCCAATATGCTCATTCCTAGATATATAGGTTTATCAAGCTTCACTTTTTTCTTATGCATATGCACAGCAATTAAATTTTCAGAAAATATTGTTCTTTTGTCAAAATTGGTTTTTGAAAATAATTTTAACGCTTTTTCTTCTCTGTTAACTAATTGTATATCAACTCTGTTTCTAACATTCTCCATAGTTTTCCCAAATACAGAATTATTCATAAGTTTGAAAAAGTCTTTTTCAAATTCATTTTTTGCATCTGTTCTCAGTTTTGTGTTTAAATCAATATATTTTTTCATAAAATCTTCTTCATAAAATTTAATACCTTTATAAATTCCACTAATTTTTAATCCTAATTTTTCATATAATTTCAAGTTTTCACTATGTAAAACATATTTTTCTTTATTATTCAAATTTGGAATTAATTTTTCAACACCTCCTGCTCCACAGGTGTCAACTTTTAATCTTTCTGGCGCTAATGGGTATTCATTATGTAAATCATGCAACTTTTCAGGATATTCCAAGTCAACTTCTAATATGCATGAGAATTTATCCCAATTTTGCAATTCTCTTTCATTCATCCATTTAAAATCACTAACAGGAAGTTTTTTACTCATTGCCCATCCATAAAGATTATTTGCGTCTAAATAAACAAGATATACATTCTCTTCTTCAGAATTATAATTTGTCATATATTTATTATTGCTTTTTGCATATCTTTTTGTGATAGTTGAAATTCCTCCTCTAATTCCATTTTCAATCATAAAGTACATTTGTGGGTCAGATAATAATTCCAATTCAACTTTAGTCATTTTCAACATTGCATCCCACGCCAATCCAGGTGAAGTATAATACCAAGCGGGATCTACTTTATAATTTTTTTTATAAACTTTTCTAAAATTTTCAAAAACATCCGCCAAAAGTATCACATCAGTTTTCAAATATGTCGTGATATGATTGCATATCTTTAATATTAAATTTTTTCCAAACATTTTGCGCATGTTCATAATCTGCTTCGCTTATATTTTCGTCATTTAATTTTGAATAAAATTCTTCAATATCAGGTAATTTTTCTTCATTTAATTTTTGAATATTATCAAACCAATCATATGGAAACACACCTTTTCTAGTTAATAATTCTCTTTCTTCAGCTTCACCGTAAAATTTTTTAATAATATTTAGCTCATTTTTATCTAAATTTTTAAACAAGTTTCCTAAACCACTTTGCATAAATTTAAAACTGTCAATAAATCTAATTTGTTTTTTAACATTATTTATTTCTTTGATTTTATACTTTAAACTTCCATTTTCATCATTTCTTTCATATCCAATAATGTTTTCTTTACATCGACTTTTAAATGGTTTTTCTGTAATTATTTTTTTTGATTCAAATTTATCAACAATAATCTCTTTTGTAAATGAAATATATTTCTCCTCAGTGTTGGGAATGCAATTCATTTCACCTTCTGAAAATCCCAGATTTTTAATAAACAAATGACTATCATAATTTTGTAAATTATGAAACATAACTGGAATAAATTTAGGTTTTTTCATTTTTGAATTACAACTAATACAAGCAGCGCCTCGAAATTTTCCAGTGAAATGACAATGATCAGCAACTTTGGTAGAAGTGGAGCCCGAAGGGTGATCAACAGCTCGCTGCCCACCATGACCACTTGTGGCGCTGCTTTGTTGCAGTTCAAATTCTTTACTACATGCATAACATTTCTTAGCTGTTTCAAAATCTTTTTTATCCTTATCTCTAAATATAATCTTTTTTGGAAATTTAAACTGTTCATGTATCTTTTTAATATTATTTTCTAAACTTTCTACAAATTTTGCAGACACAGCGCTTGCGCCGGATCCGCCGTCACCAGATTTTTTTGTATATTTTACTAATTTTGGTTTAAATAAATTATCATCAAAACATTTTATCAAATAGCAATATCCAGACGGTTCATGTTTTTGAAATTGTTTTGTATTATCACCAATATTTTTATCCTCATATTTTAAATTGCATTCAAAATCTGCATAAATTACAAATGGAACATTGTGCATTTTTTCATAATTTTTAAACTTTAATTTTTCTCCTTTATTTGGAT
This sequence comes from Heliopora coerulea, assembly GCA_030142905.1. Classification (NCBI taxonomy): domain Eukaryota; kingdom Metazoa; phylum Cnidaria; class Anthozoa; order Scleralcyonacea; family Helioporidae; genus Heliopora; species Heliopora coerulea. Next base: position 615,711 of record JASJOG010000122.1, on the reverse strand, counting down.
AAACAGTTTTTTCACACTTATATTTTGAACAATATTCCAAATGATTTTTAAGAGTTTTTTCATTACTGAAATTTTGTAAACAATAATTACAAATATGTAATTTTCCTTTATGTTTATTTACTGACTTGGAAATTATCTGCTCATATTTTTAATTAAACAATAATGTTTATCCCCGTTTTCATCGCTTATTAACAATATGTTCACATCTGTGTTCACATGTATGTTCACATGTGTATTCACATGTGTGTTCACATGTGTGTTCACATGTATATCCACAAGCGTGTCCACATGTATGTTCACAAGTGTGTTAATTTGTTCTGATTTACTAACCCTCAAAGGAAAAATTTCATGCTTTTTATTTTCAAACCTTTCTTCTTCATTATATCCAAAGACATTAATTGAAATATTATTATTTTTTTTAAATTTATCAATATCTGAAAATCCACATGGGAAATTAATTCCTTTAATATTAAAACCCTCAGCTTTCTTTTTTAAAATTTTTGTAATTCTACTAGGATTTCTCAAATTTGGATTGGTTTTCAAAAGTTAATTTATTACCACACACCACAATAAACATTTTTGATCATCATTTTGTGGATTAATAATTAAATTTTTGTTTTTTAAAAATTTTGGGGTTGAAATAAAAGATGATGCAAGTAATCGTTGAATGTTATCAATATTAAGAATTACTTTTAAACTTTTATAAAATTTCCATAAACTTGAATTTTTTAAATATTCTTCAAAACTTAGAATAATTTTTTAAACCATTTTTTCATATATTTCATCAAAATTGCTTCCAGTAAAAATTTCTTCATAATAGCTAAGAAAATGTGCTTTATCCACAGTTTCTTCTCCAGTTGCAGGATTTGTTTTTTTCATTAAGCAAACAAAGTTTAATTGTTGTTTTGAACCTGCGGTTCTGAGAGCTTGAGCCTCTGGCTCTGAGCCCTTTGGGCGATCGCTCGATGTGCTTGGATATTTTTTAAAGTTTTTAATCACCAATGGTTTTATTTTTTCCAACACACTCAAAGGATCATATAAAGTCATTCCATATTTTTCCAAATCTAGTTCATAACGTTTTGTAACATTCACAGCTTCTCTATCCAGCTCAAACTTTGGATCAGACATTTGTGATTTTTCCTGTATTTTGTTAAATATATTTAAAACATTTTCTTTTAAATGATTATACCAATTTGTTATTTTTTCTGTTCTTTTGTTAACATTACTTCTATATTTATCAAACAAATTGAGTACTTCTTCTTTAGACTTGTTAAATAAATTATTTGCTTTTTCTTTAGACCTTTCAATCAAACTTTTAATTTTTGAAACATATTTTGTTGGTTGTAATATATTTTTAAAATCATAACCAGGATTTGGTGTATCAAGTAAATTTCCTCTTTTAAAAACATTTTTTGGTTTTAATAAAGTTGTATTAATATTAGGGACATCTGTGTCCAATAAATTTTTTGTTGTATTCATTCTTTATTTATATGTTTATTTTTTCTTTAAATGCAATATGATGTAAAAAAAAAAAGAATAAAAATCATCTGATTTTTATTCTTAACCACACACCAAAGGTCTTCAATAATTAAATATAAAAATATTAATGAATAAATTTAATCTTTTTGGTCTTGGCTTCAAAATAATTTTATAATTTGTATAAATTTTTTCTTCAGCTTCATAATCAATATCAAAATCACTAAAAATACAAAATTTTTCATCATAATTTATTGTAAATTCATGATGTGGTAATAATTCTCCTTCACTTGAAAGTTTAGAAATTTCATTAGTAAAAATATAATATAAATGGTCTTTATCATAATCTTCATAATCTAAAAATATTTCAACAACTTTTTCTGGGACTACTTGATTCATTGTTTTTTATTATATACAAATTTTTCCTTAAGAGCAAAATGCTTATTCAGCAAAAACCAAAAATGTTTGATCATTAATTTTCAAATCTTTTTATGCTTTAATTCTGTTCTTGATGCTTTCTGCATTTAGGTTAAAATTTTTTGCGGCAGAATAAAGACTTTTAAAATTGAAAATTTCACCTGTTTCTTTGTTTATAATAATTATTGGTGTTGGTTTTTTCATTTTTTCTCTGCAATATTTTTCAAACGTTTCATTAGGTTTACTAATTTCCAAACCCAGTATTTTTTCAAGCTCATTTTTTTTGTAAGTTTTATAATATTTTATTTTTTTTCTTTTGCAATATCTCTCAATTGCTTAATAGTATAATGACTTTGATTGTTCATTTTTATTATATATTATTTTTTATTTAAGAACAAATTTTTTTTCTTAACAAACAAAAATTAATAAGTTAAAAGTTGGTATTTTTCTTTTCTGAATCTTGTAAATCTTGTATAATTTAATCCCCAAATTTATTAAATTTTTAAAGTTTTCCATACAGTTACAATTAAAACCATTTAAATTTAAATAATCAAATAGAAAATTATAATATTTAATGGCAATTTTAAATAAATTATAAACATTTTCATCTTTTAACCAATTATTATATTTTTTATCAATTTTTCCGTTTTTAAAGTAATCTAAAATAAATTTAAAAATGTTCATTTATTTTATTTATATCGTTATATAAATCTGTAAACTATGAAGCCTCCTGAAATCCCAACCAGAAAAAAAGCAACATTTTGATATTCTTTCATTTGATCTGATGGTTTATAATAATCTTCCAATTTTGGCTCATTTCCAACAGCTTCATTGTATTCTTGCTCTAAACTTTTCACACGACGGCTTTTGGCAGCTAAAGTATTAATTTCTGCAAGAGTTTTTAATGCTGTGTTTGTTTGATTTATATCTGCATTTGCATCTGATAATTGTTGTCTTAATTTTTCAATTTCTTCTTTTCTTTTCACTTGCTCTTCATACCATTTTTCCTTCGCTTCGCTCAGTTTTTCCATTGCTTCATTATGCCTTTTTATCTCTTTTTCATATCCAGTATGATTAAGTTTACTAAATAAAAATCCAGCACCCGCCAAAGCAACAGCATTAAATAATCCACCAACTACTGTTTCCATTTATTTTTATTTAATTTTTTTATTTTGCCCACTTTGTTCACTTTCTAAGATTTGAAAGGATCCATAGGAATCCACTTTTTGTCTTGTGCATATTTAATTCCAAGTGTTGATAATCCTACAGCTGCTGTAAGTTTTAAAGTAGGCACTAAACTAGCCGGAGTTGACAAACCAACACTAAATACTCTTCTTGTTATCATTCCAATTCCTACAGCACCCAATGTAATTAGTGTAGAATCAAATAATTCATTCATAACTTCTTTTCTATTCATTTCACTCATTTATTTATATACATGAAAATTTTTTTTATAAAAGCTTTGCTTCCTTACAGGTTTTCAATAGAGCAGCTCGAAGACCCACCCTGCAATTGTGCACTTTTATTAATTTTGTTCTCATTCATTCTTACTATTTCTTTTTCTTCTCTTTGTTGCAGCACTGAGGCCTTCGATCGATCACTTTGCTAAAGCATGCCCGGCTTCGCCGTTTGCTCGCTTTGTTCACTTTCCCTTTTGTCTTTTTTATATGCAAAGTATAATCCACCCAGTGCAGCAACAACCCCTACACCTCCGATCAAATACCGCAAAGTGGAAGGTCCAAAAAGCAATGTAATTATTTATTTCTTCATTTTCTACTCTAACATTTTCTACTTCGCTTCGTTGTCTTGCTTTTATTTCTTTTGCTTCTCTTGAAATTTTTACCAATCTTTTTCCTAATTCTACTTTTCTTGGATCTTTTACTTTAGCAGTTTTTTCAACTGTTGTTACTTTATCAACCAAAGGCTGTTTTTCATCTTTAGTTTGTTCGCTCATTTATTTATAAGTAAATTTTAAATTACTTATAAATAATTTAAAATGTATTTAAAATGTATTTAAAATTTATTCAAAGTTATTTTAAGTTGTCACAAGTTTATTTAAAATTTATTTGTAATCTACTAAAAACAAATTTTAAATAAACTAAAGTAAAACCGAAAGGTTACAAATTTTTAATAATAGATTCATCAAAATCTGCATTAAATTTTTGACACAATACAATATGATTCATTAAAATTTCTTTATCTGTTATTTTTTTATGTAATTGTATAGCAATAAATGCAATTTTTCCTTTGAAACAATCTGTCACTTTACCATTTTTTACAGTGTTATTACTTCCTCCAAAAACCAACGAAGTTAAACCACTTGTAACTTGTGCAGATGCAAATGTTTTAATTAATTTTCCGTTGCAAAAAATTCTTGAATTAGCAATTTTAAAGGGATATGATTCCCTATCATAATGAACAGAAATGCATTTCATTTTGTTATATTATGTAGGGTCAGCTTTCAATGGAAATACATTTGGATTTATATCTAAATAATTGTTTCCTAGACCATAAACAATTAATCTTTTTGTAGAAGCATTGTCAAGATTTTGGAATCCTATCATTCTGTAAATTCCATTGCTACTACCTTTATTTCCAAAAATTGCAGTAAAATCATTTGTTCTTTTAATATTTTGTCTTTCCATTTCATAAACTACAAAAATATGAACACGGTCTTTTAAATTTGAAGAAGCAGTCGGGGTGTTTATATTAACCGGAACTTCAAAAAAATTACTTTCGTTCTTAAAATACATTTTGTTTGGAGATTCATAAAATGGCCTATTTAATTGTCCTTCCGTAAACAAATTTACATCCAAATTTTCTGTTTCTGTTTGATTATAAACTGCTAAGAATCTGTTATGAGCATTTTCATAAATTATATATGAAGTATCGTCTTTAATTTCATAAACTGCAGTATAAAATTTAAAAAATTGAAACTAAAATATATTAAATTTATCATCTACATATTTTCTTGTGATAATATGTGTTTCATGTGTTGGCTGTTGATATGTAGAAATTATTTTATGATTTCCCATATTAATGTCTCCTGCCATTGTTCCTCCTGCCAAAGACAATTGTTTATCATCTTGTTCATCAACATATTTTTTTCGAGCCAAATGTTTATCATCTATAGGATCTGAAGTTGTTGTAATTTTATTATTTCCCATGATAATATTTCCTGTCATTGTTCCTCCTGATTTGTTAACCTTTTTATTCAATTCATCATCAACATATTTCTTTCTTGCAAGATGAGTGTCATCTGTGGGATCTGAAGTTGTAGTCACTTTATTTCATCCCATAACAATGTTTCCTGTCATTGTTCCACCTGTCAAACTTAATTTCTTATTATCTTAATCATTAACATATTTTTTTCTTGTAAGTGAATTGTTATGGTTTGGATCTCTTTCGGTAAAAATTTGAAAATCTTTTGTTAAAAGATCTCTGTTTAATTGATCTATGTTTTTACCATAATATATACCTTTTTTAATATTTATAAAGTTTCCATCAACATATCATTTTGTTGTCAGATCATTATTATTTGAAGGTGTTGCACTCGATGTCACTTTACTTGTACCCGTATTTAAGTCTCCTGATATGGTGCCACCAGTTAAAGATAATTTAGAATTGTCTTGATTGTCTACATATTTTTTTCTTGCCAAGTGAGTATCATCAGTTGGATCTGAAGAAGAAATTACTTTACTTGTACCCATATTTAAATCTCCTGACATGGTTCCACCAGTTAAAGATAATTTAGTAATTACTTTATCATCAACCTATTTTTTACGGGAAAGGTCTTTATCACCTTTAGGATCTGCAGTTGTTGTAATTTTATTATTTCCCATGATAATATTTCCAGACATTATTCCTCCTGTTATTGATAATCTTCTAGCATCTTGGTCATCTACATATTTTTTCCTTGTCAAATCTTTAACATTCGTAGGGTTCACAGTTGTTGTAATTCTGGTATTTCCCATTCTTATATTTCCTGTCATTGTGCTTCCTGTTTTTGACAGAAAATTTCCTGCTGAAGTTCCTCCTCTACTGCTTGCAACTTTGTCGTCGACGTATTTTTTTCTTGCCAAATGTGCGTTTTCTGTTGGGTCAACTGATCTGATGATATGATGTGAGCCCATGTTAATGTCTCCTGTCATATCCCCTCCTGTAGTAGACAGCTTTCCTGTTACATCAGATTCATGTTTACTTTCATATCCATGAAATAAACTCATTTATTTTATAATAATTTCCAATAAAACATTTCCTATTGATGATGAATTATTTCCTTCTACTTTGAATATTAATTCATTATAAATTCCAGTTGATAATTTTATTCCTCCTGTTTCTTCGGGTGGATAAATTTTTGAGACACTTCCTTTTAGTGTTTGTTCTGTTGTTATTGGAACTTGAATAAGTACATTACTTCTTTCACCATTTACAAAATTTTTACTTTTATCAATCATATTACAGCATATGTTTACATATTCCAAGTTGTTATTAATATTTACTACATTGTCGCTTTCTGTTGAAGTATTTGCTTGTATTACTTTATTCTCGGAAAATCCTATGATTGGTCCAAATGTTTTCAAATTTAATGTTTTATCCGATTTTATTGTATATTTTCCAGAAAAATCAATTTGTTCCAGTTCAATTGCGCCGACATTTTCTAATTCAGTTTTTAAAATATTAAAGGTATAATATCCATCTTTGAAGTCAATTTTTCTATTAGCACCTTGTGTATCATAACTAAAATGATGAATATTTTTATATAAATTATTAAAATTCCGAAATATACTTACTGATTTTACAAACATTTTATTACAATTAGTTAATATAAGTGGCTCGTCTAATGGAATTATTTTTTCTGAGTTTTCATCTTTTGTGATGAAGATTTTTAAAGATATTGTTATTTATTTTATAATATATATTTTGATTCGAAACTTTGTTTCTCAGAGCACGTACCGTGCGATTAAAATTCCACCAATTATTGATAAAGATAAAACAATTAAATTATCACCCATGGGGCCTGTGGCCATTGGTGTAGTTGTGTTAAAGTTTTTTGTTTTTTGAAGCCATGACGACTTTTTATCGATAATGTCGTCTTTTGATGACTTTTTCAACATGTTTAATTTTTCATCTTTTTCTCCTACTTTAGCTGTCTCCGACAGTTTTTCCAATTTTTTCAATTTTATGTTGTGTTGTTTTTTCACAGGTTGTTGTTTAACTCCATAATAATTTAAATTTTCGTTAATTCCAAAAAGCATATTTTCATCAGAAACTTTTAATTTATTATTGTATCCTTCAATAGGATTTTTTAAAATTATTAGATTGCTTGGAACTAACCACAGACTTGGACTTATGGCAACATTTAAAACAACATTAGTTGCAGTTATAGCCGTATTCATATTATTTATCCAGGTTGCTGTATCATAATTTATTACACTATCTTCAAAAATTTTTCTAAATTCTTGTTGAGTTTCTAATGCACTAGCTCTGTTACTAAAAATAGATTGCTTTGTTCAAGCTTGACTTCCTAATATGGAATAAATAAATGCTTCAATAGATTTATTTAAATATTGAATTCCAATTTTTGTAAAACCATTACTTTTTATTGGAATATATCTTTTGTAGTCATTTTTGAATGAATCTGGATATAATTGATAAACAACTCCATCTTTATAACTAAAAATCATTTTTCTTCTAATATGTTCATTGTTTCTATAAAATTTATTAGCAGAAAATTCTCTACTAATGTCTGACATTTTTTCTCCTCCATCCATTCTTCTTAAAAGTCTTCTAACAGTAAAATACAAATGAAATTACATAATTGATGTTATAATAGGAAAAACGTATTTGGATGGTGTTAAATGTTGAATTGAAATTCCACAACAATAAGCAGCACAATATACTGAAAAACAAACTCTATAATAACTTTCGCTGTCGCTCCAATTTCCTACCCTATAATTTGTGGTTATATTCAATCTTGGTAATTTGGATAAAAAATAATCTTTATTATTAATATAAATTCTAAAATTTTCAATTGGATAGTTCAATATTAAATGATCAGGATATTTATCATAAATTGTTTTTCCTTGGACAGTTAATGGATTAGATTTTGGAATTTCATGAATTGTTCTATTGGATCTCCATATTTTTGGAAATCTTTCAACTGTTTATTTATTGTAAATATTTTGTCATGTTTGGGTCATTTTTAAATGTACCAGATGTAATATCTGTTGAATATAATGAATTATTTTTAAACCAAGTATATGATCCTTGAAAATTTCCATTTTTATCAAAATCAGCCTCAAAGGTAAATCTTGACATGTCTGCAAATGGATATTTCTTTTTAAATTGTTTTTTCATCTCTGCAACATCTTCTTTATTATTTTTCATAACATAATCATAATTTTTTCCATAATACTTTCTTTCCATTTCTTCAACCTTCTGCATAGCAATTTGTTTATTCACATGCGTATTTGAATTCATTGTTTATTTTAATATAAAATAAATGAACAAAGTTAGCGACAAAGACAGCTTTGCTGACATGATTGTTATTGAACAAGAGTTAAGAGACATTTATTACAACCTAGAAACAGGTTATCAATCTGCGGAAAGACTTTATCAAAAAGCAAAAGAAAAGGGATTAAACGTTAGTAGAAAAATTGTGCAAGACTGGTTAAAAACCCAAGATACTTTTACAAGATACAAACCAATTGTTAGGAGACATAAATTCCAAAGAACATTTGTCAAAGATTTAGCTGATCAAATACAAATGGATTTGGTTGATATGGGAAAATATAAAAACCAGAACAAAGGATATTATTGGATATTGTCAGCTGTTGAAATTTTAAGTAGATATGCATTCGCTATTCCTGTTTACAGAAAAGATACTAAAAACATGACAAAAGCTGTGGATGAATTATTAAAACAATTTAAAGAAAGATTTGGTAAATACCCAAAAGTCGCTCAATTTGATGAAGGAAAAGAATTTTACAATGTAGGTGTAAAAGACTATTGAAAGAACATAATGTTGAATATTTTTCCACAAACTCTGATAGAAAAGCAGCTATAGTTGAAAGATTTAACAGAACTCTAAAAACATCCATGTGGAAATATTTCTATAGCAAGGGAACTTATAATTGGATTAACCACGTAGATGAACTTGTAGATAATTATAACCATACTAAACACAATAGTATATTAATGAAACCTGCTGATGTGAACAAGTCTAACAAAGACCAAGTGTGGATTACACTATATGGTTAACCATTAGGAGATTTACCTTTACCTAAATTCAGAATTGGTGATACTGTTAGAATTTCTAAATATAAGAATATCTTTACAAAAGGTTATGAAGCTAATTTTACAGAAGAAATTTTTAAAATTGTAAAAGTATTTAGAGGTGATCCAAACATGTATGAAATAGAAGATCATGAGGGAGAACCAATTAATGGAAAATTTTATGAACAGGAATTATCTCCTGTGGATAAAAAAGATGATATATATAGAGTTGAGAAAATATTAAAAAAAAAAAAAAGTCAACGGAAAAAATATGGTGTTGGTAAAGTGGTTAGGTCATGACAATAAACACAATTCTTGGTTACCAGAAGAAAATATTCAAAACATTGAAGATGATAAATTAAATAAAATAAATAAATAAATGTCTGAAGGTTTTGATGATATTGAAATGAGAAATAGAAACATGGAAGAAGAAGAAGAAGAAGAAGGGGAAACAAGTTTTGGTGGGGATGATCTTGAAGAAAACCTTGAGGGTCATAATAGAAGTATAAACAAAATAAACACTGAAAATCCAAAAAGAAAGTTTAATAGGGTTGACCGTGCAAGCGGTGAGCAAAGCTCTCTTTCAAGAGAAACACCTGTGAATATATCAAGAAGAATGAGAAATGTAAAATCAATAATAACTAATGATAGAAAACTAAGTTTTAAAAAAATATTTAAAATTCGACTTGAAAAGAAAAATGGACCAAATAATAGTATATTGTTGGATAAAACAACATTTGTAAGAGACCAAAAAGGAAATGTTTCAATTATTTTCAAAGGTGAAAAAATTGGTAATGTCAATACCAACAATGAACCAGAGTTATTTACCAGAAAAAAAAAGAAATATGTTGATGAATTTAATGATTATATGAAAAAAGCAAAAAAAGAATATTAAAAAACTCCAAGTGCGGTAATAGAACAAAGAATCAGCGTAGCCGTCGCGAAGAGTGGAGACAATTTATCAGCGAAGCTGTTTGCTGAAGGTGATGATGGTTATTTTGAAAGTGAAGTTGTCAATTCTATCACTAATGATTCTATTTTAGAAATTCAAACTAAAATTGATAATATAATTGGTGAAAATAACTTAAAAAAATTCATTGATAATGAACAGGATCCAAGACGAACATTATTTCAAAGAAATGAATTAAGAGAATTTAGATGACTAGTATATTTGGAGGGTATTGACTCCAATCTATCAGAAAATGAAAAAAAAGAAGTTATACGTGGAAAAATTGATGGATTTGATAGAGAACTTCGACATTGGAAAAATAAATCTGATTTAGAAACAGCTGAACCCCAAAAAAGTATATATAAAAGTTTTTCAGAAATTGCAAAACTTCAAACAGATAAAATGAGACTTGAAAATAATGATATGACCAATTAGTGAAGAAGGAATACAGATTTTAAATGAAAATGATGAAGAAAGTGACCTTGGTAGATTAGAAAGATTTAAAAAATGGGCAAAAGAAAATTTATTAGGTTTATCAGCAGTTGCTATTTCTGTAGCAGGTATAATTACAGCAATAGTTATAAGGGCAAGAAACGCATTAAAACAAGGTGCAAAAGCGGTTGGAAATTTAGGAAAACCAATTGCAAATATAGGTAAAAATTTTGGTGTAGTCATTTCAGCAGTTTTAAATTTAATTTCTCAAATATTATCATGGGGTGCAAAAGGTATTGCCTTTCTTGCCAAAAATCTGTGGATATTAGCTATTGCCATTGCATACTTTTTATATGCACATGTGTATGAAGAATATCAGCGATCGACCGAAGGTCTCAGCACAGCAGCAAAGCGAGCGCGAACGGACGGTGAAGCGAGCGAACAGCGAAGCTGATAAATTAAATAAAATTTTTTTATATATAATAAAAAATGAATAGAGTAAACGAATTATATCTAGGATATAAAAGATCAAAAATGAGTGAAATTAAAGGAAACAGAACAAGGCATGTTGTAACTTTGAATCCGAATAAAGTAAATCCTGAAGAAGAACTTTATATAGACATTCCAAAATTAAATCCTAATTTGTGTTTTGTTCCTGATTCATTAAAATTGTTATTTAATTTTAAAAATGCAAATACTAAATCTTGGTTTTTAAATAATTTATCAAAATTGTTAAAGAAAAGATTGGTTGTTAAATTTGCTGGAGAAATTGTTTACGATAATAGTGGAGAATCTTTACTAGAAATTTACAAAGATCTCTGGAAGCCTGAATTTGAAAGAGCAGATATGGTTGAATACGGCATCGCCCGAGAAAACCTCAGAAAATTATTTTCAAAAGATGACTCTGGAGCAACAAGTGGCAATGCAGAAAAAGCTTCTGATAAATTAATGTATGATATTTATGGAACAAAACAGTGTTTAAAATTAGAAAAAATACTTTCAGATCATGGATTATATGCCCTTTACGGAATGATTAATAATTTTCAAAACATTTTAACTTTTCCAAAAGCTAGTGAAATTATGGTAGCACAAAGTGGAGAAAGTGTTGGTGGATATACATTGGAAAATTTAGAACTAGAGTATGAAACAATAGAAAATCAAGACTTGGCAATTGATGTTTTATCAAATTACACCACAGGAAGATCATTATCATATAATTATGTAACTTTGATGAAAACAGTAGAATGGAATAAAGATGCAACTTTACGTAATGAAACCATAAATATTCCGCGGAAGAGTATGAAAGCAGTTGTGCTGTTATTTAGAAATTAAACTATCACAGATAGTGAAGAATTTGTTTATCCAAATATAACAGACGTCAAAATTAGTGTTGAAGGAGTGCCAAATAGTATATATTCTCAAGGTATGCCAAAAAGAAGATTTTTTGAAGAGGCATTTCGAATATTTCACGGAGGATATGACAGCAGAGCTGGCACAAGCTATAGTGATGCAGTTATGAGTATTGAAAAATTTTATAAAGATTCATTTGCATTATGTGTGGATTTAAGAACATTAGATGATAACTTTGTTTATGAAACTGGTAAAAAGTTAGTAAACACACAGTCTGGACTATTGTTAGAAATTAAAAAAACTGCCATTTCTGCAAATGTAATGTGTCATATATTTGTGATAAGTGATGGATTGTTAAACATTGTAAATAAACATTTGTCTTCAATTCAATTTTAAAAACAAAAATCAAGGATTTTTGAAAAATAAAAAATGAATCACAGCAGAGCTGAAGGTAAAAAACCATTTAATATGATAATTATTGGAATGACTGCTTGTGGAAAAACAAAATATCTTTTAGATTTTATAGAAAATGAATATAAGAATTATTTTGATTATATTGTTTTAATTTGTCCGACATTTGAATGGAATAAAACTTATGAAAATTGGAAATATGATAAAGATGAAGATTTTATTGCTATTCCTTGTGATCAAGATAATGTTGAAGATTGGTTAAAATTTATAGTTGACTTTTCAAAAGGAAGTAAAAGTTTAATCATATTGGATGATTGTGCAAGTGGAAAAAATGTTAAAAATAGAACAAGCGAGTTGGTTAAATTAGAATTTTCTGCAAGGCATTATAACCTTTCCATTGTTGTAATTACACAACAACTCACATCAATTGCTAAACCATTTAGAGGAAATATTTCAAAATTAGTCACATTTTATAACACGAATAAAAAAGATATGACAACAATAATTCAAGAATATTTAGATGTAGGCAACCGCCCGGCGGAAGGTAAAAAAGAATTGGATAAAATTTTAGAAACATTAAAAACAAAAAAATATTCAAGATTAGAAATTAATTTAATTTTTCCATTTGGTTATAAAATAAATGAGTGAACAAAGTGAACAAGAAAGCAGCAGAGTTGAAGGTATAGAAGTTCCGCCAATTGGAACAACTGCGACAACTGAAACCGCAAACAGCGATCGGCCGGAGGGCTCAGCTACGCAAGCTAACGTGAAGCAAGATGTGAAAAAAAAAGTAATGAAAAAACGAGAAGAATTGATTAAATTGTCTGAAGATGGGGAAATTAGTCAATCGGTGCAAAATTTGAAAAAAGTAAGTGATAAAGTTATATTAAAAATTCATGCTGAATATGAGGCAAAACAAGCAGAAAAAGCGAATGTTTTTTTAGCCGATTTACTTAATAGTAAATTTGCAGATTTATTAGGTGGATTAGAAGCAATTGAAAGCAGTGAAGAATTGGAAAAAGAACTGGCGAAAGATAAATTACTTAAACGTGATGTAAAATCTATTGTTGAAAAACTAAGTCCATATTTACCATATCTTGGAATATTATCTGGTGGAGTTACAGTTGGAAAATATATTATTAAAAAACATAGCACAGCAACGACATGGGAAAAAGATAAAAAAGACGATAATGAAGCATCAACAAGCCAAACATGAATAATTTTATAATATATATTGTATTATAAAATTTATAAAATAATTTATCACTCAAGAGTTGATTTTACAAACTCGTTTACTTCTTCTTTAATTTCTTTATCTTCTTTAATTTCATCTGTCATTTCTTTATCGTCTTTATCGTCTTTATCGTTTTTATCGTTTGTGTCTAAAGATTTGTTTAAAATTTCAGGGACCTCTTTAACAAGATTTGATTCCTTTTCTTTTGCTTTTTGTTGAATACTTTTTATAACATTTCTACCAACTAATTTTAAATTTTCATCCATATTATCAAAAATAAATTGTTTTGCTGAAGCGGTTCCAAATTGAATATTACATTCAATATCATATGCTTGCCCTGCTCCTACTGAAAAACCAAACTTGAATGCTTTTTTCTTAAATATTTTATGATTTTTTTCAATAATTTTTCCAGGTTTTAAAGTTGATTGTTTGTTCCCCATTTATTTATATTTTTATTGAATTTATTTTATTTTCAAAATATGTAAATTTCCAAACAAAATGTTGAGGGACTTTAGCAGCGACGCTGTCCCCCGCATTCCATACATTCCAGATATCCCTAACAACCGGCGAATCCGAAAATAGTTTTCTGTTTACATCGAGCTGTTCAAGTTGCTAGGGAGATTGAGCATGTATGGAATGTTGAGGGTATTCCCCTGTGACACTGAAAAATTTTGATGAAATTCCCGGCAACGTTATCAAATTCCTGGAAGCGGCTGGAAATGGCGTCATTAGGAAAAAGGTGATTCCCAAACCTGATGTTGAGGGATTTCCCCACATTCCATACATTCCAGATATCCCTAACAACCAGCGAATCCGAAAATAGTTTTTTTGTTGACATCGAGTTAGGCTGGTTGTTAGGGAGATTGAGCATGTTTGGAATGTTTAGAATTTATCAGCCTGCTGTGTTAGGGGATTCCCCTGCGACAATTTGAAAAAATTTTTGGGCAATTTTTCAAATGTGATGGAAAAGTTGCTGGTCCCTCGGAAGTGACCTAAAGTGACTGAAAGTGACCGAGAGTGACGTCATCAGAAAAAAGGAATTCCTCTTCGACACTGAAAAATTTTGTGTAAATTTTCAAATGTGATGGAAAATGTGACAGTCCCCGCAGTTTACAGACTACTATCCGGAACTTTTTGAATACGCTTACGTCATTTTGTCATGTGATTTATCTTCCCAAGTCTCTCTCGGTCATAAATTCAACATGACGGACAACATGATGTTTTCTGTGTTGTTGACAGTAATTTCTTCTTTAATCGCTTACTTAGAGTTAAGTGTTGCTTTAGTTCACATGAATATTGTACGCCAGGGAATCAGGAATAACTTTAGACAATCATTCGTGTCAAAGGATACTAGGAAAGCAACGCGACGCTCTCAACCTTACAAGCAGAGACGCTTTTGGACTCGACCTGGAAGAAGGAGTGCGTGGTGGGACAACTTTGTAAACGAAGTTGTTGTCGCTGAAGTATGGAGAGAAAATTTTCGAATGTCTAGAAGGAACCTGTTGAGGCTTAGCGAACTTTTACGGCCTCATATTGAAGGTAAAACAATCAGAATGAGATGTCCAGTTGATGTCACCAAAAAAGTAGCGTACACTCTCTACTACTTGAGCGACGAAGGACTCCTCAGAAAAACTGCAAACGCATTTGGTTTGTCACGCCAAGTAGTTTCCAAAATCATAAGGGAAGTCTGCAGAGCCATGACAGTACACTTGGGCAGTGAATCCATCAAACTTCCCTCAACAGTTGCAGAGATGGAAGATCTAGTAAAAAATTTCTACAATAATCATGGGTTTCCTCAATGTTTTGGGGCAATAGATGGTACACATATTGACATTAATCAGCCCAAAGTCAACTCAACTGATTATTTGAACAGAAAGCACAGATATTCATTGAATGTCCAAGCAGTTTGTGATTACAAATACACTTTTCTTGATGTGGTTGTGAAATGGCCAGGTAGTGTACATGATGTTTGTGTATTTGCAAATTCAACAGTCAACAAGCAACTCAAAACAGGAAAAATACCTTCATGTGAAAGGGTCATAATAGAGGGAGAAAATCCTGTACCAGTGTTCCTGATAGGCGATCCAGCTTACCCATTAATGCCGTATGTCATGAAGGAATACTCCAGTGGTGGCAAAACAGTTCAAGAGCAATATTTTGGACT